>CM060948.1:162319030-162809030 GCA_030765055.1 Mantis religiosa | reverse complement strand
CGTGTCGTCCACGTAGCGCCAACAGCACGAGGGTTTAAGTGGTGCTGAATCTAAGGCAGTAGCTTCGAAGAATTCCATGTAGAAATTAGCGATAACCGGGCTGAGAGGACTTCCAATTGCAACACCGTCTTTCCGTTCATAGGAGTCATGATTACCCTGGAAGTACGTAGTTGTGAGAACCTGGTGGAAGGGTGCCACGATGTCTTCAGGAAAAGCTGTTTAAGTTGCGTTATGGATTCACTGACTGGGACCATGGTGAATGGAGATGTGATGTCAAAACTGACGAGTATGTCGTTGGGTTGTAGGCTGATGGTCTTGAGTTTTTGAATAAAGTGGTGGGAGTACTTGATAAATGTGTCTGTGTTGCCGATGAGAGGTTGTAGTATATTTGTAAGGTATTTTGCAACATTGAAGTTTGGTGAGCCAATAGTGCTTACAATCGGTCTTAAAGGCGTGCCAGGCTTGTGAATCTTCGGCAGTCCATAAAGTCTGGGAGGTAAAGCTTCACTCATTCTTAGGTTCAGTTGCTCACTGGGTGGAATAGATGATGACTTGATGAGTTGGTGTGTTTTCCGGAGAATGCGTGCCGTTGGGTCCTTGGTAAGCTTTCTGTAGGTGGCCGGATCTAGGAGTTCAGACACTTCCTGCCTCTTCCTTTGTCTTCTGGCAGTACTATAATCTCCTTGTTAGCTTTCAGATTTTTGAGGGCTTTTTAGTTCTTGAAAAGAGAGATTGCTCTTTGGTGGCTTAGCTCGTTGGAGAATTCTGGAAGGTTCAAGACGCATTTCATACGCTGTTTTAGACGGAAGTTCACGTATGCCGGCTTCGATGCAGGAGATGATCTCTTCTGTAGGTAGAACGCGAGGTGTCATCGCGTAATTTCCGCCTTTGGAAAGAACGGAAGTTTCCGAGAGTGAAAACTGATGGTCTGACAAGTTGATTACGGTGCGGCTTGTTGTAGCTTCTTTGTTGTTTGAAGTGTGCATATGCTACATTTTTGCGCTGGTTTCTAGGCAGCGAGCATATTTCTTTTTGTGTCTTTCTGCAGTTCTGTCGCTGTTAGTGACCATAGAAACAAACGTGATTCTGTCTACGTGATCCCAATGCTCCTTTTTCAATTTGTGGCTGAGTTGAAGATGTACAGATAAAAGTTCCTTGTTGTTGTAGGCTAGTTCCCGGCGGGATTGATGGATGCGTTCCCGAAGGAGGGCTCGTTCTGTGCGGTTGTATATTCGGTGAGATGCAGCTGTAAACAAAACGCGTTTTAGGCGTACGCAAAGAGGAATTATGCCAGTATCACGGCAACGTAGTAGAAAACAAAGTGAGCAGAGTAATTACGATTTCTACTTTCGTAGCACCTCTAGGCGCCGAATCTGTTGATGTGTTTCCTCCCCGTAGAGCCGATTCATCAAGGTTCTAAGGTTTTCACGGCCGGTGTCAATACTAGTTAAAGTATATTCCGGGCTTGTAGGCCGTGGTCTACTGGGCTCTTTCTTCTTCTTCTTCCCAGACGTTTCGTCTGCGACTACGGCAGATATCCTCAGTGGCAGTGGCGAGATCGAAGTACTCTAGTGGGTATTTCAACAGCGACTGTGCTGTTTGCACACAGCGAAATTGTCGTTGGAAGGGGATCCCACCAAAGGTGGTGGGGCCTTCCGACAAATACCATTCCTGGACTAGGTCCTTTACTGGTTGAAAGATGAAGTTTGAAATAAAGACGGTGGTAGACGGTGGCATTGTGGTAGGGAAGTTATGATTTAATTACTTTGGTGAGTAGGTTGGAGTGAGATGTTGAATAGAAGAAATTAGGGAGATGATGAATAAGTTAAAGAGATGATGAGAATAATTTTGTTTTCAATGGATGATGATATTATGGTCGATGTAGGAGGAGCCTGGGATGCTTGCAACGCTCCCCGGGGTCAATATTGCACTCCCCGAGGCCACGGATTAAGGCGTTGAAATTGTGTGGAAAAGGGTCAAAGAATTTTTATGAAAGGGAGAGCATGTAGTGGGTGAGGAGTGGAAAGGAAAGGTCACGGTGGATATTGATGTTAGGGATGTACCAGTCAGCATTGACAGCGATGCAAAGGAAGCAATTTTGAAGGGTTTGGAGGTGGTACATGTGGGTTTCTGCAGCAGTGGCCCACACTGGGCAGGCATAGGTGAGGGCCGGACGGAGGACTTGTTTATAGAGAAGTAGTTTGTTGGAAAGTGACATGGCAGAGTTTCGGTGGCATAAGGGGTAGAGAAGTGTCATCTTACGAGCAACATTGCTGTATTCATTGCCGATGTGGGCCTTCCAGGTGAGCTTCTGGTATAGTGTGACTCCAAGATATTTGACTGTGGTGGACCAGTGAACAGATCCACCAGTAATGCGAAGCTCTGCTACATCAGCCTCCGTTCGCATTTTAAAGGTGATAGCCTGCGACTTGGTGGGGTTCACAGTGAGGTGCCAGGTATTGAACCAGGTTGTGAGGTTGTCTGCATAGATTTGAAGTCGATTTACAGGAACCTGGTGTCGTGTGGAGGCTGTGGTTATGGCAGCATCGTCGGGAAACTGGTACAACGTACAGCCTTGATAGGAGGGCAAGGTGTTAATGAAGATCAGGAAGAGCAGGGGGCCAAGGACACTCCCTTGGGGGACTCCTGCATAAATAGGGTGGGAGGCGGAAGAAATGTCTTCTTTGGTTACGCTGAAGGTGCGTTTTTTAAGATAAGAGTGGATGAGATGGATGATATATGGTGGGAAGTTATAGTGAATTAGGCAGTGAAGGAGGCCTTCGTGCTAGGCAGAATCGAAGGCGCGTGTGAGGTCGAGGAATAAGGCATCAACAAAGTCTGTGATGTTTACTTTTTTTAAATTTTAGTGAAGGGTCGTAGAAGAGGTAAGAATGGAAGTAAAAGAGATAGTGGAGTTCCGCATAAGCACCTCCGCTAGTTTCGGTGAATGCTATCTGCGCATAAGGAAGGGCGCAGGAATCGTGGTTTTATCTGGCTATGGCCATGACACTAGGCCCTGACCATAGCACAGAGGCTCAAGGTGAGGATTAGAAGGAGTATAAGTAGTGAAAAGGAGGTTAAGCGTTTATTTTAACATAAGGGTATATGTGACTGTGCACCAGTGGTGCTTGGGTGGGTATTGTGTAGTATTTAGGCCTGTCGGGTTTTGATCGCTGTGTAGTTGGTTGGTTGAAGTTCTGTTGATTTGGAAGTGTCGAGAGATCTCGAGGTAAGTTGTTTTGGAGCAGGTCAATACGGTCGGCAATTTCCGTGAAGTATTGCTTAAATGTGTCCGGGCCAACGTCGGCTATTGCAATCATGAGTTCAATGCTTCTCTGGTTGAGTGCGTGTAGTAAATTAGCTATGGACTTCTGGTCGGCGTTTGTGGTCGTTGTTGCAATTTCGATGCGTTGAAGCATTGTCTGCTGGGATGATGCAGTTGAGGCTAGCTGGTTGCTGAGTTCCTGGAGTTTTGTAAGTTGCTTCGTGATGGTGTGAACGGTGTCCAGTGTTGAAAGTGCGGAGTTGGCTATTTCTCTGAAGTGTTGTGTAGCGTTTCCTGGATGGTGTGAGTTTGACTTTCAACGGTGTCCTCCAGCGTACCAAAGCGTGGGCCGAGGTTGAGGACTTCAGAGTGAAGGTCCTGCAGGGCCTCACGTGTGGGGCCGGAGGTGGCGGCTTCAAACTTTGCTTCAAGCGTTTCCAGTCTCTGGTCCCCGTAGGGGAAGGGATCCGTCCCTTTCAGCTGCCAAAGTGCGGGCGCTGCGGACCCCTAGCTCTCGTGGTACCTCTGACGTTACTAGAGGAACCTCGGGCCGAACAGCTGAGCCCCTCCTTCGGGAGTTGTTCGGATTGTGATGGCTTCGAGGGGGCAGTGTGTTCCCGATACCCGTGGGAGATTGGGTACGTCTTCGGACGGGGTTGAGGGAAGCCATTAAGTTTCCGGGTACTAGCCTGCTAAGCTAGTACAAGGTGTGCTAGATCACCAGGCGGCCCCATCGAGGTTTTTCGGTAGTCTTCACCTTGAGTGTTGACGCGCGTAAGTGGCGTATCCACTTCCATCCCGTCTTGTGTCCCTAGGACCAGATGGGGGCTTGTTAGTCTCTAGGTTTTGCCCTATGGAAAGCCCTTCGGAGGACGCCGAGCGCCCTTTGGGACAGCTCGGATACTCCCAGGTTGAAGGAAGCCCGGGTCTTGTTCCTACGGGTTCAAGGCTAATGGGAGTAGAGCCTCTGGACTCAAACAAACTGTCCAGTCTCTGGTGGATGTTCCGAACCTCGGCCTGGAGTGCGTGGAGAGCTTCCAGCACTGAAGTGTCGGAATCTGCGGTGGTGACTGGTGTGTGTGCTGCCGTGGCGGTTCGTTGCTGTGCTTCGTCCCGGGCAGTACTGGCGAAAGTCCGGGGGTACTTTGGGCACTGCGCCTGTCCAGTGAAATGGCCGGAGCCATTGCACGTAGCGTAGTACCGGCGGCGGTCTCGGAGATTGTGGTAGATGCGTTCGGCAGTGAAGGCACGAGCACCACAATAATGGCACCTTGCTGGAGCTGAGCAAGCCGAATCCTGATGTCCATAGTTGCAGCACCACCTGCAAGGTGTATGCTTTACCAGCCGGCTATCCTCGATGCGTAGGTTCAGTCATAACAAGGGCAACCTCGTATGCAAGACGGCGTCGAAGTCGGCATGATCGGTGAGCTGAAGTCGGACTAGAGGTGTGGTCCGTCCCCGTGACGTAATCCTAGTGGCCCTATGAGCTGAGGGCCACATTTTTTGTGCTGCGGCGAGAATAAATCTGCAGTGTAGGTCACGTGGAACGCCACAGATGACAACGCTGTAAGTGGTGCTTCGTGTATTCCTTTGGAGAGTTGGCGATGCTGGTCGAGATGACTGTGGAGATCTGTTATTGCTTATTGCAACAACGTCTGGGTTATCTCCTGGCAGAGGTGGCGGCTGTGTCTGTTCTGCTACTCTGTTGGTCAGAAGTCTCCCAGTCTCTGCAGAGGACTCCTGGTTAGGGGGAATCCAGAATTTGCCCGTAATCGGAGTAAGAGGCTCCATGCCAGCTGCAGAAAGTAGTGGCGTAGCAGGAGTTGCTGGCCATGAGTTCTCTGGCGTGTGCTGCGTCGGTTGCGGCTCTGATGCCGGGATCGCAGGCGGTTTGCCCGCGGTGGTTGCTCTCTTCTTCTTTCCCATGGTGTCTTGCTGCGGAGCTGCTTACTGCGTGTCGAGTCCTTACTGAGTCGTCCGTCCCCTCGAGTCGATGCTCTAACAAAAGTGAAAACGAAGAACATTCACTCGAACCAATCAGACGCCGACAGAACGCAACTCTCCGCCCACACCAACCCAGCCCACCGTCCACCCGGACCAATCACAGCAGACCCCCCCCCCTCCAGCCACTTGTATAAATACCGCGGTCCACGGTGCAAACAGCACAGTCGCTGTCGAAATACCCATTAGAGTACTTCGATCTCGCCACTGCCACTGAGGATGTCTGCCGTAGTCGCAGACGAAATGTCTGGGAAGAAGAAGAAAGAGCCCAGTAGACCACGGCCTACAAGCCCGGAATATACTTCAACTAGTATTGACATCGGCCGTGAAAGCCTTAGAACCTTGATTATTAGTAGTAGTAGTAGTAGTAATAATAATAATAATAATAATAATAACAATAATAATAATAATAATAATAATAATAATAATAATAATAATAATAATAATAATAATAATAATAATAATAATAATAATAATAATAATAATATATTTACATGATTATTATTTATAATCTTAATATAATATATAATATTATATATAATATATTATTATAATATAATAATATAAATAATAATATATATTATTATTATTATTATTATTATTATTATTATTATTATTATTATTATTATTATTATTATTATTATTATTATTATTATTATTATTATTATTATTATTATTATTATTATTATTATTATTATTATTATTATTATTATTATTATTATTATTATTATTATTATTATTATTATTATTATTATTATTACTATTATTATTGTTGTTGTTGTTATTATTATTATTATTATTATTATTATTATTATTATTATTATTATTATTATTATTATTATTATTATTATTATTATTATTATTATTATTATTATTATTATTATTATTATTATTATTATTATTATTATTATTATTATTATTATTATTATTATTATTATTATTATTATTATCATTATTAAATATTTATTTGAAACTGTATAGGTTAAATAAACACACTCTATAACATATCAGGTGTCGACTCACATTCTAAGAGGATGTGTACTGTTTGCTCTGTCGAATTTAACAAGCACCTTGACTTGTACGAAGTAATTTTTTTTCTAGCACATCATGTCAAATGGTTACATTTCAGTTCTGAGTTTTTCCAAATATATGTTGATTCATACATACAAAGTGATTTTGATGGTGATCAAAGTGCTTACGCCGCGAAGTGAGGTTATTATACATTTGTATTTTATTGATTTGTATTATGACAAATGTTTGAGCTAAACTAACATGGCTGTTTTACGGTTGTGTTAAAACAGTTACTTCCTACTCTTCTCATGAGTCGAATTTTTAAAATTTTGCAAAATGTAAATTTTTTTCTTATCGCAAATAGTATTTATTAGAGATGGATTCTCTTGGCGCTCGTCACACCCCATTTATGGAGAATGCAATACTATAATACTGTAGGACTCCTCCAGTTGGTTACTGGCCTAGTTTGTATTTAAGGACAAACATCACCCCATCAGTTCTTCCATTTTTCAGGAGTCTTTTCTTTTACTGCTTCATTTGTCAGCTGTTCCACTTAAGCCATGTTGAATGTCTTTTTATGCCTTGTGACACACAGCCCTGTACTTTTTCCCAGATTGCTCCAATGGGGCTGATGACACGGTGTCCACTCAGGGCAGGCCATTTCCTGCCTTCCCGCGCAAAACACTGTCACTGCTGACTGAGGGGCGTGACGTCACCGAGAATACAACGCAAGAGCGCTTACACCTGAATGTGCGTAATGCAATATTATGATTGCACATTGTAAGATAAGATAAGGCACTGATGCATGCAAATTCCACAATCCTTCTGATGAAATAAACGAGATGCAGTTGCTTATGGGCTATTGTAGTTATTGGCTGTGTCTTTTGTCGTAACATTATGAATAACAGCAGGAACCATTGCGCTTTTGCTGAATGCAAAAATGCTTCGTATAAAACTACGGATAGATTTTCCATTGTTTGCCTAAAGATCGAGAACTACAGCGCAAGTGGGTTTTACGCTGCAAAAGGGCTGATCCGGTTAATGTGAATAATACAAGGATTTGTTCCGATCACTTCCTGCCCGAAGACTATGAACGGGATATAAAAACACGAGCTGCTAGGGTTGCCGCTGAAAAGAAAATTAAAGGGCCACGCTGTACCATCACAGAAAATTCCTAATTGGCATGGGGATGCATTTGAGGGGGTAGTAGCAAGTACCAGCGAGACCAATTTATCAGATACACATTCTATTTATGTATTTGTTTCTATGTGTACACTGAGTTTAATCGCTCTTTTTTGTATAAGAAAAGTTTGATAGGTGGAATAATAATAATAATAATAATAATAATAATAATAATAATAATAATAATAATAATAATAATAATAATAATAATAATAATAATAATAATAATAATAATAATAATAATAATAATAATAATAATAATAATAATAATAATAATAATAATAATAATACTAATAATAATAATAATAATAATAATAATAATAATAATAATAATAATAATAATAATAATAATAATAATAATAATAATAATAATAATAATAATAATAATAATAATAATAATAATAATAATAATATGAATATGAATATGAATAATAATAATAATAATAATAATAATAATAATAATAATAATAATAATAATAATAATAATAATAATAATAATAATAATAATAATAATAATAATAATAATAATAATAATAATAATAATAATAATAATAATAATAATAATAATAATAATAATAATAATAATAATAATAATAATAATAATAATAATAATAATAATAATAATAATAATAATAATAATAATAATAATAATAATAATAATAATAATAATAATAATAATAATAATAATAATAATAATAATAATAATAATAATAATAATAATAATAATAATAATAATAATAATAATAATAATAATAATAATAATAATAATAATAATAATAATAATAATAATAATAATAATAATAATAATAATAATAATAATAATAATAATAATAATAATAATAATAATAATAATAATAATAATAATAATAATAATAATAATAATAATAATAATAATAATAATAATAATAATAATAATAATAATAATAATAATAATAATAATAATAATAATAATAATAATAATAATAATAATAATAATAATAATAATAATAATAATAATAATAATAATAATAATAATAATAATAATAATAATAATAATAATAATAATAATAATAATAATAATAATAATAATAATAATAATAATAATAATAATAATAATAATAATAATAATAATAATAATAATAATAATAATAATAATAATAATAATAATAATAATAATAATAATAATAATAATAATAATAATAATAATAATAATAATAATAATAATAATAATAATAATAATAATAATAATAATAATAATAATAATAATAATAATAATAATAATAATAATAATAATAATAATAATAATAATAATAATAATAATAATAATAATAATAATAATAATAATAATAATAATAATAATAATAATAATAATAATAATAATAATAATAATAATAATAATAATAATAATAATAATAATAATAATAATAATAATAATAATAATAATAATAATAATAATAATAATAATAATAATAATAATAATAATAATAATAATAATAATAATAATAATAATAATAATAATAATAATAATAATAATAATAATAATAATAATAATAATAATAATAATAATAATAATAATAATAATAATAATAATAATAATAATAATAATAATAATAATAATAATAATAATAATAATAATAATAATAATAATAATAATAATAATAATAATAATAATAATAATAATAATAATAATAATAATAATAATAATAATAATAATAATAATAATAATAATAATAATAATAATAATAATAATAATAATAATAATAATAATAATAATAATAATAATAATAATAATAATAATAATAATAATAATAATAATAATAATAATAATAATAATAATAATAATAATAATAATAATAATAATAATAATAATAATAATAATAATAATAATAATAATAATAATAATAATAATAATAATAATAATAATAATAATAATAATAATAATAATAATAATAATAATAATAATAATAATAATAATAATAATAATAATAATAATAATAATAATAATAATAATAATAATAATAATAATAATAATAATAATAAACTGTTTTCATTAATAGACAATATCGGCAATAGATCGCCGGTGCGGTTAGGATCGTGCGAAAGAGAGCGCTGTCTACAATAGCATTTTTCTCTCGCAAAAAAAAATTGACCAGTCGACCAGCACCGAGGTAGCTCCTGACCACTCTGTTGCTGCTGAAGAGGAAATAATTAGACTAAAGACTCAGATGCAGGCCCTGAAGAAAGAAAACAGTGTTTTGAATCGGCAGAACAATGTTTATAATAAGTTCCAAATTTCCCGAAATTCATCACAAAGTGATCTCTCTTTGTGTGAGGACAAGAACCTTCATTAGAATTAGGCACTTAAACAAAAGAGCGAAGGCAGAAATGATCAGGAAACTTGCAACAAAGGAAAATCTTCATGGGTTGCTTCGTCATCTTCTTGAGCTACAGTGAGTAAGGACATATGAATAGTAACGTGTTTTAAACTCTTAATACTAACTGCTAGAAGGAATCTTCTTTATAATACACAAGTGGGTGTTTATTTCTTCCGATTTTACACGTAGCAGAGCTTAAATAACACATACTCAGGGGCTAGTGTTTAACTCTCGCGGTTGAACTGTATTCTCAGTGACGTCATGCGCGTTAGCCAATGCCAGCGCGACTCTCCGGAATGGCCTACCTGAGTACTCTAGTTGTCTTGGTGTCCATGTTCTTTATTCAGTTCATCAACAATATATTTTGGTTTCGGTTTAATTTGCTTTATTAGCATCAGTAAATCCCATTTTCTCATAGCATCGTCAGATGGGACATAATGACGAGTGAGCCACTCAACATTGGCGCTTTGGTGTTGCTGTTAGTGGGTGACTTATCTATTTGGACCGTGTGGTATGGGGCGTTATCAATAACTATCACACTAGATTGTGGGATGTTAGGGAGTAGCTGATCCTTAAACCACCTAAGGAAATTGTCATGGTCCATGTTTTCGCATTAGTTCCCAGTGTTAGTTCCCAGTGTTTTTTTGATCTAAAATGTAGGAGGGTGTCATCAACAAAACCATACGACATTTCGGCATGGCCAATAATAAAGCGGTCACCTTTTCCTATAGGTCCATTTCTGGTACTACCAAGTGCACCATTAGTTCAGACCACGTCCAGACCTTCGACAGAGTATGGCCGGCATTTACCCAGCTTTCAACCAACCATACTGTTTGGTGCAAGTGTTTATTAAGCACGTTTCTTAAAAACAAAGCGCACAGCGCTACAGTATCTGATCTTTCGAGTATTAGTTTTATGTTATTTTTTTTAACCCCAATCCCAAGAATTAGGGCTTCCTTCAAATAGTACTGCTTCGTTAAGAGAAGAAAGAAGCCTACGTGTTGTAGGAAGCTCCATTCGGTTACAATAGCCATAGGGGTGTCTTCTTATAGCATCTAAATGAAAATTATGCAGATGCTCTTGGTCTTTATTTCCCAGGAGTTACAGTTCCTGATGGACCTTGCTGTAACTGCTTCTCTGTATAGTTTCTAGAAACAGTCGACTCACTTATTTTAAGCGCAAAGCAGTCCTTCTTCCTACTTGGTTGAAAGCAGTATGCAGTTCATTCTGAAGAAACAAATTCTCCTCTTCCTGTTCAAAGGATTCCATAAGAGAACAAATTCTCTAGCTTGGCTGTGCAATTTTATACTCCGACAGTAAGCTGATCTTTCTTGCAGGGGCGGTTCCTCCATAAGGTTGCAGGTTGTGCGCTACACCCACTGATTCTGAATATACAACAGGTGCATTTTGCACATTAAATCTGTACTTGTTTGCATTGTTTTATATACAAACATGTTTCAATTGCGCTTATCGTCTGTAGCTGCCCATGACCGCAGAAGTCGAAATAAACAGTGATTAGCTGTAGGAGCCGCAGGTTTGCAGCGAAGAGTTAACCTAAGATTTCACCCAAATGTTGGCCCTCTGCGGGGGTTGCGGGAAGGTGAAGAGAGGGGAGTGGCTTCTTATACATTGCTTAAATGGAGGTTTATAAACCTAGCTCCTCCTACTCTTAGCAACGGCTATAGCGTGACCATCAGGCTTAGCTTCTGTGTGCTCTGCTTTTCGAACTCAGGGAGAATTTAATTAAATGCATGAAGGTTATTAAGGAGAGAGCTCTGTTAAACAGCAACGCCACACTTGTTCAGGCTTCTGGGTTTAGGGCCACTTTGAAAGATTATAATTTTGTATTCTGGCTGTCTTTCTTCTACAAGATCATGCCACATGTGGACATTCTGTACAATCAGCTGCAGAAACGAGACTGCAATGCAACACTTGCCATCGCCCAGCTAAACGCATTTAAAAGGGAAGTGCAAAAGGTAAGAAATAGCGTGGATATCGAGGAACACGAAGAAACTGCAATTAAGAGGAGAAGAATAGAAGATCATGATGTGAAAAGAAGAGAAGCTCTTGAAGTATGTGACATTCTTAGAGAAGCAAAGGACAGATTTAGCTTCACGGGGCATCTGGTAGCCTCAACTTTTTTTCATCAAGAAAATTTCTAAGACATTTCCAGA
This sequence comes from Mantis religiosa, assembly GCA_030765055.1. Lineage (NCBI taxonomy): Eukaryota > Metazoa > Arthropoda > Insecta > Mantodea > Mantidae > Mantis > Mantis religiosa. Next base: position 162,797,043 of record CM060948.1, on the reverse strand, counting down.
GGATTCCCTTAGAGAAACAATAAGGTTCTATCCTTTTATCATTGGAACAAAAATTCGTAGAGAACTGACTGTAATTTACAGTCGAGAGGAATTTCGTGAAATGTCCGGCGCTTTGTGCTTGATGGACTTCAATAAGGAAAACAATTTATGTGCTACATTCAGCGAATATGTCAAACTCCTCCGAGTACTGTTAACTATGCCAATGTCTTTAGCTGAAGCAGAATGCTGTTTCTCAACTTTAAAAAGAATAAAAGCTTTCCTTAGGAACACAATGTCACAGGACAGCATTAGCAATGCCGATTGACAGCATTAGCAATGCTTTCAATTGAGAGAGATTTTGTTATGAAGATCAGCGACTTCAACGCAAAAGTTATCGATAGATTCGCCAGGTCTAAGGAGAGTAGAGCAGAGAATCTGTATAAATAGGTGAGTCATTACTACTCTGTATTTTATTTTTCATTTGTGCACCACCAATAATTTAACCCACCAGCCGCCACTGCTTTCTCCGGCAATGAATCCTCGGTCTACCTCTAATCCTACTGCTACTAAGTCTTGGTTTCATAACGACGTATTTTAATAGTGTTTTAGCAAAGTAGACTAACTAAACCAAATGCTCAAGCAATCTGTTTACGGCACACAACTAGCGATAAGTGACTTGAGGAATAGGTAATTAACGGATAAAGCGGTGTGTGTAACCAATGTTTGCAGCCTTTGTTTACGTTTCCATAGCAACAACCTTCCCCTGTCGTTCCTTACTCGACAGGTGTCATGTATCTTCTTTTAATAATAGGACTTTAGCTCGTGGAAGTGTATATGAGAAACTTCCACTAGAGGTTATTGCAGTTTATTTCTAATAATAGACAAAGCCGTTTTATAAAACACCACAGAACACAGTTATTTATATATGCTAGTTAACTATATAGTTAAAAGTCGCCGGCTAAAACGTTTTGAACATAAGCCCCACTCCTTTAGTCCAAAACTGCTTAATAAGCTTTCGGAAAGCCTAAAAAAATACTGTGTCAGCTACTAAGTTTAAATCTAAACTGACTAAATTCTTGTTAAGCAGAGCCTACTACAGAATAGATGAATATTTTGATGACATCTTCGATGATTTTGAATAATTATGTTTTGTATATATATATATAATGTGTGTGTGTGTGTGTGTGTGTGTGTGTGTGTGTGTGTGTGTGTGTGTGTGTGTGTGTGTGTGTGTGTGTGTGTGTGAGTGTGTGTGTAAAATGACATTTATTTTGACATTTCTAATCGTTTACTTTTAAGAGAGAGTATGTACTACAAATGACATGGCTTAATTGTGTTCAAACACTGTATTAAGTTGCTATATATATATATATATATATATATATATATATATATATAGAGAGAGAGAGAGAGAGAGAGAGAGAGAGAGAGAGAGAGAGAGAGAGAGAGAGAGAGAGAGAGAGAGAGAGAGAGAGAGAGAGAGAGAGAGAGAGAGAGAGAGAGAGAGAGAGAGAGAGAGAGAGAGAGAGAGAGAGAAGGAGGGAGGGCATTATACCAACCTTTGAAGTAAAATTTGCCAATTTTAAATGAGGTTTTCAATTAAATTACGATGAAGCTGTTTGAAACAAGTTCGAGTTGGAATCAGTAGTATCCTTAAAGTAAATTTTAAATTTAAATATAGAAATACAAACATTTTAAGTTAAATTTGCATATTTAAAGGTAGCAATCAAAGGTAGCAATACCGCATATAAAACTTACCAGTACAGTACTAATAAGAACAAATAGCAATTTAGGACAAATTTGAGTGTATATTCATTTTCATAATAATTTTCTGGTCCTTAAAACAGTACAGTATCAGAAAATATATTCTGTTTGATTATTATAGCACATTTTTTGTCTATATACTGACATTCATAAAGATACTTCGTGAAGTAAAGTTGCGTGGTAGTTTTGGATGAGACGGTACAAAAACAGATGAATCTCGCCCTGCAGAATTTGCAGTTTTAAATGTCAAACTGAAGTGAGCCCTTTGTTAGGAGTACTTGGAGAAAAATAACAGCATAATATATTTGTTTATTTCATATTCAGTAAACTTTCTTTTAAAATATGGAGCAGCGGGCGTTTCCATGGAATACTGAAAGCTTTCTATCATGAGCCCGTTTTATTGTGTAGTTTGGTTTTCTCAGTAGTACGCTTTGTTAATAAAGTAAATTAGCACTTATTTTGAGTCATTTTGTGTAAACGGTTTCCAGTAAAATGAGCAAGGACAGGCCTAAATTTCAGTATAAACGTATTAGTGCATTTTCAAACCATATATGCATATGGAGTTAGTTTATTTGTGTGTATTAACCCGTCATCAAATTAATTTCGTTTCCTGTCACATGTCATGACGCACAAACCCCGGAGTAATTTAAAGCCACCTGCAGGTAGAAAACACTTGCCATCTATCAAGCATACTGAAAGGATTATCCTCACTAATAGGAAGGTTGATGTACATGCAGAGGCTTCAGTATGGGCATAGACCTAAAATGGATCAATTTGTTGCAGAGTTTGCTGCTATGCCAGAGAAGCTATTTAAAGTTATAATAATTGGCGATCCAACTGTTGGAAAAACATCATTTGTCCAGAGATATGTTCAGAATACTTTCAGAAAGGATTATAAAGGGACAGTTGGTGTGGATTTTGCTCTCAAAATTGTAAAGTGGTCTGACACACAAACTGTCAAATTACAGCTTTGGGATATTGCTGGTAAGTTATACAGTACCTCCTAATATAATTACTTTTTGAACTATTGTAAACTTTTCATAAAATTCCATATTATGTTTGATTTAACAGGACAGGAGAGATTTACTTGGATGACCAGGGTATACTATAAAGATTCACATGGTTGTGTGATTATGTTTGACTTAACAAACAAAAACTCCTTTGTCAACACACTGAAGTGGAAACGAGATGTTGACTCCAAATGCAGTCTTCCAAACGGAAGCCCTGTGCCATGCATGCTCTTAGCAAACAAGGTATGTTACCAAATTAATGTTGCTTATTCCTTTGATTGTGATGCTCAGGGATATTGAACATATGCTACACAGCATAATCACCAATAATTTATCACAAATATGAAGTGAAGTTAACTTATGTCTTTCAAAGGCATCAACATTTGTCATTGTGATCCATGAACAGGCTTGCAGGCATAGAGCTCATCAAAATAACGCGCAACTTTAGAATATAGTGTGAAATAGCTTGCACCCCTCTCTTGTCTATTTATTCCATCACTTGATCAAAGAAATTTAACCTATATCATATGTCAAGCAAATTATTCAAATACCTTAATCCACCTCTCTCAGCTGTGAATAATTTGACTGTTCCGTCAACAAAATTAGGTAAATTGTTGCAGGTAACTAATCTATCAACATCTAATCTATTATAGGATAAGGGGGTGTGCCATGCAGCCAATAAGAATAGTGTCATAAAAATGTATTTAATTTCTGAAATATGTTCATAAATTTATTTACAAAGCAGTAAGCCTTGCTGCACAATTGTTTTGAAGAGCATACATTCACTTTTTGTTTTTAAAATGAGACCAAATTTTAACTGTTTAGGAATGCATTAAGGTGAATTAAGGGACTAAAATTAAGAATTAAGATAAAACTGAATGGGGTACAAGTAGGTATATTGGGTTTTTCTGGTTTTACAACTTCTAATGGGCTTCTCTTGTTATCTAAAGTTAAATAATATTCAGACTATTTGAGCTATGGGAACTAACTTTTACTGTTATAAATCTACAATATTTAGCAAATATTGTACATAATTATAAAAATTTATATGAGTATTAACTTTTATATCTCAGTAGTGCATTTTTAATGAGAACATATGTTAACTTCGGAAACATTCTTCACCCATTCTTCTTAAATACCCTTACATACTGATTGAAGTAGTATTGAGTAGTTCCATAGGTTATACATGTACCTAGTACAAAATAGTCTGTGTTGCTATTTACTCAAGCTGTGTGTTTGTCAAAAGTAATATGGGAGACCTATTTTTCAAATGATTGAAAACTAAAAATTAAGGCTTTTATGTAATGAACTATAAACATTTATATGATCAAATTCTAATTAGCCTAAAGCATAACTTTCATCAAAATCAATTCATTGGCTGGTGAACCTCTTATAAATATTTTGTTGCTCATTAATTTGTAAAATATTTCATCATTTAATACTTAAATTTTAACTGCAACAAATATGTTACATAATAGTTACTTCATAATAAGGTCCTTAAAAAGTTCAGTGTTTTCAGCGTTTTCTCTCTGGAAAATCTTATACTGTCCTCCACAGGAGAGATAGTCTCCAACGGCTGAGATGCAGGGGGGTTGGCGAAGGTTCCCACACCCTCCCTGGACAGGTTTATGACACCCCATGTCAGCACAGTTACAGACCATTCAAAAACATTCTGACGACTTCTACTCTTGTGAATGCATCTTCCCCGGTTTTAGTGTATAGAGTGAATAGGGCGCATGGTTTTTTTTAACGGTCTGCTCCCTGTGTAGCAAGCGTTCTCTGCCCCACACATTCGCTGTCCTTGTCCCACAGCACATTCCTTACAGGGACTATCTTTGGGTTGCTATACTGTACTATTCATGATAAACTTCCTAATAACCTTTTATGTTGCATGAAAGGCTGAAGTTTTGTACTTTTCTCCAGAGTAAAAATGCTGATGAATGTGAAAGTTTGGTGTAATTAACTTAAGGGTGTGCTTTGAAGTCAGTGTTCTCTTGTAAAGCCTGCAACCAACTCTCCCACCCAGCCTTTTTAGGACAGTTTCTTTTGTAGTAAAATAATATTACAAAGACAATATAGCCATCTTCCCTCTACCGAGCATGTGTGAGGAGGACTACCATCCTAAATGAGAAGCAGAATTCACTTGATTGACAATGGTTTGATTTTTTATCATTGGGGTTTACTTTTACAGATACTATGGCTGCACCATGTTGTCTTCTTTAGCTGCAACTGCTTTACTCATCTTATAAAAAGGTCACTTAGCTATGCCTTGCAGGTTAGGACCTTCAATACTTTGACTACACTTGCAGCTTAGGATCTTGTTTGTCAAGTCATGTTGGCAGCTCTAAGTTTTGCAAACGAGCTTGATGGAGCAAGTGGTGTTCTTAGGAAAACTCAGAATTTCTGTTGGGGCAAACTGCAGACAAGTATAAAACATCTTTTTTTTTATATACTAAGCATTTGGGTATCCCCATCACCTGCCTTACATAAGAATAGAACCTCTCAACATTTGTTACTTTGTGTTGTAAGTGTGCATTTGCTTATTCACAGCATACATTCTGTTCACCCCTTTGTCTGATTCTTGTAATGTGATATGCACCATTCATTTACCTTATTTCTTCTGGAAGAGGGAAAAATCTCACCCTTGTACAACTGTCTTGCTTTAATGTGTTGGCTGTAATGATTGCTTCTTAGTCATATAGTGGTATAAAGGATGATGGTTTTAAGACATTTGAATTGGTATTTTCTCAATTTTGCAATGTATGGCTTATTGGTGATGTGTGTGTATATATGCAGACAAATTATAGGTAAAACTATCAAACAGATAAGAACTTCACGTCATATTGACTCACACAGGTTACAAATATATAAAACCAAACTCATTTAAAAAGTATTTATAATATGAATAAATTCAGGAAAGAATTAAAGGAATTCTGCCTGGAAGGCTGCTTCTGTTCACTTAACGAACATCTTAAAGGATTTAATTACTGCATAACTAAGTAGTACTTGTTATGGAATTGTAATGTATTATAGACTGTAAACATGGTGTCTTATTGTATATATATTTACTCTAAATTTTGCATGCACACAACTCTTTCCTAGTTATGCTTAACTTATATGGCATAGGAATGTGGCAAACCTATCACCCAGTGGGAAACCACTGCAATCAGCCAACCAAGGAAGGGCGGGAAAACCCTTGACATACATGTTAAACGTCAATATTAATGAAATATAATAAAGAAATAACAAAAATAATAAATTTTGAATATGTGGAAATGTCTAACTGTACCCTGAGGGCCAAGGGTGTGAGATTAGTTTTTAGATCTTGGAGGTATGCCAATGTTGAGTAAGGAGTACCCAGAAAGTACCAAGTTACAAAGTAGTGAGCAGACCACCTACCAGAAAACTAATCCCCACTTAGGTGGAAAGGCAAAACTTTGCTGTGGGAAACAAGGTCTTTCCAAATCCATGACAGAGGAGTCCCTGATCCTGCAGGATGGGGTTTGGGTTATCTTACCCTGGAAGAATTAACCACTAAGAAATTCAAACAAAATGAAGCCAGACGGTTCAAAATATGATGGCCTAAAGCACAAAAAAAGGATAGCAGTTTAAGGATAGACATACAGAGTGTTCAGACTCTGTGTATATCTAGAGCCTTAAAATTATTAGGTAACCAACAAACCAAATATAAAGCCAATATTACAGTGATACAAAACATTAAATGGACAGAACAGGAGTAATTAATAAGAAAGATAACACAGTATTCTATCAAAACTTAATGAACTTAGCTTAGTTAAAGAGGGAATAGAGTTAAATTTGGAAGTCATTTGCTTAAATGAACATAGGCTAGGGCATGAGGAAATAGTAGTTTTAAATAAAGTTTTTCCATAGTGGACCATTATATAAGAAGTGAATCAGCAAGAGGAGGATCGTGCATACTAGTTCGTGACCACCTTCTACAGCACGCCAAAATCGGAGAGGATCTATAAGTCTTAGGTGCTTACAAAACTTTCAATTATCAGCAGTCAACATCAGCAGTTTAAACACCTTAGTAATCTCTACATATAGGGTACCATATTATCACATGCTAAAAATGTTCCTCACCAAGTTAGAATGCCTGCTAGACAAATTGCAAAATAATAAAAGCAAAAGGTTTTAATTGTCATGGATTGCAATATCAATCTGTCTAAAACAAATGTAATCACAGGGGATAAATTAAGTATTAATTCTGGGGACGAAAGTCAGGAAAACCACACAAACAATTTGTATGTCAGTATTGTGAAGAGCCATGGTTTTGATTTCAAACATAGGTTTCCAACAAGGTCACAAGGTGCTCTAAAAGATGCATTTACCACATTATAACAAATAAAATATGAACAGTGGGAACATATAGTGCAGGAAACAGGGCTCACCGATCTCAAAGCAGTACTTATAAAATTACCTGTAATACACAAAACAAACAACAAAGCAAAAAAAAAAAAAATCAACCACTAGGCATATCTATAGCACTGAAAATATTTCACAATTTAAAGAAAAACTATGTAACACAAATTGGTTGTTCAGCTCAGTAGAAAATCAACCACTAGGCATATCTATAGCACTGAAAATATTTCACAATTTAAAGAAAAACTATGTAACACAAATTGGTTGTTCAGCTCAGTAGATAGTTAGTGTAGACACCAATTACAACAATTTTCTGAGAGAATTGCTAAACAACTTCAATGAATTTTTTCCAAAATTCCAGGTTTCACAGTTGACTAAAAAATATGCATTAGATTGGTGCACTAAAGGTATAAGAGTATCTAGTGAATGCAAAAGGCTGCTAATTCATCCAGTGCTACGAACATATTGTAAAATTTATAAACAGGTAATCAGGAAAGCAAAACAGTGGGCTATAAATAAGTTTATCAAAAATGCAGAAAATAAAAAGCAAGGCAACATGGATAGTAATAAAAGGGGAGCGGGGATTAAGTAACACCAATATGGACAAAATGGATAAAGTAAATATTGTAGCTGCGGAAGAATTAAACAATTATTTTGTCAATATAGCGAGTCATATTTGTGACCAAACACTATCTGCAAAAGATTCCAAATCAGCACTTGTAAAAAATAGATGTTTAACTTTTCTATTGTTTCACCTGAAGTAATAATGAAGGTAATAAGTTAAAAATGAAAACCTCAAAAGGCTGGGATAAGTTACCCCCATTTCTTATTAAGGAAATAAAGAAGAAAATAAGTGAGTCACTTAGCAAAATAATTACGCAGTTCTTATCCTTGGGTATTTTTCCAGACAGAATGAAGTATGCAGTAGTGAAATCAGTACATAAAGGAGGGAATGTGGAATCAAAAAAATTTCAGCCATTCTCAATTCTGCCGACTTTTTCAACCATGTTTGAAAAAATTGTACACTGCCAACTCATTACATACCTGGAACATTATTCCAAATTAAATAACTCCCAACATGGTTTCAGAGAAAAATATTCAACAATATCTGCTCTAGTAAACCTAGTTAATGTTTCACAAATGATAGATGAAAAACATACAGCTGTTCTTATGCGATAACTAAAAAGCTTTTGACTGGGTAAGTCATGACATACTATTAGAGTAGCAAGGGGTAAGATTCCGCAGTTTTCGGATAAATGTCTATTACTTTCACTATAGGTGATAGATACTTCTGGCTTTTGTTCTGTGATATGCTACATGTTTATTTCCCAAGATGGCAAAACGTTTATGTACTGCATTGTTTAGTAGGTGTTAATCAACTGTAATTAAACTGTGTTACATTCAGACTTTTACCCCTAGCATGGCGTAAAAGTCCTGTTCATGTGTGGCAAAAGTCCCAATATATTAGAGAGCATGAAATTATAACATAATAAAATAGTCATTAAGAAAATATTTAATTACATTGAGAAATCACAACCTGAATACAAAATGGAACAATATTTTGACAAATGCTAAAAGGGTTAATAGAAATAAGGCCAGTCTTAGAATAAAAACAAGCTAACTAAAATTGAGTTTTTGGAATTAATGGGCACTAATAAACTGTCACTTAAAACTTGTGTGTTTAATTTACTTTAGTCTTAACAAATCAGTTAGATTTGTTGGACACTTTCATCCCTGTAGATTAAAATAACAAAAAAAGAAAAAAGCCTTTCAGATTATGTAGTCCACTGAAATGCAGAAATCTTTCTAATGGAAGAATGAAAACACATCACAAAGTGTCCTCCCTCATATGCTGTACAGTTTTCATGACACCACTCTTTACAGGAGTGACACTATCCAGTCTTCAGTAGGAGGATCTTCAGTGTAAGTTCACACCCACGACACATTGCAGTTTCACTAGAAATTGGTTCAGTTATCTTACTCGTACTGGCAGATTTCCCTTCTGGCTATTTAAAGGGAAAGAATATTTAATACTTGCTGTTGGTATTTTTCTTGCTGTTTCAAGAGCTGTCTTCTATGGAGAATTGCTGATTTTTTTGCCTCTGGAGATTCTTTTCCTCTGCACTTGTTTTAGGATCAGGTGAAAAATCGGATGGGGAGTGATAAGAAGCATTGGATTCTGCTGTCCCATTATGCTGTGGAGAATGTTCTATCAAATTATTGTGCACAGAAGTTGGTGGTACTGATAGCTGCTCTTTCTGACATTAGTTGTTTTGTTCCTGTGGCTCATTCTCAGTAGCTGGATTCTGGTCTGTTACTGTTACCTACGAACACAGAAAATCATCTCTGGACTTGGAATCAGTCGAGGGGCATTATTCCACTGGTATCAAAAGCTCTCACAGCTTTCTCAATAGTGCAGCGTTTCAAATAAGCCTTCTTAAAGAGTTCTGAACTCTTGCTCCAAGCTGCACACAGACTTTTACCATGACTGCTCGAATTTCATGTTCTGAGTTATGTTACCATCGTGTGGTCCACTAGCAAATTAACAACCATTGTAATTCAACGCTTATATTCCATACTTTAAATCCACATAAAATCCATTTCTCTCACATCATGTAGAGGAAGGAAGCACGTTTTGCGAACGCAAAAAAAAAAATACATCAAATGGTTTAAAAATATAATATACCTCATTGTTGAAACAATTTTGTTACAGGAGCAACGAAACTACACAAGCTGAACAGCAATCAGGCACTTTCATTAACACAAAAGCATTGCCAAGATAAAATTCCAAGACAAATAGAGTCAAACTGAAAAATTCAATGCCACGGCCAGGATTTGAACCATGGATCTCCTGGTTTCCATCCAGTTGCTCTTGCCCATTGAGCTACCATAGCTAATATGCTGTCATGACATTAAATTCTCAAATTGACTATATATTTTCCCAGTAATCCACTAGAGGCTCTCGTATTCGAGATACACCATTTGTGGTGACTTACTGTTGTAAGTATTTGAGTCCCAGGCTTCATCATTAAACTCTTATTATTTAAGTTAATTGATGGAAATTAATTGTTCCTTCACACTAGCTGTATATAGAGGAAGGTTTTGGATAGTTAAACTGAAAAATTCAATGCCACGGCCGGGATTTGAGCCATGGATCTCCTGGTTTCCATCCAGTTTCTGGAAAAGTTGACTACACAATGATATTATGCCTTTATAATTTGTACATTCCAACTTTATTTTTATATATTGGGCATTTTACAGTCCACTTCCAATCCTTTGGTATTTATTTATTCTCCCATACCTTAATTATTATTTTATGCAATTGCTTAATATATTCACTATTAACTTTAACTCTGATGGCACATCATCAACGCCAGGTGCTTTATAATTTCTCAACTTGGATATTACCATGACAATATCCAATGTATCAGGGCTTTGTGTTTCTTCCTCTCCATCATTTCTCAGTATTTGATTTAGGTGTTCCATCCTTTCATAGTGTCATTTGTGTTTAACAATGAATTAAATTAGTCTTTCAATCAGTTTTGTATTTCATTGAAATTACTTAAAATCTTCCCATCTGCATACACAATGTTGTCCTAGGTTTAAAACCTTCTTTAAATTTTATAACCTTCTTGAAACCATCAAACATTCTATTTTATTTAAAATCTTCTTCATGTTTATAAGGTTCTTGTTTACTACCAATATTTTTTTTCTTTCTACAAATTTTATCAGGTTCTCTCCTTTTATTTCTATAAAACTTGTACTTATGGCATTTGGCTCTGGATGTATATTTCGTATATGCCTTATGTCTGTATTCTATCATCCTACATTCTTCATTGGATCATTCATTTCATTCTCTTAGATTCCATTCCTAAGACTTCTTGTGCTGTGTGTATTATCTGCTCTTTAAAATATTTCCATGCTTCATCTACATCTCTCGTATCTTCAGTAACATTGCTATTTCATTTATTTCTTCTTTATAGTTATTTAATATTTTGTCATCCTTTAATTTTAAAATGTTTATTTTAACTTTTACTTTTTCCTTGTTTTAACTGCTTTATTCTAGCCCTATATCTGAGAGTCCAATTAAATAGTGATCCAAACCACAATGTGCTTCTCTCTTAGATCTCGCATGTAATATATTAGATGCATGCCTTTTATTAATTAGTATGTTATCAATCTGATTTGCTGTGCTTCCCTCAGGAGCTATCCACGTCTACTTGTGTATGTCAGGATGAATATAATAAGTTGAGTTAATTATCATATGCGTAATAAGTGCAAAGTTTGTAACTCTTTTCCCATTTTTATTGGTTAGATCATGTAAGCTATGCACCCCGATTGTATTCCTGCATATTTGTTCCTTTCCAATCTTTACATTAAAATCTCTCATAATTAGCTTAACATCATTATACGACGTTAAATTATAGGTGCCTTCTAGTTTGTGATAAAATTCCTCCTTTGTTTCTTCAGGCTTACCTGTGGGAGCATGTCCATTTATTATGGTTATATTTTGGAATTTGATGTTTAGTCTAAGAGTGTACATTCCTTCATTCATATGTTTGAAATCAGTTACACAGTATTTTAATTTCTTGTTTACTATGAAAGCAGTTCCAGGATCGTACTGTTCACTGCTATTCCCACTGTAGAAGACAGTGCATTGCTTGTAGTCAATACACCCCTTTCCCGATTCATCTTGTCTTTTGAATTGTGACCAGATCCAGTTTATATTTATTTGGAGAAACTTTCTTTTGTGCAACGCGAGAATATTTTCTAAGTCTAAAGGTGCACATATATGCATGCGCAAGCAGACGACCAGCCGGTTATCTTGTTGTAAGCAACATGAGAAAGATATGTAAAACTTGTAGCCAAACTCTGCAAAAATGGCCCAGACATTGGTGACGCAATCCGTGTGCAAAGGAACATGGTTTGAGCAGGCTAAGTTATCGCCCGGTCAAATTTTGTTACTCATGCACTGCTTTGCACATAAACAATCCTACGGCATGACGATAATGGAGTGCTCCGTAGGAAATACATATGAGCTCACGGACTGTATGGGACTGGTTCGGCTACTGCCGTGAAGTGTGCATGATGTCAAATGATACCAAGTATACTGCAAGGGGGGAAATTGGCGGTCCTGGCCATGTTGTTCAAATCGACGAATACAAAATAGGACGACACAAGTTTTATCGTGGGCACGTCATAGAGGGCAACTGGCTCTTGGGAATGATCAACATGGAAACGAATGAGGTGTGGATGACGATATGCCCCACAACAGGAGGGATGCAAATATGCTCTACAGTCTAATTGCAACACCCATGATGAAACTTGTGTCGTCCTATTTTGCATTCGTCGATTTGAATGACGTGACCGGGATCGCCAGTTTTCCCCCTTGCAGTATACTTGGTGTCATTTGACATCATGCACACTTTGCAGCAGTAGCGGAACCAATCTGGTACAGTCCGCGAACTCTACATGTATTTCCTATGGAACACTCCATTATCGTCATGTCGTAGGATTGTTTGTGCAAAGCAGAGCATGAGTAACAAAATTTGACCAGGCGATAACTTAGCCTGCTCAAACCATGTTAGTGTTTAGTTAGCTATGTGGTGCAATTTAGGTACTGCATTTGTGTTAGTCTGCTAGATAGTGTAATTTTGGGACAAGTAAGACTGTTGGCAGCTTTACGTTCAGTGGAGAAACAAGCATAGTTTGGCTGCACTGAATTCTTCAATATGGCTACATTACACAGTAAGTAAATAAACAAACAGTAATGTTAAAAGGATGCCCTTCAACAAGAAATTGCACTAAAAAGTAAAGAAATTATATTAAAAATCATGGTTGAATATAAAAACATCAAAAAGTGTGAAGGAATTTGAAAGAAATCGCCACGTCGCATATTAGAAAGAAGAGCCGTCTATTTCCTCTAATAATGCTTGAAGCACTCCAGTTTTATAAAGCAAGCACACATTCCATGTATCAAAATCACTATCCATTTTTCTTGCCGTGTTCGTACTCTGAGTAATCTGTCCAATCCAAGGCAATACTATGAATTTTTGAGTGATGGGACTTAACAAGAGGGGACACTAGTTACCTACCAAACCCCCAACCTAGAAGATCAGGCCTTCATATTTATGACCTCTGGAGACAGATTGACCCGATTATATCTCCAGGCAGTGGGTAGCTCAGGCACCTTGTGGTCGCTGCTCCCCCCCAGTGGGGGTCCCTGAGGGAATGCAATATATAATAGTGGTGGCAAAAAGATGAGTTGGCACAGGGTTCATAGTGAGTAAGAAATGCAAACAGCACATAATTGGATTCACACCAATTAATGAAAGGAAAGAAAAATTTGGTAGATAATGATTATCAGGGCTTGTAGGCTGTGGTCTAGTGGAAAATCTTCTTCAAGACATTTCGTTCGAAACTGTGTCGAACATACTCAGTGGCGTGGCTGTAGCACACTCGTTGCACTCTCAGCTGCAACTGATGCAATGTCTGGAAGAAGATTTTCCACTAGACCTCGGCCTACAAGCCTGGATAATCATTATCTACCAAATGACTCTGGCTGTGAAAGCCTACGCACTACAATGAAAGAAAACTTGTTTGAAAAGAAAATTTTTTAGTAAAAGTATGGTAAATATACAAGTAACAACTGAAGAAAAATCAGAAGAAACAAAAGATGCTCACTATAACACTTTGGAAAGAATCTTCTATGCTTGTCCTGGTAATGATGTTAAGTTCGTAATTGGCAATATGAACACACAAGGAGGGAAAGAAAATACTCGTAGAACCATTATGTAGAACCATTATAGGTAAATACAGCTTAATGACAACAGTAATAATCGTCTGGGGGTAATTAACTTTGCAACCTGAAGTGGAATGATTGTTAGAAACATAATGTTCAACCACAAAAATATACATAAAGCACGTGGAGATCTCCTGGATGGCCAGACAGTACATCAAATTGACCATATATTGATAGATAAGAGGCATAAATCATTGTTAATGGATTACAGATCCTTCGGGGGGCAAATATGGACTCGGGCCATTTCCAAGTTATAAAAAAATTTAGAGCAAAATTAAGTACTTACAAGATGCAATAAGGAATATGAACAAAGAAATGATAATTAGGTTCCAGGACCAAGGGGATTGATAAGTAAAAGGTAGAGTAAATGAAGAGCTAGACAAATTAAAACAAGAAGGAATATATGAGAAACAGGTGTTAATAAACAATGGGAAATTTAAAAGTGTCAAAAACAAGTATGGCAGAAGGTATGATAGGGATTTACAAAGGAAAGAAAGGAAATGACTGGTTTGATGAAGTCTGTGAAAAAGCAACAAAAGATATGAACCAACCATATCAACGAATGTTACAAAAAAAATGAATAAGAGGCAATCAACGGAGGAGTACAAAGACAAAAGAAGAATAGAAAAAAAAGTTCATAGGAAGAAAAGAATGGAATTTGAAAATAAATAAACTTAAAGAAATTGAGCAGAATGGAGATAAAAATTAAGGAAAGAATTTTTACAAAAAGTAAAGTAAGCATATAAACTAACATCAAATTTTGTAAAAATGAGAAACTGTAATAACTCAAAAGGATAGTTTTTAAAAAAAATGGAAGGAATTTTATGATAACCACTTGAATAGGGAGATGAGGTAGAGAGTTTTAACAGAAAATACAACAGATTTTATATTAGATGAGAACCTATTTGAAGGTAATGTTTCAAATAATTTTATAGGTAGAAACCCACCAACAATAGAAGAAATCAATAGAGTGACTAACGTTTTTAAAATAAATTATTGGTTAAGGGTTTTCAAAGAATTGTTTAAGAATAGAGGTCAGAAACTAATATGTTTAAACAGGTGTGGTTCAGAGAAGAGATCCCAGAAGAATGGAAAACTGGAATATGTCCATTGGCTGGCCCTGTAGCTCAGTGAATAGAGCACCTGCCTGCTGTGCAAAGGGTTCCGGGTTCGATTCCCAGTTGGGGGTGGGGATTTTTCTCCAACCAAGATGATTACCCATCTTCCCCAGAGTCTGGAAGTATGAATGAGAGTGCAAATGTGTGCATAATCTAATGATTAAAAATCCAAACTACTAGCAATCCAAGTTAATGTGTTGGTAAACGTTTCTATTATGTGGCCTCATAAGTAAAGTCGGTTTTTTTATTTTGGAGATTTGTAAACGTTATTGATTTTCCTTGGTTTGCTAATCCTATTTTACAGGATGCCATAGCTAGTGTTGCATATATTGCGAGCATGCAAAAATCTTCAGTTGTTAATAAACAATTATAAAATGGAGATAAACTTTGAACGTAAAAGTCCATCTAAAACATAACTGAAAATAATAGGCAATGTGTTTACAAAGGAGAATGGCCACCGATATGACCACTGCAGTTCAAGGCAGGGTATAAATTGAACAAAAAAAAAAAAAAGGTCTGTTGTATAAGGATACCCATTAGGTTGCAAGAATTACAGACAGTCACAGTATTATTTACTACCTATAAAACATTTTCAAAAATGTTATATTTAAGGCTCCAGCCATATACAAAGAAAATAATTGGTAGTTACTACCAATGTAGATTTCAATAAGAGAAAAGTATGATTGACTGAATGTTTACATTGAGTCAAAACCTAGAAAAAACAAAACACAAAATTGAAATGCATCATTTGTTTATAGTCTTTAGCTTGGCCTATGATAGTATAAAAAGAATTGTAAGGCACAATGGAGGAATTTGAGATACCAAGGAAACTTATTAGAATAATTAAAGCCGCAATGGAAAACAGTAAATGTCAAATTAAAATACAAGGAGATATTTCTGAACCATTCATAACAAATAATGGGCTGAGACAAGGAGACTATCATGCATACTCTTTCAGTATAACTCTGTAAAAAAAATAAGGGATGCAGGTATTCAAACAAGAGGAAATATCTTCTATAAATTGGTACAACTGCTAGTATTTGTGCATGATATTGATATCATCACCAGATCAGAGAAAGACATAAAACGAACTTTTGAGGCACTAAACATTTCAGCTGAGATAATAGTTCTGAAAATAAATGAAAACAAAATACATGGTAGTAAGTAACAAAAAGAATCATAGGAATGAAGGTTTATTGGAAATAGATCTATAAGTTTGAAAAAGTTAGGAATTTTGCCTACTTAGGATCACTAGTGAATAATAGAAATGATATCAGAAGAAATGAATGAATGAATACAATGTACTGTTAAATTATTTTGCACTATTTAAGTACTTCAAATAAAAGATACTGACACAAGAAACAATAAGAATGTATAAGACACTAATAAAACCGTATTGACTTATGGAGTGGAGACATAGGTGCTATCAATGGCAGAGAGCTAGACTACAGATATTTGAAAGGAAGATTTTAAGGAACATTATTTCTTATAAGATAAGTGAAGTTTTAAGTTACAAATTATATTTGTATATATTTATTTGCTTCACTGTTAATAGCTTCATATTTTACGTATTTATCTATTGACTTGTTAAAGAAAACGGAGAATGACAATTAAGACATACTAGAAAATTAGACCAAATAATGACTCCCCAGATGTTATTACTGATATCAGAGTGAAATGGGCTGGACTCGTAGAGAGGAGGGAGAAAGAGGACATGATGAAGAGAATAATGGAGAGTAGGGAGAAAAAAGGAGAGGGATTGGAAGACCAAGATGGAGATGGATAGATAGCATTGAAGAGGATGCAAGACAGTTGGGGATTAGAAGCTGGTGTCAGGCTGCCAGAAATAGAGATGTGTGGAAATCAGTTTTGAGCAAGGCTGTGGCTGCGTTGGGCTATTGAGCCAATGATGATCCTTAACTGTGTATAAATAACCTGGTTATTTATGCACCATAAGTGCTATAGTTTGCCTGTTGATCCAGTCTTACTGGAGCATTGAGAGCTGTGTAACAACCTTAGCCCCATAATACTCATTTTTACTCCTCTTCCCTTTGCTGTTCTTCCTCTCTTGCATTTCTTAATTTTCTAAGTCATTTTCCTGTCAGGATTGTCAAAGCTAAAATATTTTGTCCATTTTCTCCCTTATTTTATTCCATATTCTTTACATTTTGTCATGTAATGTCCTGTACTTAAACTTCCACCACCCTTCTGTTTTCCTTGCGTCTTAACCCTCTACATTGACCCTACTTCCATTCATGCTAATATTTCCTTTTCTTGTCTACTATAGTGGTCAATGTATACTGCTCACTCCTTTTATTAACTGTTAAAATATTCTCCTAAATATTTAGAGTATAAGAAGCAAAAAGTGTAATATTGAAGTGTTGTTAAATTCTAACTGAAAATATTTAAATGCACTTTGCCTAACTGAACACTGGCTGGAGGGACATGAAATCAGTTTACTTTATCTAATAATGTATTAGCCAGTTCTTAATGTAGGAAAATTAAGAGAAATTAAGTGTCATGTATATATGTAAAATCTGCTGTTAACTTTAAAGCAATTAATAGGTTTAACTATACAAACCAGAAAGAAGACTTTGAGGCCAGTGTGTGCGAGAAATCCTACAGGAAATGTTATAGTTTGCTTTCAAAGTTTAGAAACTATTTTATACTTTTATAAGCAGTCAAAAAAAGATTTAGGAGATTATGAATATAAACTATTTTACCGAAAATCCAGGTAAAAGTAAACTCCAAAATCATCTAAATATGTATGGTATGCAAAATTAAGAGAACCAACTAGAGTCACTAGTCTTAAGTGTAGCAGGTTATTTTAAACACAGAAAAATGGATATTCGAAAATCAGATATTTGACTCAGGGCTATCAGATAATTATGCTCAGATACTGTAACTGTTCAAATGAGAAGTAGCTCACAAAAAAAAGGCAACACATGATGCAAATCTGAATTATCCAAATTGATTATTAGTTAAAGAAATGTGGGGAAAATTATATTGTATGATCAAAATATCAAAAGAAGCAGTGAATTAAGTTCTTGGACATGTTTGGTTTTTACTTCAAAGCACCAGTACTAGTAGTTAAAATTCAGATGACTAGACAAAATAAATGGATCATAAATTGATATGTAAATCATCAGAAGGATTAAGGTTCTTGGGTAAATGTGTTAGTATAATGTATATACCACAGAGTTTAAGTACTATCTGAAGTATAAAAAGAAATAAGATAATCAAGGAAGCAGAAAGGTTACACCTGATAGCAAAATCTAATGAGCAATAAATAAATCTAAGACATTGTAGAAATAATCAAGGGAGAAAGTGAAAGAGAGACACAAATTTAATAAATAACTATCCTATCAAAACCTATGGTCAAAACAGAAGCAATCCTAATGTTATTTTCAAATTAGTCATAAGTTTTTTTCATAAGTTTTACTGAAAAATTGGTGAAAAATAATTCATTAACGAAAACAGATACATTAAGCCTAATAAATAATGAAAAGACTCTTTTTAACGTTGGTAATGACTGTAGAAGTTGAGCATTTTGGTAATACAACCAGTGAAATTAAAAAGAAACTGTTGTATTTTATTAAAAAAGGAAAATGAAGAACTCAAAAAGAAGAAAGAGTGCGACTGCAAGAATAAAACCTTCGCTACTGTAACCAGGAATGGGAAACAGGATTCTTCAACAAAGCAACGCAGTAGTGGCATAAAGAACAGGTTTGAAATTCTAAATAAAGCACAAGACCGTGTGGAAAGTGAAATGCGAAATGTGAAACATTGTGAAAGTGAAACAGAAATAATAAACAAAAATGTGCTTGTGGTAGGCGACTCGATACTAAAGTTTTCTGGAAACCTGTGTCGGGAAAAAGGTTTTGATGTACATTATTTTCCTAGAATCAAGGTAGGCGAGCTGCAAGAAAAAGTGGAGAAGATGAACCTTCAAGAGCAAAAACCAGACGTAATGCTGATACATGCAGGTACGAACAATATTCAACATGGAGTAATGGCAGAAGAGATAATGGGGGACATTATGGATCTTGTAAACAACATTAGATCGAAATCAAAAGAAACAAAAATCATAATAAGTGGGGTACTTCGTAGGTGGGATGTAAATATTAGGAGAATTATGAAAATAAATCAAGAAATTAACTGGCTATGTGAGAAGAAAGACTGTTTACTGGTTGATGCAAATTATTGGTTAGAAGATAGAGACTTTGCTAGAGACGGAGTTCATTTAAATAGAAGGGAATCCTTCAAATTTGGAAACCTGTTGAATAGGGCAATCTGTTCAGTATTAAGGGAAAACTAATTAGTGAGGTGGTGGATGTTAAAGCTAATGGTATTGACTCAGTAACTGAAACAGTTTTCATTCCTCAAACTAAACAAAACACTCCTGTATTAAATATAAACGTTGTTAATAGTAAAACAATAAGGTTATTTCATCAAAATGTACAATATATATCCAACAAAATTGAAGAAATAGATATAGTATTAAACAAATGTAAACCTGATATTGCAGTGTTGACAGAACATGGACTGGACAACATGCAAATTAAAAGCCTTCAAATACAAAATTATAAATTGATATCATACTTTTCCAGACAAAATCATAAAGGGGGTGGGGTAGCTATATTTTTAAAATCTGGAGCTAATTTGTCTATATCAAACTGGGATAAAGTTTACAGCGTAGAAAAAATATTCGAGGTAGCCACAACAAAAATACAAACAAGAAAACTAAGCTTGCAAATAGTGGGTTTGTACAGATCGCCAAGTACCAAAGTTAGTGATTTTCTTTGCTATCTAGACGACATGCTAAATAAAACAAAAATAGGTATAAATAGCAAAATAATTTTGATAGGGAATCTAAACATAAATACTGGCACAAATAATACAGATTATAAAAACCTACTTGACATAATTTCAAGTTATAATTTAAAAGACATTATTAAAGAACCAACTAGAATCACACCCACCTCAGCTACATCAATAGATCATATTATAACCAATATTGAAAAGAATAATTACTCAACAGAAATTGTAGATTATTGTATTTCTGACCATAGTTCCCAAATTATGGATATCAGTTATATAGGGGAAGAACTTGAAATAACAGAATTCATGAAGTTAAGACAAATGACTATTAACAATCTGAACCAGCTCCTAGTTAGTTTAACAAAAGAGAGATGGGGCGCAGTTTATACATTGCGGGATAGTAATAAAAAATGGGACTGCTTCTTTGACATTATAAAACAGCACCTTGAGACACACTGCCCAATCAAAAACAAGAGAGTTACCAAACCTAATAATCAATGTATTAAAATTTTATTTGAAGTAACAAAGATTAGAGATAAAATGAAGGATTACCATACATTCTATAAATCAACAAACTTAGACATTTTTAGGGATAAATATAAAGCTTTTAAAAAGAAGTATGCTCAAGAACTAATTAATCTAAAGAGACAACAATTTAGTGACAAAATAATAAAATCAAATAATTAGGCAAAGACGATATGGGGAATTGTAAAAGAACATCATGTAAACAATAAGACATTTGAAAACATAACCTTAGAAGAAAATGCGCAGCTAGTTAAAAATCCTAAAGAAGTTTGTCAAATCTTCAAGAATTATTTCTTAAAAATGGGAATCAATAAAATCAATCAGATTAAGGATACAACACAAGGGACAAATGAAATATTATCAACCATTTATATAAAAGGAACCACTAAAGAGGAACTAGAAAAAATAATAAATGAACTAAATAATAACACATCGACGGGGTGGGATGAAATATCTACAAAAACACTGAAACATTGTAAATATGCCCTACTAGATAAATTGAGCACCTGATATATGCATCAATAATGGAGGATTCTTTTCCTGATTGTTTAAAAATAAGCATAGTTCGACCAATATTTAAAAAAGGCAATAAAACAAAAGCAGAAAACTATAGACCTATTACCTTAACTTCTGTTTTTGCTAAGGTATTTGAAAAAGTGTTAAATAATAGATTAATAAGCTTTCTAAATAAATTCAATATACTAAGTAAATCTCAACATGGATTCAGGAAAAATCACTCCACAACCATAGCTATAGCAGAGCTATATCACAATATACTCCAAGGGCTTGAAAATGAAGAAAAGATCACAGGTATATTCCTTGACCTATCTAAAGCATTTGACAGTGTTTCACATGAAATGCTGCTGAACAAATTGCAGAAGTATGGCATAAGGGGGAAATTTCACACAATATTAAAATCCTATTTAGTAAACAGAAAACAGTGTACAGTAGTTAGAACCAAGAGTAGAAATACAATAGAATCAATCACATCCAATTATGAAAACATCATAGCAGGAGTTCCTCAAGGATCTGTCCTAGGACCAATACTTTTTTTGATCTACATGAATGATCTTCCTATAACTACACTCTCAAAAACAGTGATGTATGCCGATGACACCTCATTGATATTTGGTACTAAGGAAGTAAATGGAATGGAGAAAATAATAACTACAGAAACGCAAATTATCTATAATTATCTTACAAACAATAGCTTGAAAGTAAATCTTCAAAAAACAAAAACAGTCATGTTTCAACACCGCAATAACAGGTATAGTAGTAATCCTATCAATATAAATATAAATCGTGAACAAATCGAGCAATTAGATAAGATAAAATTCTTAGGAGTGATTATTGATGAAAACCTAACATTCAGACACCATATCGACTACATATGTGAAAAGATAAGTACAAATCTTTATTTATTAAGGAACCTAGCAAAATACCTAAATTCTGAATATCTGAAACTAACTTATTATGGAATAATACATTCACATCTACAATATGCAGTTGAGATATGGGGCAGCACTTGTATGACTAACATGAACATATTGCTAGTTTTGCAGAAAAAATGTGTAAGATGTATATATAAGATAAATAGAATAGAATCATGTAGAAATGTTTTTTTAGAAAACAAAATCCTAACAGTAGTATCTCTATACGTTTTTAAAGTAATAATGTTTGTAATTAGCAAGGATGAAATGGGTAACTTAAATAAACATTGTCACAAACACGAAACAAGGACACAAAATAATTACCACAGAATAACTTTAAATAAGAAGTCAACAGATAAAGATCCCTTAATAATGGGAAAACTATTATTTAATAAACTACAAAATTTGCTAAAAACAAAAAAAGGTAAATTATTTAAAAATGAAGTAAACAAGTTCCTAATACAAAA
The DNA here is from genome assembly GCA_030765055.1 of Mantis religiosa. NCBI lineage: Eukaryota > Metazoa > Arthropoda > Insecta > Mantodea > Mantidae > Mantis > Mantis religiosa. The sequence goes on along the minus strand of CM060948.1, from coordinate 162,774,744 downwards.
ATGCTTGTATAGACTGGACGAATTGTAATTAAATGTATATAACCGTTTATTTTGACGTATCCGACAACATGTAAGTGTTATTATGGATGAAAATAAATTATTATTATTGTTATTATTATTATTATTATTATTATTATTATTATTATTATTATTATTATTATTATTATTATTATTATTGTTGTTGTTGTTGTTGTTGTTGTTGTTGTTGTTGTTGTTGTTGTTATAAAATGTGTTGTACCTCAAGGATCTGTTCTTCAGCCACTGTTATTTTGTTTTCTACATAAATGACTTAGCTGGCAAATAGCCTGATAAATATGTAGGTAAGATTTTTTTTTGTGAATGATAAAAGGCATTTTTATTAACAGGGGCAAATGAAAATGATATATATATATATATATATATATATATATATATATATATATATATATAATATTCAACATTCTAGAGTATATCCAAAATGGTTAAATGCAAACTTGTTACTTTTAATTAAAGAGAAAACAGTGGGTATCAGCTTCCATAATAAACTTTAAAAATGCTGTTTATCAAAAATTAAACTGGGGCAAGATGATATGAGGTATGAAGAAAAACAATTTTGGGGTTTGTGATTAGATGAAAATTTGTTAGGAATTGCATATAAACTGCCTGACTAAAAGACTCAGTAAGATGTGCTTCTTAGTAAGGTCAGTCAAATTTAATCTCAAAAACTATTTGTAGTTGATTTATTGATACTCGTCACTTACTTTTTTATATCACACGCACGGACAGATGGATGGACGGGCGGACGGAAATATAGCCGAAGTCTTATAGCTGAAGTCTCCCCAACATCATGGAGGAAGTTGACGCAGGCCAAATTGAAGTTACGGTGGAGCATTTGCAATGTGAACAATTATGTTAAAGTGACAAGATGCTTTAAGTATTCTAAATTTGGACATTGAGCTCAGGAGTGTAATGGGGTACAAGCATGTCCACGATGCTCAGGAAATCACAGCCTAAGAGAATGCCAAGCCCATGAATCAGAAATTAAATGTATTAATTGTATTAGCCACAAATTCAATCGAAATGCCCAGATAGAAGAAAGTCACACATCTATGGATAAAATGTGTCCTAGTTACTTGGCAATAATAAGAAAGTACATACAAAACACGGAATACTGAGTATGGTAACTCCTATAATACGAATGTTCAATGTAAGACACAATTGAAACACAATCAAATCCGAACTTAAATGTATCCAGATCATTCTACAACATAAGAGACTGGCGACTGATAACCTCATACAAATAATAGAAGAAAACGACATAGACTTAGCACTAATACAAGAACCATATATTTTGAACAAAAAAATGGCAGGGATTCCTAAAAGATATAGAATATTTATCACTGGAAGGGAAAGAAGTAGAGCAGCAATTATTGTTAATAACAAACAAGTCGATGCCTTATTAATAAAACAGCTATCAAATGAAGACACAGTAGTACTAGAGATTAGATATAACAAGTTAAGATTATATATATCCAGTATGTATTTAGATATTGGCGGAAATATAAATGACAATCTGCAAAAAGTAGAATAAATTATAGGCTTTATAAAAGGAAATGGAACAGGATTACTAATTGCTATGGACAGTAATGCTAGGTCCACAACATGGCATGATCAACTGACGAATGCATGAGGAAGAACACTGGAGGAACTTATTATGAAATAAGTAAACAACTATATATTATGAATGAAGAAAATGAAGCCACCACCTTTGACAACGGAAGAGGAACAAGTAACATTGATGTTACCATTACTAACACCGAATTACTCAAGAGTATTAAGGACTGGACCATCAGTATCGAAGAAAGTTGTTCTGACCACAAGTATATAACATACAATATAGGACAGGGCAATCCACGTATCCACATTCCAACGAGCCACCATTCCATACGTTACAGAATACGAAAAGAAAAATGGAAGCATTTGATAAGATATTCCTCCAACAGATAAGAGAGAAGATGAAAACTAATCCTAGTGGAGAAGAAAATGGAAAACTTGATATAGAACTGGCAAATAAGACGAGGTAAGAAGCTGATGTCGAAAGAGTAGTAGATATACAAGTCTCGCTGAGGGAAGCTAGCAAGAAAGCATTTGGAGTATCTATCGGTTTGTTTCATAAATTTGTTTGATTCTTGTTACGTGTTTACGACAAAGAATGCCTGCACTGTATGCCTGCATCACAACTACGGCAACGAAGTTGCCTAATTATCTAGGGGTAATCTGTTTACATATGCAAGGTCATCGAAAGTAAACAAGGTAATGAACTTTTCAAAACAAACTTTATTTTGTGCAGTATGCACCGTTATTATCAATAACATATCACCATTTCTCAGGAAGCTTATCAATTCCATTTTTCCAAAATCTTGCAGTTTTCTGGTTGACGAACTCTTCTACGGCAAGTCTGCAATCCTCCAAGGAAGTAAGGCGTTCGCCATTAAGGAAGTTTTGCAGGGATCGGAATAAATGATAGTCGGATGGGGCAATGTTTGGAGAATAAGGCGGGTGAGGTAACACATCCCAGTCGAAATCCCGTAATTTCTGACGAGTTACTTTAGAGATGTGTGTGGTTTGGCATTGTCTTGATGAAAGACGACTCCACCATTAGATGCTAATTCTGGCCTTTTCTCTCCTAGGGCAACCTTCAGAAGATCCAACTGAGAACAGTATTTCTCTGAATTGATGGTCTCCCCAGGAGGAAGAAATTCGTAATAAATAATTCCTTTCCAGTCCCACCAAATGCACAGCATAATCTTCTCAGGATGAAGCCCTGGTTTAGGAATTGAGAGTGGTGGTTCCCCTTTCTTACGCCATGACTTTCTCTTTCGGAGGTTGTTGTACACAATCCACTTTTCGTCTCCTGTAACCAGCTGTTTCAGAAAAGGGGTAGTTTCATTGCGTCTTATCAATGCGTCACAGATGGAAATGCGCTGAACTAAATTTTGTTCACTCAGTTCGTACGGAACCCATGCATCCCGAAGATTTACATAACCAAGTTTCTTTAGGTGCCTGGCTACAGTTGCATGAGATAAGTTTAGCTCCTGACCTACCTCCCGAATTGTTATTCTGGGGTTGTTCGTAATGTCCTTTATCCTTTCCTCATCCGTAACCACAGGTCGTCCAGAATGAGGTTTGTCTTTCACAGAGAAGTTCGCAGCTCGAAATCGAGTAAACCATTTTTGACATACTCAAATCGTCAATGCATCTTCTCCGTAAACAGCACAAATTTTCCGTTGAGTTTGTGAGGCGGTTTTACCTTTACGGTAATAAAACAGCATTAAATGTCGAAAATGTTGCTTCTTGCCTTCCATATTAACATTCACAAGTTACAACTCCACACTGTTGCATCCACAAACTCATACTGAAGTTTGGTAACCAATTCTTACATAAGTTGACCTATTTACCCTTGGCGTGAGGTCACTGTGGTTTGTGTTCATAGCATTCTTTTCAATTATTTTATTTGTAAACAAACCCCATATTTATTAATTTTTAGATGAGTCGTATTTATTACACCATATTGTTAGGCAACTTCTTTGACGTAAAAGTAATGGGGGCATGCAGTATTCTCAGGAGTTCTTAGTCATAAACACGTAACAAGAATCGAACGAATTTATGAGACAACCCGATAGATCAGCAAAAACAATGAAAGGAATAAGACAAACTCCATGGCGGACAGATGAATTAAAAATAATGAGAAAGAAGGTCAACGCCCTGAGAAGACGTATCCAGAAAACCTAAACAAATGAGGATCTAAGAGAACAACGCAAAATACAATATATAAATGCAAAAAGAGAATATGAATCTAAAATAAAAAAAGAAAAGCTGAACTCGTGGAAGCAGTACTGTAGTGTGCCAGCATCAACGAACCCCTGGAGTGAAGTATATAAGCTGGCTTCTGGGAAAATGAAAGCATCACCAATACTAACAACAATAGAGAAATCGGATGGAACCTTAACCACCAATATTGATGAAACACTAAATTGTATGCTAGAACAATTAATACCAGAAGATGACAAAGCAAACGACACTGAATATCATAAACAGATAAGGAAAATAGCTACAGAACCAATAAGTACAAAGGATGATCTGGAATTTACCCAAGACGAAATTAAAGGAGTGATAGAAAACTTTGACCACAACGAAACCCCAGGAGAAGATGGAATTACTAGTAAATTAGTCCTCAGGATTTTCAACATGTTACCAAAATTCATAACAGAGCTATACAATGTATGCTTGCGACATGGGTGTTTACCGAGATGCTGAAAAAGAGCGAAAGTAATACCTAGTCAAGCCTGGCAAAGAAAACAGCTCAGATGCCACCAAATTTAGACCGATCAGTCTACTAAATACAGCAGGAAAAATCTTGGAGAAGTTGCTTATAAATGGAATTATGTATCACATACACAGTAAAAATCAATTAAACAACAATCAATATAGGTTCATCCCACAAAAAAGCACGATAGATGTAGCAGTGAAAATTAAAGAGTTTGTAGAAGAAGCCATGGGCAATAGAAAGGTAGTCACTCTAGCTAGTCTAGATGTTAAAGGAGCATTCGATGCTGCTTGGTGGCCCAGCATCCTAAAAGCTTTAAAAGACTTCAACTGCCCAAAAAACTTATTCAACTTAGTTAAAAACTACCTAAGCCACAGAACAGCTATATTGACAATCAATACTGTAAATAGAGAAAGAAAAGTTACCAAAGGTTGCCCACAAGGATCGTGTTGTGGACCCGGGTTGTGGAATGTAATGTACGACTCTATTTTAAATATAAGCTATTCAACATCAACAATAGCAGTGGCATTTGCGGACGACCTGATTATAGCAACAAAAGGGGAAAATGCAATAGAAATAGAAAATGTTATGAATAATGAAATGAATAAAATAAAAAAATGGGCAAGGAACAACAAAGTAAATTTTTATGAATCAAAATTGCAGGTCATGCTTATATCAAGAAGAAAACAGAGAAACAAGAGACATAAAAATCTACTTAAATAATAAAATACTGGAGCAAGTAGACAGGATCAAATACCTAGGAGTAATAATAGATAATAAATTTAACTTTTCAGACCACATAAGCTAATTAGAAGAAAACTGTAAAAAGTTAATTCACTCGCTATCCAAGTCTGCCAAGCTGAACTGGGGATTGACTCATGAGGCATTCAAGATCATCTACAAGGGAGCTATTTTGCCATTGATGCTGTATGGCGCTCCCCTCTGGATTGAAGCAATTAAGAAGCAGCATAACAAACAAAAATTAATCAGAGTCCAGAGACTTATCAATATCAAAATGACGAAGGCCTTTTGCACTACCTCCACTGCAGCCCTTTGTGTCATAGTTGGAATGTTGCCAATTATAATAAAAGTAGAAGAAACTGTGCAACTATATTGGATCTTGAAGGGAAAAGAGAATGTGAACTGCATTATAGATCATGATGTAGAGCTGAGGAATTGGCCACACCCTGCCAAAACAATTAGAATCAGCAAAGCAGAGAAGGAAAACCAGAATCCATATTAGAAGTATATACAGATGGCAGCAAGAGTGAGATGGGTGTTGGATCAGGAGTTGCAATATTCATCAATAATGAACTTGCTCACCAAAGAAAATATAAACTGGACAATAACTGCTCAAACAACCAGGCAGAGCAACAAGCCATCATAAAAGCCCTAGAAAACTTCGACAAATTAAAAGATATAGAAAAGGAAAAGAGAACCGTAACAATATATACTGATAGTGAAGTAACATTGGATTCCATCAATAACCCTAAAATCCACAAAGCATTAATACGCAATATTCGGAATCGACTCAGGAAGCTACAAGAAAGGAATTGGAAGATTAATCTAAGATGGATAAAGGCACATGTAGGACATCATAGGAATGAAATAGCGGATTAACTTGCAAAGGAAGCAGCACAAGATAATGTGTTAGAAGTAACCTACAACAAATACCAAAAAGTGAAGTAATCAGCAGGCTAAAGTGCTCATGTATGGAAAAATGGCAACAAGAATGGCAACAAACATCAAAAGGTGAAATTACAAAATCCTATTTTCCCAACATAAGTGACAGGACGAAAACTAAAATAAAACTAACATCAAATCTAACGTCATTGTTAACAGGTCACGGGAAAACTAAAGTGTACTACCACCAATTTAAGATAAGTGACAATCCAATGTATAAGTGCAACCAAAATGAACAAACTGTGGACCATTTAAACTTTGAGTGTAATCTGTTAGCCAAAGAAAGGGAAAATATAAAGAAAGCAATAACAATGGCTGGAGGACGCTGGACACTAGGAAAAAAAGGAACTTATACAAAAACACACCAAAAGTTTCAGTATATTTGTAAACAGTATCATGTTCGATAATCTGTAAATAGTCAAGTAGGATGCAAATATTTATATTAGTTTATAGAATTCTAAGTCCCAAGGAAATGTGATATGTGAATCAATAGTGAAAACAAAATTTAATGTAACTGTGCACCCAAGCATATAGTATTACTCACAATCTAATGGAATATGCTGTATAATAAAATTAAAAAAAACACACACACACACACATACACACACCAAATTTATTTACAGTTTACATATTGTGACTTTGTGGGTTCGTGGAAGTAAAAGTCAGAGTTGCAGATATTCCAAATGTTCTTTATTTCCGTAGAAATACACTCATCAATTCTCACGTAACAGCATTACGACACATTCACACAGTGTACCAAGGTCGATGACCAAACGGCGTTCTGATTACATCACTTTACAGCATCAGCTCTCGTTACAACAACACTCTACAGCTGTTTACTCCTCTCTGTTTACTACTCCTCTTGGCGAGTCGTCGCCTTCTTAAATACCTCATTGATAAATTCGAGAGATTTCTGGAACAAATAAGAAAACCACTATTCTCTGTCAATCCAGATAGCACTAAAACCTTCCATATGTGAAACCCCATCTGTGCCAGCAAGTTCTTTATCTCAGCTATCTTTATTTGCCGGCTCTTTGTGTACACTAGCCGAGCTATCGCAGATCACGGGTTCGCAACACTGCTGCCTACTCAGGGCTGGTCGTCCCGAACAGCACCATCGTAGCGGGCCAGACGATCCAGGTGTACCATCAACATCTTCCCTCGGGGCACCTTCTGGATGCGGTAGACCACGTCCTTAATACTCTTTACCACCCGGTATGGTCCTTACCACGGCTGTTGAAGTTTTGGGCAGCATTCCTTGGTTCGAGTAGGGTGGTACAACCAGACCAGCTCACCTTGCTAGAACCCTTGGCTGTTGGCTTGCCTGTCGTATCGGGTCTTCATGTGGTCGCTCGCCTTCTGGATGTTCTGACGAGCCATCTTAGGCATGTTGTGGAGATGGTCCACCAGGTTATCCACATACTCGGTTGCTGGCTGTTTTGCGTCCGGGTGGCTTTCAAAAGCCAGATCACAGGGGAGGCGTAACTCTCGGCCGAACATTAAGCTGGCTGGCGTCATCCCAGTGGTGTCGTGTGTTGACGAGTGGTAGGCCAGCAAGAATAGTGGCACCTTGATGTCCCAGGGTCGCTGATGGCTGGCCACGACCTTCCTCAGGTGTTCTTCTAAGGTCTTGATGTACTTTCGACCATGCCATCCGACTGGGAATGTAGAGGTGTTGTGCGGGTCTTGTTCACTCCAAGTCTTTCTAGTGCCTCCTTCATCAGGTTGGACTCAAAATTGGTGCCCTGGTCGCTGTAGAGCTTTAACGGCAGACCACTTGCTCCACGAGGCAGTCTGTGATTGTCTTTGCCTCCTGGTTCGGGATGGCATACAGCTCCGGCCACTTGAAGTAGACCACGATCACCATCAGGTACTTGTTTCCTCGGTCGGACACTGGGAATGGTCCAGCTATGTCGACGGCGATCCTTTCGAATGGCGCTCCGACGTTGTACTGCGACCTCGGCTCCTAGTCTGGGGGCCGCGACTCGAAGTAGACCACGATCACCATCAGGTACTTGTTTCCTCGGTCGGACACTGGGAATGGTCCAGCTATGTCGACGGCGATTCTTTCGAATGGCGCTCCGACGTTGTACTGTGACCTCGGCTCCTAGTCTGGGGGCCGCGACTCGCCGCGCACACGTGATATTCACGGCAACATCTCTCAGCGTCTGCTCAGAGCCTGAACCAGTAGTAGCGCTGCCGAAGTTAGTCGATCGTCCGGTTTGCTCCCAGATGTCCTGAAGTACCGGCATGCATTTCCTCCAAGACTTCCGGGACCTTACTTCGGGGAAGTACCGACTGTTCTCTCTGCGTCTTCGCATCAGGTGATTCCCATACCCGGAACAGCACGCCCTCTCTTGTCTTCAGTGAGTCCCATTGGGCCCAGTAGGACTTGTATGTGCCGCTCCTGGGTGCGATGTCCTCCTAGGTTGGTCTTATCCCTGCCTCCACTTCTCTCAAGTGTGGCCCCAATTCTGCGTAAGTCAGCAGCTTCCTCCTCAGGCCTGCGCTATCCCAGCCATCCGCAGACACTGCCGTGACCACTCTGACAGCTGCGGCACGCTCCTTCTCTTCCACTCTTGTGCATTAGCCGCACTCCTGCGCAGGGTCTTCGGGACATGGCGTCTGCGTTACCGTGGCTCTTTCCTCGACGATGTTCAGAGGTGAAGTCGTACTCCTGCAGCCTCTGTACCCAGCGTGCTGTCTGACCTTCCAGGTTTCTAAAGCTCAGTAGCCAGGTTAGGGCAGAGTGGTCAGTCCTCGGGTGGAATGGCTGACCATACAGGTACTTGTGGAAGTGCTCCAAGGTCTTCACTAACGCCAGTAACTCTCGTCGGGTGACGCAGTAGTTCTCTGCCTTGGGCAGGGTCTTGCTCATGGCCGTCCTGGACTTGCGATAGGACGCCTCCAATGCAATGGTCGCTGGCGTCAGTGTCTACAATGAATGTGCTACCCGGTTGGGGAAATCCCAAAATTGGAGCACTGCACAGGGTCTTCTTCAGCTGCTGGAAAGCGCCTTGGCGTCATCCGTCCACACATAAGGTCGGTGTTCCTCTGTCAGGCGGGTGAGGGGTTTGGCGATGTTGGAGAAACCCTTTATGCAGCGGCGGTAATAACTGCTCAGCCCCAGGAAACTGCGCAACTCTCGCTTATCCTTTGGGCGAGGCCAATCTCTCACGGCCTGTGTCTTCTCCGGATCTCTGGCCACTCCGGTTGGTGAGACTATGTGGCCTAAGTAGTTGACTTCCCTTCGGAAGAGCTGACACTTCTTCACGTTCAGCTTCAGGTTGGTCGCCTGCAGTCTCTGTAGCACCTCGCTCAGGTTGTCGAGATGGTCTTCGAACGTCTCACCGACGATGATGTCAAAGTATAGCAGGCATGCGTCATATATTAATCCTCTCATTACCGATTCCATGAGGCGTTGAAATGTGGCTGGTGCGTTGCAGAGGCCAAAGGGCATAACTGTGAACTGCCAAAGCCCTTGGCCTGTCGAGAATGCAGTCTTCTCCTTTTCTCTCGGATCTAGAGCCACCTGCCAGTAAACCGACTTCAGGTCCAAGGTCGAGAACCACTGTGCACCAGCTAGCGTGTCCAAGGTGTCGTCAATCTGTGGTAAAGGGAAGCAGTCCTTCCGAGTGACAGCGTTCAGCGTCCTGTAGTCCACGCAGCAGCGTAGCTTGCCGTTCTTCTTCGTCACCAGGACTACGGGGGAACACCAAGGGCTATCGGACTCTTCAATAACTCCCCTGGATTTCATGTCCTCCAGCATACCCCGTACCGCCGCTTGTTTTGCCAGCGGAACGCGTCTTAGTGTTTGCCGAATATGCCGGGCGTCTCCGGTGTCGATGTGGTGGAGCATTCGGTGCGTGCGGCCGTAGTTTCTGTCGCCTTGGCTGAAGACGCGCTCTTATCGTCTCAGCAGTTGTCGAACTTTTCCAGCTGTTCTCGGCTGCCCTCTCCAGTAAGCCTTCCAGCTGGTGCCCCAGGTGTTGCGTCGGCACCGACTCCTGTGTCTTGTCGATTGCTGTTACGCTGACCACGGGCTCGCACGTTCCCAATCCCGTCTCGGCCTGGACGTCGTGATCGGTATCCGTTGGATTTACCAGTCTCACTGGCACCTCCTCTTGGCACGGCAACAATGTCCTGGCTACACATAGTCCGTGCACAGGCATCTTCGGGTCCAGCATTATGTTCTTGGTTCGCTGGCCTTCCAGTCGCGCCGTCACCACCACCTCGCTTCTCGCGGGGACCACCACGTCTTTCAAGATGACCCTGCAGATTCCCAGGTGTTCTTCGGGTTGCCGGAGTATCACCTCTTCTCCATTGAGCCGCTGGACCTTTCTACCGTCTACGACCGTCGCCTCGTGGCTTCTGAGGGCACCCAGTCCCAGTATCACCTCAACCACCCTCGCGACGAACACCCACTAACCCACGGCACTCCGTCCCAAGATCAACTTCAGCAGAGCCTCCTTCTCCACAGGTAAGGTGTCACCCGATGCCGTCACTAGGTGGTATGGTCGGCTTGGTTTTCTCGAAGACAAATCCTTGTCCGCGCTAGGTCTGATGATGGTCACGGCTGCCCCGTGTCTACGAGCACGCGGCACGGCTTCCATCTCATCCAACCGTCCGCGATGAGGCTGTCATCCATACGCCGGCTGACGGCGCTTAGTGTCAGTCGAGGGGATGGTGGTGATGGCGCCGACGTGCTCCTCGCCACGCCGGGCCTTACTCGTTTTCCGGTCGCACTTCCTGGTGTCGGTCGTCCTCGCGGTCATCGTCGTGGGCAAGTTGCCATTTTCAACCTCCGTCTTCGTTGTTAATTCGGGCTTCATTTCTTCCATCTTCTCGGTGATGTCGTTATCCCACTCCTGACACCAGTTGTGACTTTGTGGATTAGTAGAATTAAAAGTCCGAGTTGCAGATATTCCAAATGTTCTTTACATCAGTTTACAGCATCAGCTCTCCTTACAACAACACTCTACAGCTGTTTACTCCTCTCTGTTTACTACTCTTTGTTTACTACTCCTCTTGGCAAGTCGTCGCCTTCTTAAATACCTTATTGATAAACTCGAGAGATTTCTGGAACAAATAAGAAAACAAGTATTCTCTGTCAATCCAGATATCACAGAACCATCCAGATATCACTAGAACCTTCCAGACCTGAAACCCTATCTGTCCCGGCAGGTCCTTTATCTCAGCTATCTTTATTTGCCAGCTCTTTGTGTACACTAGCTGCGCTATCGTAGATCACAGGTTCGCGACAATATTCTTAGGGTATCGAGATTTAACAGTATTGGAACACCACAGTGAAGCGAAAAATTATTAAATTTTAGATGAGTCGTATTTTTTACACATCTGCTTCACTTTCGTACCTATTTTGAGGACATGTTTTGCAAATCATCGTTTGCATCTACGCTCTTATGCGACTGAAGCTTGATCCAGCGGTGTGGGTAATTCTGGGGTTGCTGCTGCCATCTGTTGATTTAGTGATGAACTTAAATGTGGGATTCTCTTCTGGCGGGATTTCAAAGTTCATTAGTTGGTTTTTATGTTTTTCTATGTATATCCTCTCCCATATGACGAGTTCACTATGTTTTTGTACGTATTTTAGTAATTCTGTACTATCTTCAATTTCATGATTTTCAGACCAGAAATGAGCTGCTATTGCGGACTTATCAATATTTTTGTATCTTAAGTGCCTGAAGTGTTCTTTCTTTCTAGTGCCTATGTTTCTTCTTGTCCTCCCTATGTAAATTTTTTCACAGTCTTTACACTTAATCTTGTAAATGCCTGACTTTTCCTCTGGTTTTATCTTATCAGTATTATTACTGTGAAGTAGGTTTTGAATGTTGTAATTGTTTTTTGGTGCCAATGTTATATTGTATTTCTTGAATATTTTTTGGAACTTTTTTGTGGCCCAGGGGTGGTAAGTAAATTTAGCAAATCTAATTTCTTGTTTTATTGGTGTGAGAGCTGTGATCTGTTTTAATCTCTTTTGAAGTTTGAATAATTTTAGTTTTTTATCTACAAGGTTTTTTCCATATCCATTTTTAATTGCAGTTTTTAAGATTTGGTGGTATTCGTTTTGATATTCTTGCTGGCTGAGAGGTAGATTTACTAATCTGTGTGTGAGACTGTTGATGGTTGCATGTTTGTGTGGAATTGGGTTGAAACTGTTTGCTTTGATGTAATTATCTGTGTGTGTTGCTTTTCTATGGATGCCAAATTCTAGTGTTTCATTGCTTATTTTGATTTTAAGGTCTAAAAAAGGTTGAGTACAGTCCTCTTCAGTTTCCACTGTGAATTGTATGCTGGGTTCTTGCAGGTTGAGTAGTTTCAAAGCATCATCTATTAGTTTGTAGGGCACTATTACAAAGATGTCGTCTACGTATCTGTACCATGTTTTAAACATATGAGGGAAAGCTTTAGTTATGTGTTTCGAAAAAGCTCATGTATAGATTGGCTAAAAACGGTGATAGCGGGCTTCCCATAGCTAGTCCTGAAATTTGTTTATAATATTTTCCATCAAAGACAAAATAATTTTGATGTATACATAATTCAGTCATTGCCAAATATTCTTCTATTGCATTGGCATCTAGGTTTATAGAATTTAGCCATTTTTTCAGTTGAATCAAAAGTTTGTCTAATGGAATGCTAGGTAAGAGGGAGCGGACATCAAAGGATACTAAAGTGTCATGAGGTTTTAGTTTAAGATTTTGAATTTTTTCTACCAGGTCTAAAGAGTTTTTTATACTCAGAGTATGGAATTGTGGAAAGGACTGAAATTTTTTGGATAGCCATTTTGCCAGAAGGTAAGTAGGAGTGTTTATATTATTTACAATGGGTCTCATGGGTATGTTGGGTTTGTGTATTTTAGGCAAACCATATAGTCTTGCAAGGGTAGGGTTGTCCGGTTTGATAGTTTTTTGTTCTGTAGTTGTTAAAATTTTACTAGTAATGATGGTTTTTTGTACATCTTTTATGCATCGGTTGAGTGGATTAGAATATATTTCCTGGAATTCTTTTTGTTGTAGTAACTCTAACATTTTTTCTTTGTATGTAGCTGTATCTAAGATTACTATTATGTTCCCTTTATCAGCCCTTGAGAAAATTACATCCTTTTTCCTTAAAGATTTAATTATCTGAATTTGTTTAAAATGGTTTTTTTTGGCTTTTTATTTATTAAGTTTTCCAATATAAGAGCTGATTTTTTCCTAATTATATTTTTGTCCATGGTTTCCAAGTCTTCTACTGCTAATTCTATATCTGCAATGAATTCATCCGGGTTGCTGGAGTATGTTATACATGTTTTTAGGCCTTGGTTAAGCACATCTATTTCTTCATTGTTAAAATTTTGCTTTGAGAGATTAATTACATTGTCTAGGGATGTGTTCTTTGCTGACATTTTGTTATGTTTTGGTTGCCAATGATTATGATTATGTTTTAGTTTCTTATTTTGTTGATAAACTTTCTCTTTGACTTTATAATTTATATGTTCAAATGATTTGGTTTCTAAGTGGTCCCATGCTGTGTTTCCTAGTAATTTTACAAGTTTCAAATGTAGGTTGTACAAAGAGAGGTCTATATTAGTTAGTTTTCTGTAGTGATTTGCTTTTTCGGATTTTAACACGGCTTTTTCAGCAGCTAATTGTTCTATACTGTTGTTGCTAAATGTTACTATTTTTCTTACAAATTTCGGAGAAATGTTTTGTTTTAGGCAATTGTTGATAAATTTTATGTCCGCTGATATTAACCTTCTTTTTGTCTTTAGTTTCAAATATTGTTTTATTTCTTTCTTGTTGCCGAAATGTTCGTTGAAATTTTCAAATGTGAACGATCTTACCTCCATGTTGTCCGGTTTTTAAAATTGGCTGGATCTAAATTTCGCGTGTTCCTCTTGACTTAACGTCACTTCAATATATCGAGATTTAACTGTATTGGAACACCACAGTGAAGCGAAAAATTATTAAATTTTAGATGAGTCGTATTTTTTACACATCTGCTTCACTTTCGTACCTATTTTGAGGACATGTTTCGCAAATCATCGTTTGCATCCACGGCTCTTATGCGACTGAAGCTTGATCCAGCGGTGTGGGTAATTCTGGGGTTGCTGCTGCCATCTGTTGATTTAGTGATGAACTTAAATGTGGGATTCTCTTCTGGCGGGATTTCAAAGTTCATTAGTTGGTTTTTATGTTTTTCTATGTATATCCTCTCCCATATGACAGTTCACTATGTTTTTGTACGTATTTTAGTAATTCTGTGCTATCTTCAATTTCATGATTTTCAGACCAGAAATGAGCTGCTATTGCGGACTTATCAATATTTTTGTATCTTAAGTGCCTGAAGTGTTCTTTCTTTCTAGTGCCTATGTTTCTTTTTGTCCTCCCTATGTAAATTTTTTCACAGTCTTTACACTTAATCTTGTAAATGCCTGACTTTTCCTCTGGTTTTATCTTATCAGTATTATTACTGTGAAGTAGGTTTTGAATGTTGTAATTGTTTTTTGGTGCCAATGTTATATTATATTTCTTGAATATTTTTTGGAACTTTTTTGTGGCCCAGGGGTGGTAAGTAAATTAAATCTTTAAGGAAAAAGGATGTAATCTTCTCAAGGGCTGATAAAGGGAACATAATAGTAATCTTAGATACAGCTACATACAAAGAAAAAATGCGATTTGTCTATATAAGCGATGCATTGGATGAGTCAGTCAGTTTTTAGTTAGTCAGTTCTAGAGAGAGTTGTACAGCAAGGTGCCGGGTAGCAAGTGCAGTGTGGACTTGCGTCCTGCGAACTGGTGAATTGTAATTGTTACGTAATTGTGTGTGGTACGTAATCCTGCTATGATTTGCAAGTGTACCAACTGTAATTCCGTGGAAATAAAGAACATTTTGAGTTTGTGCAACTTGGCTTTTTAATTCTTCGAACCCACAAAGTCAAAGTACAATCCGAGCTAGAGTTGGCACAAGGAAAGCTTGCCAATGTGCCAAAAATGAGCAAACCACCATTTTTATACAGTATGTACCGTTATGCCTGTTGCAGGGCGACGTGTCCGTTTATGGGTCACTTCCAAGAACGTCTCAAGGTGTGCATATCACAATGAATGAGTATATTATTGATTGGATCTGTTTTGTATCAAGTTAAGTGTTTTGATAGCTGATATTTTATTTATTGTCTTAGTATATATTACTTGGCTATGATACCTCTGTTAAAAACAAGTTTGGGAAGTGCTAAACCATGTGGCCATCAAAGAAGAGTGAAGCAACCAGACTGTGAGTTGTACCAAAGATTTGCGCGGCTGCGGCTGGCAAGCTTTCATTGTTACCTATAATTCGTCTTAGTGACATTCTTTTTGCCTTTTAAATTTCCCTGTATTCCTTGCCTTTCTCTGTCTTCCATTTTGCTTCTTACTGTCTTTGAAAGTCATGGATGTTTCTGTCTTCTAACTTCCATATATTCCTCTCCCGGTCATCTCTATAATATCTTCCACCCCTGCCTACCAATGCTTTGGTCATCATGCTCATTTGTTGGATCCGGATCTTTGATTTCTCCTTCCTCTTTTACTAGACATTTAAACCAAACTTTTAAAATTCTTTCCATGTTATTCCATTTCTTCTTGTTCTTCCTAGTTCTAGTAAGCTATTTCCCCTGATGCATCTTCCTACTATGAATCTTCCATTTTGTTTAGTGTAGTGTCCTATCTTGTATGATTTACCAGTTATACAAAATTCATTTCTAATGAAGATGACTTCACAGGTTATACCTAGATAATTCAAGATATAGACCTTATTTTTCATTTAAGTATATCAATTCTTGAGAGTTACAGTGCATATCACATGTATTGTCTATTAGAATATCTGCTGATCGTCACAGAGCATTGCCTGAATTGGGAGAATGATCATTCTACGTCACATGATGTCGCTCTTGCATATTTTATAAGAGGGTCACAGCTAGCGCTTACATTATGGATGTATTGATGATCGCCTTCTGTATTGTTCACATTAAATAGAGCAATACCCACCAAAAGTTCTGCACAGTTCATAACCTTTGTAAGGTCCTTTATATGAGCTTAATCCTATTACACCTAAAAGCAGCTGCTCTGCAGTAGAAATCCTGAAATTCTGAAAATCCTACCATGTTGCTTGCCATTGAATAATAATTCGGTTCCCATACACATAACCCTAGGTTTTTGTTTATTGGAGGCCCTCTACTCCCTTTTACACATTTTGCCATTTCACCTATCCTACTCTACATTTTTCTCTTATACTGGCAAAAATGTCTTTGTTTGTCAATATCCTCTAATCTTAACTTCTTTTCAAAAGCCTCTATACCCATACTCTGCATTTATCCAAGAATGACCCATACCTATCTGCTTCAACACATCATTCATTTTATGTGCCCAAGACCTTCCTCAGTTACTTCTCCTTTGAATATGAAAATATTCTTTAATAATATTGCCTTCTTCCAAGTTAGCGATTCTGTATAAATATTTCATTGCCCTTGACAAGATTTTAATTTTAGTAGAATGCCTGCACAGTTCCAATTGTGCTGCCCCATTAGGTGATACTATCGGTAATCCCAATATATATATATATATGTACAAAAGAATCTATGCACTCTGTGTCTCTCCAAGCCTCATCTACTTCCCATACCTCTAATCCATGTAACATTCTATTTTCTACTACTGCCATATAAATCCTCTCCAACCATTTGACATTTATATCTGGCAGTTTACTGTAGCATGATCTTATCCTCATGGCCATTTTACCTTTTGCCACAGACATCTTTTTTTGTTCTTTCCAGCTACCATCTGAAGTCAACCTTGTCCCCAAATAATCAAATCTCCTTACCACCTCTATTTCTCTTCTGTTAACCTTCCATTTCTTATCCTTACACAACCTATATCCTTATTTGAAGACCATAATCTTGGTTTTGTTTTCATTCACTTTCAAACCCCATTTATTGCAATAGAAATTGGCTGCCTCGATTGCTCTTCTCAGCCCTCCACTGGATATGGACCAACTACTAGGTTGTCTGCAAACAGTAGCCCTGGGATTTCTTTATTATTAACTGGTGAATGTATCCTAAAACTTTATCTCTAAAATACCATCGATATATAGGTTAAATAATACTGGACTAAGTTCTCTGCATTACTCCTATCTTACGCAATACAGATTTAGTTACTTTGTTGCCTGGTAGTTTAATACATAACTCGTTCTCCTGGTATATCTTCTTAATTACTTCCATAAATGCATGACTTATTCCCTTACTGCTTAATTTTATTGACAATGCTTCTCTGTTAGTAAAATCAAATGCCTTCTCTAGATCAATAAATATCATATATACCTTCCCCTTTTATTGCTCAGATATTTATCTACAATTGTTTTAATAATAAAGATGTTGCAATTCCTTTCTTGGAAGTGTTGAAAACAGTGTTGTGATAAATTAAATTTAAAGGGAGTCGATTAATGACACTAAACAACACTTACTTTTAAATTAAAAGTAATAATTAATAATTAAAAAACATTAAAAGTAAGTGTTGTTTAGTGTCATTAATCGGCTCCCTTTAAATTTAATAAAGATGTTGTCCGATGTTCTTCTGCTCGATTTAAAACCTGCTTGGAACTCCGATAGTTTATTCTCCTTCTCATACCAATTTTGTAACCTCTTTGCTAGAACTCCAGTAAAGATCTTACCTAGAATGGACAGTAAACTAATCCCTCTAAAGTTAGCTGGGTTATTTTTATCTCCCTTTCCCTTGTAAATTGGTAATACCATACTTGTCCTCCATTTCCTAGGAATTTCCTTTTCTTCCATTATTTTATTAAATAATTTTATCACAATTTTCCTCATAGTTTAGTCGAGTGCCTTAGCCTTCCAAAATTCTCCTGGTATACCATCAATACCGCTATATAGGCATACTGCCTATTTCCTCACCCCCATTCCCTCTTTCTGTTCCATTAGGCACCTGTATACTCATCTCAGGGTCAGGAAATTTTCCCTTTCCCCTTTTTCTCCTGATTGCTGCCAGTTCTTTAATTCTTGTGCTACTCTTGCCTTCGCCACCTGGCAATCCTCCTCAAACTACTGCCTACTGATGCCTGTAGAACTCCCCCCCCCCCCCTTTTCATACTGGCCCCTGCCCTTTTAACAGTAAATGCCAGTGCTTCTAAGGCTTGCTCTATTTTATTCTCAGTTAAGCTTTTTACCCTCACTTGTAAGATTTTACTACTCTCTGAATTCAGTTCATTAACAAATCTTTTATGCATCTCTTCTTTCCACTTACACACTTCCACCACACTGAGATATCCTTCATCAAACTTCTTCATACACCTGTTGCCTTTCCCTAACTCTAATCTTAGTGGAAAGTGACAACTTGATGTTAAAACATTCATAACTTCAAAATCTAGGATCCATTCATAAATTCCTACAGAATACCTTAAAATATCTACCACACTTTGACCATTTTTATTACCAAATGTGAATTCCCCTTCATTGTCACCTGCTTTCAGGCCATTACAGATCATAAGATTACTCTCCTCAGAAATCTAAAAGTTTCCTTCCTTCTTCATTTAAGCATGTTAAGTGGTATTTTAATCAAAGTTTTTACAGCCATTTTTTTTTATAAAATAACAAAATTAGGAAAACAAAGTATAAGAGTATTTAATTACATAGAATTGTTAACCTTCTTAGTGAATATATTCTAAATGTTCTCAAGAACATCTAAAACATACTCATCAGTAGGAAACTTTCAGGTCTTATTTTACGTGTTAGTGAATGTTCTCTCAAAAAGTACCTAAATGAAAGTGCAGTTTTGTGAGACATGATACAGTTCAAAACGATACAATAATTAATGTATTTTGAAAGTGACTATAGTAGCTATCAAACAAGAAATAAAACAAATTCAGATTCAGCTAATTTTTCTGGTTAAGATGACATTCTATTAAGAAGTACGTGGCAGGACAATTACTTAGCCTACAGATTTGGACCAGGAAATATTTCCTTAATCTACATTTTTCCAGTGTTACAGCAATAATTAATATTATAGTAGTCTTGTTAAGTGTAGAATTGTTTCATGTTTTTTAAAACTATCATGGTTAGTTGCAGTTTTTAATCATCTCCAAAAGAATGTTCTTAAGATTTCATAGAAAGAAAAAAAAGAAAATATTCAGTGAAGTTCCTACCAGATAAATTTCTGTTCAAATATGTAAACCCAGTTCATGGAATGAGAAAAAAGTTAATGTGTTCACATATGTAGACAACTGTGGGAATTGGCATTGCTTATGTATATTGTAAGATCTTGAATTTGTAATATTTTTTTTTTTTTCCAAGCTCAAAAATGGTTTGTTGTGTAGGTTTACTTAAAAATAGTTTGCCATTCAGAATGCTTTTCAATGTACTTCAGAAGAAAACCCTCAATATTTATAATGCAATAAAGAAATTTCAAGAACAGCTTTTGTTGGAGAGAAATGACACTGAAGAAGTATGGAAACATTTCAACCCTCAGGAAAAATGTGTACCTCCTGAAAAAAGGTTGTGTTGTGATAAAAATCAAGTAGGCAATTTTTATTATAAATCATAGATTATGTTGGTTGAGGTATTTAAAACATGCCACCTGAACAATGCAGTTATTTGTAATGATAGAAGAAAATACAATGGTTATTAAAGGTAAAGATGGACTTATGCTATAGATTTGCGATTAGTACAGATGCAGGCGAGAAAGATACCAACTTCATACTTTACAATGGATTGTTATGGTTTCATATTTTCCTGGAATAGTGCATTTGAACTAAGTTTTGATGACTATTGATGATAGCTTAAAGTCAAAGATTACAAATAATTAGTTTACTTTGATGAATCAATGAACCACAGAGTTGTGCGGTTTGTATTAGTTGGCTGTGATACAAGTGCACTTTGAAAAAGGTATCATTATTTTGTTGGCAATGCATGTTCCCAAGGCTAGCAATTTGAAGTAAGGAGCAGGACACAATAATAGTAGGAATGTTCAGTTGCACAATGATAACAGTACTACATTTGCAAACCTTTCTCTCATAATGTAACTAGGAACTGTAATGTTTTATTTACTTGACGACACTTCTGATGCCCTGCCCTCTTGTTCTGTAGCTGTTTAGTTCCTTTTTACTCTTACTCCTTTTTTACCCTTGTACATTCTAACTATGGCCACTTAGTATAGTTTGAACTGTACTATTTAGATGTAAACATTCAACTCTTTGTACCTTTTCCTTTGTGTCTGTGAATCTGAAGATCATTAGTCTGTTGTGTACTGTTGTTCCAGTCAGACAGTTTCATCCTGAAGTTAATCAGTTATTTACAAAATGTTATATAAAGCCAGAAAATACACTAGATAGCTTTGGTCTGTGAATATGTGATGCAAACCTATAAGCAATTCAATAATTAATCAGTCTCTATTTTATCAGTGTACAATTAAATACGAACACTTATTCCCAGTTCTGAACAGTGTTGCCACAATTATTAGAAAAATACCTTTACACATATGACAATCCATGTGGCACCAGCACAATGGATGTACAACCCAGTCTTCATAAACAGTTACAGCACTACTTAAGAGAAAATTTGAAATCGTTGGATTGGTGAGTCAGATAATACAAAATGGTCTCCATGTTCACCAAGTTGACACCTTTGGACTCTTAGCTATGGGATAAATTAAAACAAGAAATGTATCAACAAATACAGAGGACCCTTGAAAATTTGAAAGACTGTGTAACATATGCTCAGTGATAAGCTCTGAAATTCAGTGTGCACCATTTTCTGCTCAGAATTGCTCACATCAGTATCAATGCTCATTTTGAATACATGACGTAATGCTGAACATCTAATGCAGGCGATAGAAATGATTGTGGTTATCTTTAATACAAATTGTTCATTATTAAGCTTATATCTTCAGTGGTTATCAAAACACAGTTGTTTTATGCATATTTAAATGTACAGTTAAATGATAAATCACATCAATAAAAATAAAATTATTAATTTGGTATCCGTACCTCTCCTAAACATGCACTCCTCACAGAACTACACCACTTTACCCCAAACAACTTTTGTCTGTTATTTTCTTCTGTTTCCACAAATGGTCATGTTATGTAAATTAATGTTATTAATGGAATTTATTACTGAAAATAGAAAAGCAAAACTTGGATCTAAATAAACAATGATATGCTGAATTCCATGGTATAGAAACGAAGTCTGGACATAGGACCAGTTCCAACTCAGCGTTGTGAAGAAAGTGAGTTCCAATAAGGCAGCTCTCCTGGCCTTGTGAACTAACTTTCTAGGTGGGGCACGTGTAATACTGGCTACTTAACCTCCTCATATCATTTTGGGTGATTGCGCACCTTTGCTATGTGTAGGTGAGCATTAGGCCAGTATTGGGTTGGAAGGCCCTCATCCCTTAGCAGGCTGTTGTGCTATTTGATTGATTGATTGATTGATTGATTGATTGATTGATTGATTGATTGATTGATTGATGGTGTAACTTCTACAATTTAAGCCAAACATAAAATTAAATACCACAGCTCTTATTATTTCAGGATCTGTAAATGTATAAATTAGTTAATCTTTCACCGTATTTTATAAAGGCATTAATATTAGAAAGTTTTACTATCTATAATACAGAATTCATAATGACTAATTTCATTATTGCATTATTCTTAGCTTAATGGAAATGGGTATAGAGATACTCATATTTATCGATTACCCTTATTATTTAAAAGTTGGATTTATGTAGCATATCATTTATGAAAATCAAGAATAAGCCCATGGACGCTACATATCCTAATTCCTACCCTACCCTCTTTTTTAAACAGTATAATTTAGAATTTATTTTAACCATAATATTCATACTTTAAAATTCCATTTTACATAGGTACTAATTTTCAGTTCAATCAGAAAATCAGGTAGTGCAGGTATAGTAAGCAGTTTTCAGGAGTAATGCAGTGAACATCAACACCATTTTTATAACATGTTTAGAAATATATGGAGATCGTTATGAGAAAAGAGGAGTGGTATATCAAGTTACTATTAGGATATTAAATATTTAGTAGGTAAACACAATAAAAAACTGAAAATGTAATAAGTGCTGAAATGAGTTGAGTGTTAAAGAAACTTGCAACATAACTGACAATACATTGCTGCTTTAAATTAATAAAACAACTCCTTATAAAATGATTTGTAAATGAATGGACAGAAATATACATTTGAATCAGAATAATATAAGAGATCAGAATAAAGAGTACATAAATTTAAAATATCCACTGAATTAAATATTGACTTTGAAAGAAATTGTACCCATTTTTGAAATAAACTTTGGCAACATTTTTTATATTAAGAAAAACTATTTGTAGTATTTTTTTGACATCACTGTAACTAAAATCCTCCAGTCACGCATTTTTATGTTATTTTAATTTTACAGTGTGATCTCCCTCACAGACAAGTTGATCAGATGGAAATTGAAACATTTTACAAGGAACACAATTTCATTGGCTGGACAGAAACATCTGCAAAAGAAGGACTTATGGTTAATGATTCTATGAGGTAAGCTAACTTATCTAATTATACAGTCGTGATTATTTTGAATTATTTCAAGAGAGAGGGAAACATACCTAGTGCATAGCTGCCTGGTAAGAGGAATGAAAACAAAAATGGGACTGGAAACTGAGCTGAAAGAGGAATGTGCTATTCTCAGTCACTCATGAATGGTAATGTGACAGTGATTTTAATCAGTTTTGATGACTAGAGTTTCAGTTTCTAATGTTATTCCACAATAAACTGCAAATTAGAACTAGTACAAGGAGATAATGCTAAAGACTTGAGTATTAGGGGCTTTTAGTAATTTGCAGTGAACCCTGTAAGGGAATGGGAAGTCAGTTGTTTTGTATATAAATAACACCATAAAAGATCAATTTTGCTAACTCAGATATTTTTTTCAAGTGAGCAATCTTTTTATCTGAATAGAGGTTAGCCAACTTCAAAATTCAATGGTTCAAACATTAGTGAAAATCCGTAGTCACCATATGTAATTCTTAAGTTAAGTGGCACTATCAACAGCAGAAACAAAACTGAAAATGGAAGAATGTGCAGCTCCCAAGAGATCTCTTCATTTTGGTTTTCCAAACCTGCTACCAGAGGCAACTGTAATAGCTGTTATGGGTCAGATTACAGTAGTCTTGACATCTTTTGTACTGCAAACAGCTATGCATGAATAAGCATACAGTATACTCTGAATGGAAAACATGAAACTTTAAACTTGTTCAGGTTTTCATCTGTGTTTTAAACTCCAAGAAAGGTCACATTGATTGTGCATGCTCACATTTGAAAATAAGTGTGTTATTCCGTTGTTTAAGGACTATGATACAATGAAGCACAAAATTAATACAATTTTGAGTCGACTAATACTCAATGCTCCATTTATTGCTAGTATTTACCTAGAACACGTTTCGTTAGGATCTTCCTAACATCATCGACTCAAAATTGTATTAGTAAGTGTTTTAATTTGATCTCAAACATTTGTGCGCCTGGCTATACCCAGGGAAAGAAATGTAATTATTGAGGTAACCTTTAATTTCAACTTACATCTGAATATATAGGCAGGTAGGAATCCTGAATGCAAGTGTGGAATGCTGTCATGATAGTGACATCAGTGGCAATAATTTATAATAATAGTAATAAATTTTACAATTGTATCTTCAAGCAAAAATTTGAAGGTCATAATGATTCTGAAATTTCCTGTGTTTGGCTCAAAATATAATTACAGTCCTACTGAACATGCAGATTCTTTTAGTTAATTGATGGAAATTAATCATTTCTTCACATTAGCCGTATATGGGCTAAGGTTTTTGAAGGTAGAGTCAATATGAAAAATTCAATGCCATGGCTGGGATTTGATCCATGGATCTCCTGGTTTCCGTCCAGTCACTCTAACCCATTGAGCTACCATGGCCAACTTGCCGTCATGACATTAAATTCTCCATTTGATTCGTATATTTCCCCGGTAGACCACTAGGGGCTCTCGCATTCGAGATACACTGTGGCAACTTACTATCGTAAGTACTTGAGTCCCAGGCTTCATCATTTAACTCTATTATTTTAGTTAATTGATGGAAATTAGTAATTTTTCACACTAACCGTATATAGGCTAAGGTCTTTGATAGATAGTTTCCATCAATTAACTAAAAGAATAATGCCCAATTTCACCAACAGATGTTAAGACATAACACGAGTTTAGCAATAGTTAAAACAAAAATTGCATTTCACCAACAAGTGTTAGCGTAACACTCGTGTTAGCATAAACTCAGCTGTTGATGTCGATTTGCTATATTTAAGACCCTCTAAATGGCATTCGCAATAGAGTACGAACCATGAGGAGAAATGATTTTGAGGAGCTGTCCGAAGAAAATTTTTTATGGAGGTACAGACTGTCGAAACATTTTGCTATGAAGGTTACTGCAGAAGTACAAGAGAGGTTAGAACATGCATCTAAAGGAATATGGCGATCTCGCCTTTGCTTCAAGTATTAATAACCTTGTGATTTTATAATTCACTGAATTATGTGGATAGTACATTATCCACCTCCCGTCTTGAAACGTTCAAGTAATTTGCCTTTCTTCGCTCCTCGTTTTAAACTTACGTAATACTGAGTTAGAACATGCATCGAAAGGAATATGCCGATCTCGCCTTTGCATCAAGTATTAATAACTTTGCGATTTTATAATTCACTGTGGATAACACCCTGTCCACCATCTGTCTTGAAACGTGCAAGTCACTCGTCACTTGTACTTCTTCGCACCTCGTTTTAAATTTACATAATACGTTTCGTTTGTAGTAATGGCACATGCATTTGAATTAAGTTTGTTTGCAACTTTTCCCCGTGTGACATCTTTCTCTTTTACATTCACCGCATCCGTCCTATTTTCCACGATATTGTTATACTTCGTCACCAATTCAATTAACAATCCTTTCTCCATTTATGAGAAATTTGTTTCATGGCTTTTGTTTATCCACCATTTTTTAGCTGTGTGCAGACTGCGTTGCAGATGAAAATGAAAACAAAAGCGCATCGTAGTACGTTCAGAAAATAATACGACTCATCCACAGCCTTCTATAACTGTAATATTTACAAGTTTCTTGGCGTTAGCACATGTTTCTTAACATTTTCAGAAATCAGGTTGGTGAAATGCAAGAAATTGTTACCGCTATTACAATTGTTATGTTACATATGTTAACGTCGATTTTAAAGAGTTAAATGATGAAGCCTAGGACTCAAGTACTTACGATAGTAAGTTGCCACATTGTATCTCGAATGCAAGAGCCCCTAGTAGTCTACAGGGGAAATATACGAGTCAAATGGAGAATTTACTGTCATGACAGCAAGTTGGCCACGGTAGCTCAATGGGTTAGAGCGACTGGATGAAAACCAGAAGATCTGTGGTTCAAATCCGGGCCATGGCATTGAATTTTTCATGTTGGCTCTGTCTATGCAGATTCTTTGTTCACATGCAGTGTTTGTTTTTGTCTTATATGTATTACAGTAGCTAATCGAACTAGTTTTATAAGGAGAATGTAGAATTGACGATTTTCTTTTCTGAACAGATAATAAGATAAAACCATTGAAAACTTCAGTCAGCTCATATACCAATATACCTGTACAAGTGCCTAATTGACATACACAATTTAAAAAAAATAGATTTAAAAGTCATGCACAAACATACCACATAATCCATGAACATGTGACAACCATTTGTTTAAGAGATAACAATACATTAAACCAATACAGTGATACAGCACATATGCTCTATATCACAGGACATGTTAATGATAATCTATTAATTCCTTTACCAAGTAATAGGACTTGCTGCATAGATAGCTTTTAAGAGCAGACTTACGCTTATCCATGTTCCTTGAAGATACAAATTTTAAATATTTTGGAAGGGCATTGAATATTCTGACACATTCATAATATACTCTTTCTGAAAACAATCTAGCACTGTGTATGCATGTGCATGTGCAGTATTTATGCTTTATATATTCACGTTTTCTCTAAAGTAGTCTTGATTTTTGATATGGAAACAAATAAGGATAGACATATTCACAAAGAAGTGTTAAAATTTTCAGCCTTTGAAACAGACCCTTACATAGAGGCCACATATCACTCTCTGGCTCTCTTCTGTAATACAAATACTCGCTTATTCTCCACAAAGAGTATTAATATCAAACCCATATTTCATTATTGAACCCAATTAAGATTCACATCAACCTGCAGACCCCAAGAATTTAATGAGTGAAATCTGATCAAGTACTGCCTTATCAGTGCCTGTGTGCGGAGAGAAATTTTACAAACTGTATGCCTCAAACCTCAAGACTGTAGTTTTGTCAATATTTAATGTGAGTTTATTCACCTTAAACCAATTGCATATAGTGCCAAATGCATTATTCAGTTTTAGTGCAAATTCATGTAAGTTGCTAATCACTTATGCTAGTATCATAAGCAAACAGTACAGTAGTTAGGATGCTTCTCATTGCTAAGGAGAGATCATTGCTATCCAATTTTTTGTGACTTGTTATGATTTGCTTACCACATGATAACACTTAAGTTGTGATCTAATTTGGTTCAGCATTTAGGCAGTCACAAGGACCAATTTGTAGTAATTCAATTTTTACTATGTATTTTTAACAGCTGTCAATTTAGTGGACACACAGTGAATGCTGAATTCAAAATAAATGGGAATGGTTTTGCTGTTGGAAATATTTAAAAAAAAAAAAAAAAAAAAATCTCTCCATCTAGTCTTTTAATGGAAGGTGGACTTATTTTCCAGTTGGAGATCATTATGATAAAATGGCATATCCCCAATTTTAAGTTAAAACAACTGCAAATTTTATGACCATAACACTTTACAAGTCGATATGCAGATTATCTAAATCTCTTAATAATTAATACACTTGACGAATGTCATGGGCAGATCAACTGCCTTCTCATCATTTTCTTTCAATTATAGAGCTTACCCTTTAACTTCCCCAATATAGAACAGTGATATATAGCATAGCTCTTAAGTGAAAATGGGGAAAATAAGAAAATATGACTGCCTAACTGCACTTTCTTCTTTATTGACTAGCATGAATTTCTATAACTTGTTCTCATTTAATGAAGACCACTGTGTAGCATCTTGACAAATATATCAAAATTTAACTGTATTGGAGCACCACAGTGAAGCGAAATAATTATTAAATTATGGATGGAGCCGTATTTATTACACATCGGCTTCACTTATGTCCTCAATATAGGTACGTAAATGAAGCCGATGTGTAATAAATACGACTCATCCATAATTTAATAATCTTGACAAATGTTTATCCTTGAATGTTTCACACTATGTGTGAACTACAGAATAAAATAATTATTATTCAATATTTGATTATTTAATTGCTTTTTATATATTTGTTTTTAATTTTGTTAAAGGTTTCTTGTGGATGTAATGATGAGACAAGATGGTTTAGAAGGCTTTGAAATGTCTGCCGAGAGCTTGAGGTTATCCGGGCCGTCTCCTGCACCGCATCCTCAAAGAAGCTGTGCCTGTTGACATTGTGCTGTAGTTCACATTGCAGTTTAACAGTGGTATTCAGCATGTGGGAAGCTTGAAGAAAAACAGTTACCACATAATTTTCAACATTCACGCTTTAAGATAAAGTACAACAGCATCATATGGACTGAATTGCAGATAGTGTATAAACCTGCAGAATAGTATTGTGTAGAATGAGGGAACTTTTTCAGCCAATGCTTTGTAATGCTTAAAGGTATCATAAGAACATTAACAGCCTGTGTTATGGGAGATAAGATTAAAAACTTATTTATACATATGCACAAGAGTAATTGTTTGGAAGCATCACTGAGCTCATTGTCATCAGAAATGTGATTTTTTTACATGCATTATCTGCTTTTAAATGAAATTTTCACCTCAGCTGTCATTTTCATTACATTTAATTACATTTAAATTGTGCCATACCTTTTTTTTTAATTTTTATATAATGTTATATTATGGAAATACTTGTTTAAAGATTGTGTTTGTAAGTTGGCTAAAGCTCATATAGTTAACTTGGTAGCTGATATTAATATTTTGGTCAGTTTGACCAAAAGTTGCTAATAATATATTAATGAAATGAAGATATTAAAAGAAATCTTGACTAACATAGGTATGTAAAGGAAATAATGTACTCATAAACTGATATTAATAGTTTTCAAGATAAAATATTTTTAATAATTGATTACAGTTGTGAATATGTTCAAGATTGTCTTTTGCTGTAAACAGTTTTATTATAATTTTTATATTCACATATTTAATAAAGTTGCAAAGATAAACTTTTTAAAAAGTATTTTCATTAAAAGCAATGAAACTTCCATGGTTCATTCTTTAAGCTGCAAGCTTCTTACGCATAGAATATGAAATCAAGTATTTGCCAGATGGATTTTCAAGAAGTGCACTAGATAATAGGTTTAATGATTCAAATAAACTATTTTAATATTACTAGTTCTCCTTTTTACCATCTTGGTAGGAAGTTTAATTTATGCATGAGCTATTTTGCCAGTTCATGTATCAATGCATCAATGTTCCTAATACATCATTTCTGTGTGTGATGTGTACTTTTTGAAGACAATGAATACTGAGGTTTGGGGTATTTACTTTCACTAATGCTTTGTATGTCTGGAATAATTATGGTAATGTATTTCATAGTGGTGTTGAATTATTCATTTAATGATATAAGCACATCTATATTTATTTTGGTGTAATGTTTTCTGTTTAATATATAGTCAGCTTTTAATCAGGAAACTACTGTCCGTTGCAAAACAAGCTATTAGAAACACAGTATGTTAGTTGTGCAGGCTCTTACTGGGAAAGCTAAAGTAAAATAAAAAAAAAAAAAGGATATTTCAGGAATATTAGGTAAAACAAATGGGCAGACCAGTATTTACAGCACATTTTTTAGAACCACCACTTACAGAATAAAACCAAAAGCACATTTATTGAAACAGCCAAAGTTCAATAGAACAAAGAGTATGAAAGAAAACATTAACTTTCTAGAACCAGGGATACATAATGAGGTGAAATGTCCTATCGGACAACCTGTGGAGCTTATCTAGAAGATGTCAGGAGCTTATCTAGAAGATGTCAGATGCCACCAAGTAGAAGCCCATACATTGAAGCAGTTCTGGTCAGCAGTAGTATCTACTGTAGGAGCATTTATGTTGCTTGGTAAACATAAGGATGAATTTTATAAATTGTTACAATATGTGTGGCTGTTTTTTAAATTGGTGTCCTAATGCATTATAAATAATGGTCAGTGAAGTTATTAATTCATTTGTATGTAAAAAATGCATAAATAAATTAAAATACTGTTAATGTACGTGAATTGAATCCTTTCATGTATCTCATACTGTGCCAAGCACTTTAGAATTTAAAATGTCAGAGACCAAGGGGCAGATAGCAGCAGTGGGAAATTAATTGCAGGAAATCAATGCCCTTCTGTGAGAAAGTGTAAATGTAGTAGGATACTCTAGAAAGTACACTACCTTTCAAATGGGAAGAGTTGCTCTCTGGTGTATAAAACACTTATTGAATTTGCATTGCCACTTCATTATTCCTACTCTTAATATTCCCCTTTCATGCACACAGTGTCTAGGATAAGGTAATGTAGTTACTCTAAAACTTTCTTTGCCTACACAACATGCTTTAACAGTAAGATGCTAAGGATTTTTTCAAATCTAGTTGATTTCTCTCCTTGTTGCTGTATCTTTTAAAATAGTATGTATACCCTAAAAATATTTTTATTCTGGCTTTGCAGTACTTGCCTCTCTGCCTCCCACTAAATTCACCACTTAAGGCCATTGCATGAATTTCTGCCATTTGTATTGCTGTTGAAACCAACAACTGGTTACTGATATGAAATATTTGAACTCTGAAGAGTAAATATAATGCTCACTTGTGCATCATAAACTTTGAAAGGTAAGCAGTCTGCCTGGCAACATCTTCAGCACAGAGAAGAAAGAAAATGTTCCTGGTGCTTGTTCAGTGTAGTTCCTTCAGCACTATGCTGGCAGTAGTTTGCATTACAGTATTATATAACTTTAAATGATAGCCATTTCAGAGCCTATGTCATGTTTGAATATATGGTGTTATGTATTCATTTGAATTAAGAAAACTATTTGAACTAAAATATGTGGTTTTCACAGATGTCTTGCATACATTAACCTCTGCCTTCCTTTGAATTAATTTTTGCAAAATCAGAATATTTGAACGTAGCATAAGTGCTATTAGAGACAAATTCACTTGATGTGCAATTTTTTTCTACTATGGAAACACAACATGACAATGCCGCAAGACTCCCATTGATTAACTGCTTTGGAGCGCTCAAGGACAGACATCTCTTTTGAAAAAAGACTAATTAAAGCCACTGCATATCGCTGCATTGCTGCCATT
Source organism: Mantis religiosa (assembly GCA_030765055.1). Taxonomy (NCBI): domain Eukaryota; kingdom Metazoa; phylum Arthropoda; class Insecta; order Mantodea; family Mantidae; genus Mantis; species Mantis religiosa. The sequence goes on along the minus strand of CM060948.1, from coordinate 162,744,254 downwards.
GCATCTCTGCCGTGTAGGAGTTGAACAGAAGTAGGGAAATTGCTCCACATTTGTCATCTGTTGGTGGGAAAGGTGCTGCCTCCCTGTCTGGCACTGATATGTAGCAAGTTGTGTAAGCACTGTGCAGATACCATTTGAGGCGATTCTAGAATGTAAGTCGAACATTTGATTACTGGAATGATCTCCTGTGCTCAGCAGGACTATATAAGATCGATGTGTCAAGCTTTGAGTTGACGAGTGGGGCTCCATGGGGAGGAGTAGGCGCATTGAAGCAGTTCACAAATGACTCAATCAATTTATGTGAGTTAACATAGCAGTGCAGAGAAATGTGGTACTTTCCGAGCTCTATGGTGAGGAGTCAGCGGGCTGTGGAATGGTGCAGGAAGCAGTTCACGAGCAGTAAGTGTGGCTGCATGGCAAGAAATCAGCAGGCAGAACAGGCAATGAAGCTCATGAATGAATATCAGAGTTGCTGTGTTCAGTCAACGTGCAGCTCTGTGTGAGGAATACTATTGCATTACATCAGAGAGGTAATTAGCAGCACAAGTCGGTGCATGCATGCAACAGAGATATGAAGAAACATTAAAGAGACATGTTAAAACTGTATTTGTTGAAAGGAAGACATGATTGTACTTTCGCATTGGGCTAACGATTTTGGTGAAAATAAAGCAGTTTGAGGTGAACTTTCATCTTTTGCTTTTTAGTACGGTACTGTTCTATCCCATGGAACATAAGTCAGATTTTTTAATGTAAGCATTTTTAGTAGAATAGAATAAAATCAAATTTGTTCGTACAACTTACTATTTGCAACATATTATAAACATTACATACATACAAAGTATAAACTTGAAAGAAGCGTAGGGACAGTGAAGCACAAACTAGTACAAAATTGAATCGAGAATATATTGACACATTGCTTCACTCACCTGTTTATTCACAGGACATTTGAATACTAGACATGACATCAATTTGGAAACATCTCTAATAAAATACGTTAATCACCCCATAGACCTTTCCGTATGGGAAAAAATCTTCATTAACAAAAATCGTCATAGAGTCATGAATTTTGAAACTCCACCACCGGACATCTTTGACAAGTACATCACGCCATCTATTGACAATACGGAGAAAGAAGAAACCACTACAACTTGCACTAGTCGAGTATCAGCTGAGGATAAGAGCAAGAGCTCTTGAAACATGTCCTGTGAATAAACAGGTGAGTGAAGCAATGTGTCAATATATTCTCGATTCAATTTTGTATTACATACATATTTTACATAACTTAGGTGTATAAATTGCCTGGTGCCATCTTTTACACTAGTTAACTCAGCTTGCTTGGTGCCCACGCCTTCTAGCATTGCTCAGTAGCATAGCATCCACTTCGTCATCTATTCTGATTTGCTGTCTCCCCTTGTCCCAGCATTTTTTCTTTTCCAATCTTCACTTTTCGCATCTACTTTTGTATAGCTTTCTAAAACAAGTTCCCCAAATTTCTTTTTCCACTTTCATTTTTCCTGTAACCATTGTAAAGCTATCCTCTTGCTTCACATCTTTTCCCTTTTCTTCTCCAACACTTTCTGTCTTTATACTGCTAGTTCTCTACACTATGTCAAAATGGGAACTGTACTTTGTTTCTCCACAGATTTCAATGTTCCTGTTCTGCTACCTCTTAGCCCTCTTAAGTACATTGATCCGGTTCTTATTCAAGCCATTTGTTCCCGCTCCTGTCTGTTCATTGGTCTACATATCTTTCTCTTTTCTTTATTATCCCTTAAAAATTTAATGATTTTTTATTTTCTAGCCCTCCACATATCTCTTGTCTTTCTATATCCTCCATTTGGCTTCAAACTATTTTCCAAAAACCACCTACATTTCTATTTCCTATTTCCTAGTATCCAGATGTTCCCCATTTCTAATTTTTTTTTTTCTTTCTTCTGATCATCTATTTGTGTTTCCCATTCTCTTTTGTTGATTTCATCATCTTTTGTCAAGAATTTATACCAAAATTTCAGGATTCTTTAAATTATTATACCTTTAGGCCGATAGACTTCACATATCTGACGATGAATTTCAGTGGGCGTAGTGACCTTGGCACTCAAAAAGGTATCACTGCACGCAACTCGCACTTGGCGACGGAAGTGATAGGAAGCTACTTCGGAAATGGCTTACCAGCCAAGACTAATGATTGCAACGGGATTTGAAGGGAGTCGATTAATGACACTAAACAACACTTACTTCTAAATTTTCCCGGAACTAGTTTCAGAGGCCTTCCCTCTATCTTCAGTCGGACATCGACTGGTTCTCACTGGTGTAGCTGGCAATATTTTATCATCGGTCTCCTCTGGTGGTGGTTCGAGGAACTTGCTGAACAAATCTTTCTGGGGGATGTCGAAATTGAATACTTTGTTCCTATTTTTTGAAATAAAGATTTGTTCCCATGTGGACAGTTCTTGTTTTCCTGTTGTATGTTTTAGTAATTTTGGTTCTGGATTTATGTTGTGGTTTTTTTCCCAAAAATGCGTGTCAACTGCTGATTTTTCTAATTGTATTTTATGTTCCTAAAGTGTTCGTTTGCTCTTGTTTCTAAATTCCTCTTTGTTTTTCCAATATAAATTTGACTACAGTCACAGCATTCAATTTGATATATACCAGATTGTTTGTTAGATGGAATGGCATCTTTGATGTTTGAGCAAATTAGGTTTTTTAAGGAGTAATGGTTCACTGGAGCTAGTTGAATGTTTTGTTTTTTGAAGACTTTTTTGAATCTATCAAAGGCCCATGGATGGTAAGTGAATTTTTTGAAGATCATTTTAGTTTATGTAGCTGAGAGGGTTGTGGTTTCCTTTAGTAGTTTCTTCTTATTTGCTAAGTTCACTTTTTTGTCTACTAGTGATTTGGGAAAGTCATTTTTCTGTGCTATTTCAATAATTTTGTTGTATTCTATTTTGTATTCTTCTGCTGTGAGAGGGATGTTGACCAGTCTGTGTGCTAAACTATTAAAGATTGCCTGTTTGTGGGATCTTGGATGGTAGCCATTAGCTTTTATGTAGTTGTCTGTCTGTGTTGGTTTTCTGTAAATGCCAAAGTTTATTCTATTTTTATTTCTGATTATTTTTAGATATAAAAATGGTAAATACTCGTTTTTTTCAACTTCTACAGTGAACTTGATGCTTTTTTCTTGAATATTTAAAAGTTTTAGTGCATCACTGATGTGTTTTTTATGTCATCTACATATCTTTGCCAGAGTTTGAACATCCATGGGAAACCTTTAGTGATCCTTATTTCTAGTGCACTCATGTACAGATCGGCCAGGAAGGGTGATAAGGGGTTGCCCATTGCTAAACCAGAAGTTTGATGGAAATATTTTGTTTGAAACTGGAAGAAATTCTGTTCTATGCATAATTTGGTTAGTTCGATGTAATCTGAAATTTCAAGTGATGACATTCCAGGTGATTTGAGCCATTTTTCTATCAACGTTGGGAGTTGTTTAACTGGTATGCTGGGAAACAGTGATTTAACGTCAAATGAGACTAGTGTGTCCTCTTCATTTAGTTCAGTATCCTTAATGTGTTCTATAAGTTCATAGGTGTTATTGATGCTTAGGCTATCGAATTTTGGAAAGGAGTTGTATTTGTTTATTAGCCACTTTGCAAGTTTGTATGTTGGTGAATTTATACTGCTAACTATAGGTCTCATTGTTATGGATGGTTTGTGTATTTTGGGTAAGCCATAAAGTCTAGGTAAGGTTGGGTTGTCTGGTTTAACTGTATATTTGTTTGATATTATACTTGATTTTGCTATTGTTTTTTCAAATGATTGTATGCAAGCTGTTAATGGATTTTTGTTAATGGTTTCATATTCACTGTTAGTTAGCATTTCTTCCATTTTTTTCAAGGTAATCAGATCTATCCATTATGACTATTTTGTTACCTTTGTCTGCCTTGGTGTATATGACGTTTTTTTGTTTCAATGAATGGATAATATTTTGTTTGCTCTTCTGAATGGATCTGGTTTTTATTTCTTCCAAAATATTTTCACATTGGCTTTTAAGTAGATTTTGTTTTGATACTGGTAGACACTGTGCCGAAATATTTATATCTGCAATGTAGTCCTCAATTTCGTTTGAAGAACTTACGCAAGTTTTTAATCCTTTGTTTAGAAGACCTAATTCTTTTGTGGAGAAATTTTGATTAGATAGATTTACAACGTTTTCAAAGTTTTGCGTGTTTGTTTTTTCGTTTACGCTACTTATTGCCGTTTTGCATTTAGCGTGTGGACTAATTGCTGTTGGACTCAAGTTTCTGTTTCCGATGTGACTCTTATTCTTAAACTTTTTTTCGGTGTGGTTTCGATATGAAGAAATGTTCATCAAATTGGTCAATTTGTACTTTAGTTTTTCGGTTTTTGTTTTCATTTTCTTGCTTAGCATTGCCAAATAGTTTTGTTCGTTGTATTTATCAGGTTCATACATTCATGGCTCATTCATCTAATCTGATACTTAGTTGCAACAGGCTTTTAATCCTTATGCTGATAGTTATACACAGATCACTTTCATGTTCTGAATAGATGATGATGATGATGATGATGATTTGTGTATAAGGGCGTTCAACTACAGCGTCATCAGCGCCCTTAGTTCTGAATAGATATACATTTCATGGAAGAAGTTTCATTTTAAATGTTGTGTACAGCAAGCATTATTTATTGGTACAAAGAGTCATGATAGAATAGAGGAAACTAACTCATACTCACATTCACCTTTAGGGTGGAGGAAAAATGAAAGAAAAATTTTCAGCTACAAATCCTTTTTTCATTAAGGAAAGGGAGATATGAAAGTGATAAGGAATAGCTAATAAACTAAATCACTTATTTTGTACATTCCGTGTGAAAATTAAGAAAACAAATATGTGAAGCAAATTCAGTTTGCGACTCACTCCCCTAAGATAACATAAAATTATTATTCACCTTTAAACAACTTTATAGGTGACTGATTTCATCAATCTTAACTAAATACAATGAACTAGAAACAAATTTTAATTACTAGCATAATCTACTGATTGGTTTGTTTCCCAACTTCAAAGTACTCTTCAACTAAACACAGAATCTTATTCTTCAGCCACTGGTTTGAGGATTTGTGTTTAATTTGAGGAAGTGAACTGATGCATACTGACAGTTTAATGTATTAAACCTAAATGCTTGTAACTTTTATGCTTTGAAAAGCTTGGAATATGGTACATCAGTTGATTGGTTTGTACCTTTGTTGTAACAGTGAGTGCTACATCTTACTGTATATTATTAACATTTTTTTTACAAAAATCAAAATAATAAATATATCAGTTTGCCCAGTTTTCCCCAGATTCCCAAAAGCAGATATCCCTTCGTGTATTAACATAGTTACAGATCATAACAGGGCAATTCCAGTTATATAGACAGCAGGGGCGTGCGCAAACTTGGTTTTGCTCCAAACACTAGAGGTAGTTCCCAGGCTATTGTGTGTTCTCCGTAATAATAGACAACAGCGTAAAGAACCAAAAATGTCCTGGAATATTTTTCACTACAGTTAGGGTCTTTATTTTTTATGGAATAAAGTCACTCTTGTTTACGCTGCTATTGTCTAACATTACGAAATACACATTGTAAATGTCGTAATAAAATTAATGCAAACATGCGGACACATAATGTTTCCTGCCGTTTGTTTGTTCCTTAATACTGTTATTGCTGTACTTTTTTTTTATCATAAGTTACTGTTTTGTTTGTAGGCATTATAACCAGTATCCTCAACATTATTGTTACTTGTGATATTATTTTTAGTTATTGTTATTATATTTGCTTGTATTTATTATTATTATTATTATTATTATTATTATTATTATTATTATTATTATTATTATTATTATTATTATTATTATTATTATTATTATTATTATTATTATTATTATTATTATTATTATTATCATCATTATCATTATTATTATCATTATTATTATTACTATTATAATGATATATCATTATTATTATTTATTGTGACTTTGTGGGTTTGTGAAATGAAAAGTCCAATTGCACCACTCAAAAATGTTCTTTATTTCCACCGACTTACAGTTGAACACTTGCCAATTACACAGAATTACGTAATGCACACAATTACGATTCACCAGTTCGTCCGTTAAAGTTCCACTTGCACTCGCGATTACGTAAACTCCTCTGACGCACGTACGCAGTCCGTCCCCTCACTGGGCGCTCCTCACAGCTGTTTGCCAAGAACTGACTGATCCTCACTCATTGCAGCCCCTTTTTATAAAAAAAAAAAAATAAATAAAAAAAAAAATAAAAAAATAAAAAAATAAAAAAAATAAGATCTGCATTCTTAACTTGGGCATCTAGAGTCTAAGCCCAAATGTAGTCCGCACGTCTTATTTTAACTTTATTGCTTCTCCATTGATTACATTGTTTTGTTACAGATGTCTTAAAACTAGTGTTACATTTTTTGTTAGATCATACAATTCCTGGGTCTTAACATACATTTGCATTTTACAATATTTATTTATTTATAAGCATACTTAACTTATCCTGACTAAATCCTTAGGTTAGATGACAGTTAGATAACTGTCATTATATATATAATGACAGTTATCTAACTAAGTACTACTTAACCTATGATATAATAAATTTGATTTCTTTTGTCACAGTTAGGTTCAATTGTCTTCATCAGGTCAGTTGAGAGACCACGTACATCTTCCTTCGGTTGATTTTCCCGCTTAGATTCGCTTCCTGGTTTGGTGGACGTCATGGTGGTTGGGGTGGTAGCTGAATCGTTGTTTGTATGCTTATACGGGCCGACCGCCTTGGAGGTGGTGTGGCGGTTTCTGGTCTTGCTGTTCTTTCCGGTTTTTGTTGGAAAGCCCTTTTGGAGATCATATCGCATAGCTTTTGTAAATGTTTAACCAGAGATGTTGAGTGTATTATTTGGAGAGTGGTTTTTCCTCTCAGTTGGTTTCTATCTTCACTCCCTACTTCATCGTATTTGGGGCATTCAAAGGTGGTGTGTTCAGGTGTATCGCTGCATTGGCATACCTCGCATTGATTTGATTGTATGTTTTTGAAGCGATGCAGGTAGGTGTTATATGGACCGTGTCCTGTCAGGAAGTGTATCAGTCCCATAGTTGGGTTTAGGTGTTTCATTCTAAGTCTCTGTTGTATATCAGGGAAATACTCGTATGTCCTTCGTCCTACCGCGGCATGGTTCCATTCCTGCTGCCATTCATCTAGCAGAGCTCTTCTTACGTCAGACAGCTTGTGACACCTTTTGCCAATTATTGCCTCTGTTTTATCCGGCTGTTTTCTTTTCAGCCAGTATTTTGCTGCCCGTAGTCTTATTTGTAAATCAAGAGGCCATATCCCCGTGACGACTAGGAGTGCTAGTGTTGAAGTAGTGCTGGCCGCTCCCGTTAGGCGTAAGATTACTTTTCTCTGGGCACTTCGTGAAGGTTCCAGATGGCAGTGGAAGGGGGAAAAGAGGCGGCCAGCGACAAGTGACACTCCCCTAATCATCACCTCAGTGACTGAGATTAATGGGAGGGTGTGGCTCGGATGCCTCTGGTCCCTTACTCAGCTGTCGTTGGTTGTGCTATCCGATAATTGGGTGACACTGCTCCCTCCTCAAAGCTGGTCGTCCCAAACAGCACCATCGTAGCGGGCTAGACGATCCAGATGTACCACCAACATCTTCCCTCGGGGAACCTTCTGCATGCGGTAGACCACGTCGTTAATCCTCTTCACCAACCGGTATGGTCCTTGCCATGGCTGCTGGAGCTTCGGGCAGCGTCCCTTGGTCCGGGTAGGACGGTACAAACAGACCAGGTCACCTTGCTGGAACCCTTGGCTGTTGGCTTGCCTGTCATACCTGGTCTTCATGCGGTCGCTCGCCTTCTGGATGTTCTGGCGAGCCATCTCGTGCCTGTCGTGGAGATGGTCCACCAAGCTCTCCACATACTCGGTCGCAGGCTGTTTCGCTTCCGGAGGGCTTCCAAAAGCCAGGTCACAAGTGAGGCGTAACTCTCGGCCGAAAATTAAGCTGGCCGGCGTTATCCCAGTTGTGTCGTGTGTAGACGAGCGGTAGGCCAGCAAGAACAGTGGCACCTTGACGTCCCAGTCTCGCTGATGGCTGGCCACGACCTTCCTCAGGTGTCCCTCTAAGGCCTTGATGTATCTTTCGACCATGCCATCCGACTGGGGATGTAGAGGCGTCGTGCGGGTCTTGTTCACCCCAAGCTTTGTAGTGCCTCCTTCATTAGGTTGGACTCAAAGTTGGTACCCTGGTCACTGTGTAGCTCTAACGGCACCCTAAATCGACAGAACACTGGCTCCACGAGGCAGTCTGTGATTGTCTTTGCCTCTTGGTTTGGGATGGCATAAACCTCCGGCCAATTGGTGAAGTAGTCCACGACCACCATTAGGTACTTGTTGCCTTGGTCAGAAACTGGGAACGGTCCAGCAATGTCAACGTTGATCCGTTCGAATGGCGCTACGACGTTGTACTGCTGCATGCGACCCCGGCTCCTAGTCTGGGGGCCGCGACTCGCCGCGCACACGTGACACTGACGGCACCACCTCTCAGCATCTGCTCGGAGTCTCAGCCAGTAGTAGCGCTGCCGTAGTTTGTCAATCGTTCGGTTCGCTCCCAGGTGTCCTCCTGAAGTCCCAGCGTGCACTTCTTCCAAGACTTCCGGGACCTTACTCCGGGGAAGTACCAACTGTTCTCTCTGCGTCTTCCCATCGAGTGAGTCCCATACCCGGAACAGCTCCCGTAGGGGAAGGGATCCGTCCCTTTCAGCTGCCAAAGTGCGGGCGCTGCGGACCCTTAGCACTCGTGGTACCTCTGACGTTACTACAGGAACCTCGGGCCGAACAGCCGAGACCCTCCTTCGGGAGTTGTTCGGATTAGGATGGACTCGAGGGGGCAGTGTGTTCCCGATACCCGTGGGAATCGGGTACGTCTTCGGACGGGGTTGAGGGAAGCCATTCATTCTCTCGGGTACTAGCCTGCAAAGCTAGTAGAAGGTGTGCTAGATCACCAGGCGGCCCCACCGAGGTTTTTCGGTAGTCTTCACCTTGAGTGTTGACGCGCGTAAGTGGCGTATCCACTTCCATCCCGTCTTGAGTCCATAGGACCAGATGGGGGGGCTTGTTATTCTCTTGGTCTTGCCCTTGGAAAGCCCCGCGGAGGACGCCGAGCGCCCTCTGGGACAGCTCGGATAACTCCCTGGTTGAAGGAGGCCCGGGTCCAGTTCCTACGGGTTCTGGACTAATGGGAGTAGAGCCTCTGGGCTAAACCCGGAACAGCACGCCCTCTCTGGTCTTCGGCGAGTCCCATTGGGCCCAGTACGACTTTTAGGTGGCGCTCCTCGGTGCGATGTCCTCACAGGTCGGTCTCGCCCCTGCCTCCACTTCCCTCAAGAGTGGCCCAAAGTCTGCGTCCGCCAACTGCTCCCTCCTCAGGCCTGCGCTATCACAGCCGTCCGCAGACACTGCCACAACCACTCGGACTGCTGCGGCACGCTCCTTCTCTTCCACTCTTGTGCACTGGTCTCACTCTTCTGGACAGGGTCTTCGGGACATGGCGTCTGCGTTACCGTGGCTCTTCACTCTACGATGTTCCGAGGTGAAGTCGTATTGCTGCAGCCTCTGGACCCAACGTGCTGTCTGGCCTTCCAGGTTCTTAAAGCTCAATAGCCAGGTTAGGGCGGAATGGTCAGTCCTCAGGTGGATTGGCTGACCGTACAAGTACTTTTGGAAGTGCTCCAAGGTCTTTACTACCGCCAATAATTCTCGTCGGGTGACGCAGTGGTTCCTCTCTGCCTTGGATAGCGTCTTGCTGTAGTAGGCTATCACCCGCTCATGGCCGTCCTGGATCTGCGATATGACACCTCCATTGCAAAGGTCGCTGGCGTCGGTGTCCACAATGAAGGCGCCGCCCGGTTGTGGGAAACCCAAAATTGGAGCAGTGCACAGGGTCTCCTTTAGGTGCTGGAAAGCGTTTACGGCGTCCTCCGTCCACACGTAAGGCCGGTGTTCCTCTGTCAGGCGGGTGAGGGGTTTTGCGATGTTGGAGAACCCCTTTATGAAGCGGCGGTAATAACTTCACAGCCCCAGGAAACTGCGCAAAACTTTCTTATCCTTTGGGTGAGGCCAATCCCTCACAGCCTGTGTCTTCTCCGGGTCTGTGGCCACTCCGGTTGCTGAGACTATGTGGCCTAAGTAGTTCACTTCCTTGCGGAAGAGCTGGCACTTCGCGTTCAGCTTCAAGTTGGTCGCCTGCAGGCTCTGTAGCACCTTACACAGATTCTCGAGGGGATCTTCAAAAGTCTTCCCGACGATGATGATGTCGTCCAGGTATAGCAGGTAGGCGTCGTAAGTCAGCCCTCTCATCACTGACTCCATGAGGCGTTGGAAGGTAGCTGGTGCGTTGCAGAGGCCAAAAGGCATAACCGTGAACTGCCAGAGTCCTTGGCCTGTCGAGAATGCGGTCTTCTCCTTGTCTCTTGGGTCTAGAGCTACCTGCCAGTAACACGAATTCTGGTACAGGGTCGAGAACCACTGTGCACCAGCTTGCCTGTCCAAGGTGTCGTCAGTCCGGGGTAAGGGGGAACAGTCCTTCCGGGTGACAGCGTTCAACTTTCTGTAGTCTACGCAGAAGCGCAGCTCGCCGTTCTTCTTTGTCACCAAGACTACAGGGGGAACACCAAGGGCTGTCGGACTCTTCAATCACTCCCCTGGATCTCATGTCCTCCAGCATGTCTCGTACCGCCCCTTGCTTCGCCAGCGGAACGCATCTATGTGGTTGGCGAATAGGCCGGGCGTCCCCGGTGTCGATGCGGTGAAGCACTTTGTCCGTGCGGCCGTAGTCACTGTCGCCTTGGCTGAAGGTGCTCTGGTATCGCCTCAGCAGTTTTCGAACTTTCTCCAGCTGTTCCGCGGTCAGCTGGTCGGCCGCCCTCTCCAGTAAGCCTTTTAGCCGGGGCCCCAGGTTTTGCGTCGGCACCGGCTCCTGCATCTTGTCGATTGCTGTTACGCTTTCCACGGGCTCGCATGTTCCCAACTCCGTCCCAGTCTGGACGTCGTGATCGGTGTCCTTTGGATTTAGCAGTCTCACTGGCACCTCCTTCGGCACGGCAGCAATGCCCTGATACACACAGTCCGTGTACAGGCGTCTTCTGGTCCAGCATCATGTACCTGGTTCTCTGGCCTTCCAGTCGCGCCGTTACCACCACCTCGTTCCTCGCGGGGACAACCACGTCTTCACTCAAGACGACCCTGAAAATTCCAAGGCGCTCTTCTGTTTGACGGAGTATAACCTCTTCCCCGTTGAGCCGCAGGACCTTCCTGCCAACGTCGACCGTCACCTCGTGGCTCCTGAGGGCATCCAGTGCTAGAATCACCTCCTCAGCCACTTTCGCGACGAACACCCACAGACGTACGGAACTCCATCCCAAGGTCAGCTCCAGCAGGGCCTCCTTCTCCACAGGCAAGGTGTCGCCCGATGCCGTGACAAGCTGGTATGGTCGGCTCGGCTTCCTTGTCGACAAACCCTTCGCCACGTCAGGTCTGATGATGGTCACGGCCGCCCCGGTGTCCAGCACGCGGCAAGGCTTTCCTCTCACTCAATCGTCCGCGATGAGGCTGTCATCCATACGCCGGCTGACGGCGCGCAGTGTCACTCGAGGGGATGGTGGTGATGGCGCCGACATGCCCCTCTCCACGACGGCCCTTACTCGTTTTCCGGCTGCTCTTCCTGGTGTGGGCAGTCTCTCTGCAGGTATCCGGGCTGTCCACACCCCCAACACAGGCCACTAGGTGTTCGCCGGTGTCCCTCGGCTGGTCTTCTGTCTCCGGTGTAGCGGACACCCCTCGTTCTCGACGTCGCGATAGCTGTTACCTTGGCCGCCTCCATCGTCAATGCTGTCGTTAGCGCCTCATGGATTGTTTTATAATCGCCGAGCATTAGGCGCTGACGAATCTCCGTGTCCCGTACCCCGTCGACGAAGGTGTAGGCAGCTCCCCGGGACACGAACTCTGGTGGGAGGTCCACTAGGCTTGCCAGTTGTTCAACTGCCAGGGCGAACTTCTCCAGCGTCTCCCCCGGCTGCTGTGACCTTGCCTTTAGCTGGCTGCGGTACGCTGCGGCTAACCGGTGGTTCCCGAAACGATTCTCCAGGGCCTCCCAGATGTCCTTGGGCGCCGCCGTTGTCTGCACTGGGTTTATGACTTCCGCGGTCTGTCCCTGGAGGCTGACTATTAACTGTGTGGCCTCCTCCTCCTCCGGTGACCATCTGTTGTGCTTGGCCACTGTGTCGAACTGTCGGCGGAAGACCTCAAATATTGACGCGCCGTCATATTTCGGAGGTTTGACGCTCGCCGATGTTGTGTCGTGTCCCGGTGCGTCGGCCTTCAAATCCTTCAACCTCCTGCCGACGACGTCCTCCACCATGGCGTTCAGGGACTTGACACTGCTGTCGGCCTTCCCTTCCAGCTCGTTAACGCGGCTCGCCAGGTCCTCGACGCGCTAGTCGACTTGGCCCATCTGCTTGCCCAGCTCCGTCACGTCATCCCTCACGCCGGCCAACTGTTCTTCAAATTTGGCGGCGAGAGCCTCGTTCGCCTCCTTCATTTCCGTAGTCAGTTCGGCCATCTTTGCGGTCATTGTCGTGGCCAAGATGTTGTTTGCCTTTTCCGTCTTCGCTGTTTATTTGGCCTTCATTTCTTACATCTTCTCGGTGATGTTGTCGTTGGCCGTCTTCATTTGTTTCAGTTCCGCGGCCAGGTTGTTATTTGCCGCTTCTGTTTTTGCAGCGAGGTTTTCATTTGCCGTCTTCATTTCTGTCAGCTTCTCCAAAATCTTTTCCAATGCCGCGTCCATGGCTGTAATGTTCGGTGATGTTGTGGTCCCGCTTCCTGACACCAGTGTGACTTTGTGGGTTCGTGAAATGAAAAGTCCAATTGCACCACTCAAAAATGTTCTTTATTTCCACTGACTTACAGTTGAACACTTGCCAATTACACAGAATTACGTAATGCACACAATTACGATTCACCAATTCATCCGTTACAGTTCCACTTGCTCTCGTAATTACTTAAACTCTTGCGACGCACGTACGCAGTCCGTCCCCTCACTGGGCGCTCCTCACAGCTGTTCGCCAAGAACTGACTGACCGACCCTCACTCATTACAGCCCCTTTTTATAGTAATATCACGGTTTTCTAGAAGTCTCTGGTTTTAGTGAATCACCGCGAAGGTTCCAGATGGCAGTGGAAGGGGGGAAAGAGGCGGCCAGCGACAAGTGACACTCCCCTAATCATCCCCTCAATTAGTGACTGAGATTAATGGGAGGGTGTGGCTCGGATGCCTCTGGTCCCTTACTCAGCTGTCGTTGGTTGTGCTTTCCGATAATTGGGTGACATTATTTATTATTATTATTATTATTATTATTATTATTATTATTATTATTATTATTATTATTATTATTATTATTATTATTATTATTATTATTATTATTATTATTATTATTATTATTATTATTATTATTATTATTATTATTATTATTATTATTATTATTATTATTATTATTATTATTATTATTATTATTATTATTATTATTATTATTATTATTATTATTATTATTATTATTATTATTATTATTATTATTATTATTATTATTATTATTATTATTATTATTATTATTATTATTATTATTATTATTATTATTATTATTATAATTATTATTATCATTATTATTATCATTATTATTATCATTATTATTATTATCATTATTATCATTATTATTATCATTATTATCATTATTATTATCATTATTATTATCATTATTATTATCATTATTATTATCATTATTATTATCATTATTATTATTATTATTATCATTATTATTATCATTATTATTATTGTTATATTATTATCATTATCATTATCATCATTATCATCATCATCATTATTATTATTGCTGGGTATACTGCTTAAAGGTAGCAGTAATCGTTATTAGGTTCATCTTCAGCCGCCTGCTGTGGTTGGTGTAGGGGCGTGTTGTTGATAGCAGGTAAACCTGACCTTTGCTCTTACTAGGCTAAACTAAAGGAGCATAGAATTTTGTCACCCTTGTCTATCTAACACCCGCGTCCATCGGAAAACTTTTGGCCGCTGGTGTACTAGCGGACGATTTTTGGAGAAGAAAGTCCGCTTGAAGGAACATTAACTGGAATGAAAATGAAGTTTAAAAAGCCATTAAATTAGATAAGATTGAATTTATAAAAGCTGTAGAAATAGAGCTGGCAACTTGACTTGTTTTATGTCGAAAAAATTATACCAAGCGTTAGCATTAAAATATGAATATATTATTAAATATCAATATATCTAATAATAAATTATAATAAATTTATTGCAGTCAATAGACTCCAACGGGGCGTCTGACATTGTCAAGATATGGACAGTACTTTGAATACAAATACTATTTACAATATTACAGCTAGTATTACCATGAGTTATTAGATAGCAGTAAGAATTTTACAGTCACAATTTTATATATGCATATATATATTCACCTATGCAATTTGGTTACAAATCAGCAATATCATATAAACATTTCTTGATTAGGAATCATTTTAGAGCAGGTCTAAATTTGGAGTCAGTAATACTCTTGATAGAGATTGGTAATTTATTATGCAATATGGTTCCCATTATGCATAGATCCATGCTCTTTTGGACCTTATTCGTGTTCAAATAATAAGTGATATATATATATATATATATATTTTCATCATAAACATTATAAACATTTCTCTACATCCTGAGAATAAGAAGATGTTTTTCGGCAGCTAAACAATTTATTGGAACTAAGATATGTTTAATATATTTTTATACAGGCAGTGGCATTGCACAGTTTAAATAATATAATAGATGGCCGGTATAAATCAGTGGCTTTTGTTATAATTTGTTTAATTAACGTTTTCCAACGTAAGTCATATCAGACGGTGAATGAAATGGGTGAGATGATGCTAAGGGAGTCCAGGTTTTTTTTTTTCGTCTGTGTTGGAGGGTACAGTGGGGTATGTGTGCTTCACCTCAAGGGTACTACTCCACTAAAAACCTCCACCGGATTGGGAAGGAGAAATGTGCTGCGGTACCACCTAAAGCACCCGCGCATTCCAGGAGGAAATCATAGCTGTCTCGCAGTGCGATTCAGCTGAGTGGGTTTCTGATGCAGGGATACAGGCTTAACATTGAAGCCCAGCCTAATCCTGTGCCTATTTTGGGTGGTTTTTGGTAGGATTCCAGGTGTTATTTGTTAGGAAGTTTAGGGTAATTTATCACGCCGTAGCGCTGTGTTAAATGAAATGAAATGTGTAGTGTTTAACGCCTGCTTTTACTACATAAGGCTCCGCAGGCGGTGACACTGATGATACATGAGATGAAGATGGAGCACCGGTGGAATGAGATAGCGGGGCAAACCGGAGGTCCTGGAGAAAACCCGCCCCAGCGCTGTGTTAAGTTTAGGCGTTTGATTGGCACTACAAGTACGACTTGCATGCATGTCGGTGATGGTCTATTATACCTTAAGGCTATCTAACTAAACCTAAATATATATACATATAGTTTGCATTATCGGCATTGCCGATAATGCTCAATTTTCATTATCTGCCTTTCAGCATCGTTAAAGTGTGTGAAAGCCTTCTCGTAGTCCATGTATCTGCTTGGTCAATATTTGATAGTGCGCACCCGGCGGGCGGCCTACCTATTCAATTGTAGGTGCGGGCCTGTGGCACTCACGGGGGACTCTCTTTCCCCGGGACCACCGTGGCCATTGATTGGCGCAAGGACCTGAGGGCTGTGGGACGTGTATGTGTTAGTGTACGTGTATGGGTGTGTGTGTTTAACTCTGATCAGCGATGTAAAACATCTGGATAGTTAACTAGGCTATCCAGATATTGTTGCATGTCTACCCCTGGCTCCTCGAGATTTTTTTTTCAAAAAGAGACAGTGGCCTTGCGTGTGTATCCTGTGTTGTGTGGTATTCCCCCAGTGACCATATTAGTTGATTGTGGTTTTTGTTCTTCTTCTCGAGTAGATTGAATCTGAGTATTTAAATGAATTGCTCGATGGATTGCAATTTTAGCTCCTCGTGGAGTTGGTAAGCCGGTGCGCGTGGTAGTAGTCTGATGATAATACGAAGTATTCTATTTTGCATTGTTTACAATCCTTTAATGTGCGTTTTGGCTGCATGTCCATTCAGGAAAAGGAAAATCTCGGAAGAAAACGCTATCCAGATAACTCACCCTGACGGAGTTTGAAATCCGGGACCTCTTGAATTTGAGGTGGACAAGCTGCACTTACGCTTCAGAGGTGGGCATATAAATGTAAATGTATTCACCACTTGGTTATGTATATCATCATCACCATCATCATCATTTACATCGTCGTCATCATCATCAATTAAGATTTAGACTAATACTTAGCCATTTTCATTGTTAACACTATTGAGAGGATTTTATACACTCAATTTTGTATACGCTGCACTTGAATGTCAGTACAATGTTAGCGTTATATATGAAATTACACTGGTCGACAAGGTTTTTTTTTTTTTCATAAGAGATCTGAATAGTAAATCTAGTGGCATTTTCCATCCCGAATTCAGATATGTAGTCAGAATTTTCCCATCAGGCATAGTTTTTTTTTAAAAGCTACTTTTCAAAATATGATTTTAGCCTTTTCTTTAACCTGTCATAGGAACCGTTACCTCATATGTAGCTATTTTACTCAAGCTGTATTATTGAAATTATTTGCAATGTCATGCTGAAGCGCAATAAAACATGACTGTGTAGCTTCATTGTTGTTCATTGTTGTTGTTTAGACATGTTCAGACCTGTTTGGCATTGTGATGTGTCAGTATTGAGCTGACTGTGAGAGTGTTGAGTAGTGAAATATTTCCTTCCTTTCTGTTTAGAAGTGTATTGTGTATGTTGCGCATGTTGTATTTATGTGCTTTATTTTTTCATCATGCCAAGAAATTGTGTAAATCATGCAGATAATTTCTGCTATGTTTGTGGTGAGCTGACCTTCAAGTCTCAGAGGCGAAATGTGACCCCACTTGTAAAGAAGTGTTATAAACTTTACTTTGGCTGTCTAGTTGGTGATTTTGATAAGAGCTGGGCTCCAAATACATGCTGTGTTTCGTGTGTTAGACTGCTTACTGGGTGGAAAAATAGTACACATCATATGCCATTTGCAATTCCCATGATTTGGAGGGAACCGAAGGATCATTTAACTGACTGTTATTTTTGTTTGACAAATATTAAAGGAATCACATCTAAAACAAAATATACAGTTAAGTATCCGAATTTGCAATCTGCAATGAGACCTGTCTTACACAGTGAAGAGTTCCCCGTACTAGTATATGCAGATACGACCATAAATGATAACTCTGTTTCTAAACTGACTGAAACTCCAAATGATTCAGATGAAAATAAAAATGATCTTACATACGAAGCCAGTAGCTGTTCATCAGAACCATACTTTCCCAATCAGCAAGACCTTAGTGATCTGATTCGCGATTTAAATCTGTCTAAACAGCAAGCGGAAGTTTTAGCTTCCAGACTCAAAGGGTGGAATCTACTCCAAAAAATGTAGGAATTAGTAGATATCTCTGAAGAAAATGGTATTTTGTTTTGTAATAATATTTGTTCAGTTATGGAAACTCTTGGGCTTCAACACCGGCCAGATGAGTGGCGATTGTTCCTAGACTCCTCTAAAGTAAGTTTGAAGACTGTGCTGCTACATATTGGCAATAAACTTCCATCAATACCGGTAGCGCATGCCGCTGATATGAAAGGGACATATGAAAATATGAAACTAGTTTTAGAGAAACTACAATATGGAAAATATGAATGGAATATCTGTGGTGATTTAAAGGTCATTGCTTTATTGCTTGGTTAGCAACTTGGATTCACCAAATTTTGCTGTTTTTTTGAGCGAATGGGACAGCAGAGATAAGAAGTCTCACCACGTTAGAAAGTCATGGCCAAAACGTGAATCTCTTATCCCTGGCCAGAAAAATGTGGCATGTGTCCCTTTAGTGAAGCCTGAATAAATATTTTACCTCCATTACGTATTAAGTTAGGAGTTATGAAAAATTTCGTCAAAGCTATGGGTAAACTTTCTGATAGATTCTTGTACTTAAAATCGAAATTCCCCAAAGTCAGTGCTGCTAAATTGAAATAAGGAGCTTTTATAGGACCACAAATCCGATCATTAATGCCTGATGAACATTTCGAGGGACTGTTAAAGCCACTGGAGAAAGCAGCCTGGCAGTCTTTCAAAAGTTTGTGTTGCAATTTTCTTGGAAACCATAAAGCAGAAAACTATCGTGACATAGTGGCTGATCTTCTGCATTCTTATAAAGCTATGGGATGCAACATGTCTTTAAAAATTCACTTCTTGGACTCTCACTCGGACTTCTTCCCCGAAAACCTTGGAGCTGTCAGCGATGAACACGGTGAGCGTTTTCATCAGCAAAATTCTACAATAGAGAAGAGGTACCAAGGCAAGTGGAGTTCCAATATGCTGGCTGACTACTGTTGGACTAAAACGAGAGACGTTCCAGATGCAAAATATACCCTAAAATCACTATCCACCACTTTCTAGGTAAGTCAGAATCAGTAGTTATAATTTTGAGCTAGATAGCTAGTTACGGATTTTTTGGAATATTATAAAAAATTCAAGTGAATATCACACAAAACTCCTGCTGGATGGGGAAAAACTGTAATTATATTTGAATTCAGCACGAAAAATACTTTTATAATCTGTTATTTTAATTCTTGTGAAAGAAAGAAGAAAGCTACATTTTGTCGACCAGTGTTATTTTCGGATTTATAACGTTCTTTATTGGTTTTAAACTGATGTACAAAGTATATTCTTTGTTCCTGATTATGAATGATTTTTCAATTAAACTATTTCGACATGTATATTGTGACTTTGTGGGTCCGTGAAATGAAAAGTCCAATTACACAAACTCAACAATGTTCTTTATTTCCACCGACTTACAGTTGAACACTTGCCGATTGCACAGAATTACGTAATGCACACAATTACAATTCACCAGTTCGTCCGTTGCAGTTCCACTGTACGCTCACAATTACGTAAATTCTTCCGTTGCACGCTCACAGCCTTCTAGTTCACTAACACGGCCCTACTTCGCTGCATGTCAAGCACTGACTTTCCTCCAGCCCGACGTGTTGCTTATATAGGGTCAGCTGGCCAATCTAGAAGGTTCTGGATTAGAGGCAATATCCCGTAAGTTCGAGAACTCAGGTGGAGCGAAAACAGACGACACAGTGATGTTTTTCCAGCCAACCCTCGTTACCGCTATAAGACAAATGACTGGGCGTGGCGAACGCCTACAGTCTCCTGCTGCTGCCGGTCGGTTCTATAGGGAGTTCCGACGTTCGGATAACACTGCTCCCTCCACAAAGCTGGTCGTCCCGAACAGCACCATCGTAGAGTGCCAGGCGATCCAGCTGTACCACCAACATCTTCCCTCGGGGAACATTCTGGATGCGGTAGACCACGTCGTTAATCCTCTTCACCAAACGGTACGGTCCTTGCCATGGCTGCTGGAGCTTCGGGCAGCGTCCCTTGGTCCGGGTAGGACGGTACAACCAGACCAGGTCGCCTTGCTGGAACCCTTGGCTGTTGGCTTGCCTGTCATACCTGGTCTCCATGCGGTCGCTCGCCTTCTGGATGTTCTGGCGAGCCATCTCGTGCCTGTCGTGGAGATGGTCCACCAAGCTCTCCACACAATCGGTCGCTGGCTGTTTCGCTTCCGGAGGGCTTCCAAAAGCCAGGTCACAAGGGAGGCGTAATTCTCGGCCGAACATTAAGCTGGCCGGCGTCATCCCAGTTGTGTCGCGTGTAGACGAGCGGTAGGCCAGCAAGAACAGTGGCACCTTGACGTCCCAGTCTCGCTGATAGGCTAGCCACGACCTTCCTCAGATGTTTCTCTAAGGTCTTGATGTATCCTTCGACCATGCCATTCGACTGGGGATGTAAAGGCGTCGTGAGGGTCTTGTTCACCCCAAGCCTTTGCAGTACCTCCTTCATCAGGTTGGACTCAAAGTTGGTACCCTGGTCACTGTGTAGCTCTAACGGCACCCCAAATCGACAGAACACTTGCTCCACGAGGCAGTCTGTGATTGTCTTTGCCTCTTGGTTTGGGATGGCATGCACCTCCGGCCACTTGGTGAAGTAGTCCACGACCACCATTAGGTACTTGTTGCCTCGGTCGGAACCTGGGAACGGTCCAGCAATGTCAACGGCGATCCGTTCGAATGGCGCTCCGACGTTGTACTGCTGCATGCAACCCCGGCTCCTAGTCGGGGCCGCGACTCGCCGCGCACACGTGACACTGACGGCACCATCTCTCAGCATCTGCTCGGAGTCTCAGCCAGTAGTAGCGCTGCCGTAGTTTGTCAATCGTTCGGTTCGCTCCCAGGTGTCCAACTGAAGTCCCGGCGTGCACTTCTTCCAAGACTTCCGGGACCTTGCTCCGGGGAAGTACCAACTGTTGTCTCTGCGTCTTCCCATCGGGTGATTCCCATACCCGGAACAGCACGCCCTCTCTGGTCTTCAACGAGTCTCATTGGGCCCAGTACGACTTGTAGGTGGCGCTCCTAAGTGCGATGTCCTCCCAGGTTGGTCTCGTCCCTGCCTCCACTTCCCTCAAGAGTGGCCCAAAGTCTGCGTCCGCCAGCTGCTCCCTCCTCAGGCTTGCGCTCTCCCAGCAATCCGCAGGCACTGCTACAACTACTCGGACTGCTGCGGCACGCTCCTTCTCTTCCACTCTTGTGCACTGGCCGCACTCTTCTGGACAGGGTGTTCGGGACATGGCGTCAGCGTTACCGTGGCTCTTCCCTCTACGATGTTCCGAGGTGAAGTGGTACTCTTGCAGCCGCTGGACCCAACGTGCTCTCTGGCCTTCCAGGTTCTTAAAGCTCAATAGCCAGGTTAGGCCGGAATGGTCAGTCCTCAGGTGAAATGGCTGACCGTACAGGTACTTGTGGAAGTGCTCCAAGGTCTTTACTACCGCCAGTAGCTCTCGTTGGGTGACGCAGTAGTTCTTCTCTGCCTCGGATAACGTCTTGCTGTAGTAGGCTATCACCCGCTCATGGCCGTCCTGGATCTGCGATATGACACCTCCATTGCAAAGGTCGCTAGCGTCGGTGTCCACAATGAAGGCGCCACCTGGTTGTGGGAAACCCAAAACTGGAGCACTGCAAAGGGTCTCCTTTAGGTGCTGGAAAGCTTTTTCAGCGTCCTCCGTCCACACATAAGGCCGGTGTTCCTCTGTCAGGCGGGTGAGGGGTTTTGCGATGTTGGAGAACCCCTTTATGAAGCGGCGGTAATAACTACACAGCCCCAGGAAACTGCGCAACACTTTCTTATCCTTTGGGCGAGGCCAATCTCTCACAGCCTGTGTCTTCTCCGGGTCTGTGGCCACTCCGGTTGCTGAGATTATGTGGTCCAAGTAGTTCACTTCCTTGCGGAAGGGCTAGCACTTCTTCGCGTTCAGCTTCAAGTTGGTCGCCTGCAGTCTCTGTAGCACCTTACTCAGATTCTCGAGATGGTCCTCAAAAGTCTTACCTACGATGATGATGTCGTGCAGGCATCGTAAGTCAGTCCTCTCATCACTGAATCCATGAGGCGTTGGAAGGTAGCTGGTGCGTTGCAGAGGCCACAGGGCATAACCGTGAACTGCCAGAGCCCTTGACCTGTCGAGAATGCGGTCTTCTCCTTGTCTCTTGGGTCTAGAGCTACCTGCCAGTAACACGAATTCTGGTACAGGGTCGAGAACCACTGTGCACCAGCTAGCGTGTCCAGGGTGTCGTCAATCCGGGGTAAGGGAAAACAGTCCTTCTGGGTGACAGCGTTCAGCTTTCTGAAGTCTACGCAGAAGCGCAGCTCGCCGTTCTTCTTCGTCACCAAGACTACAGGGGAACACCAAGGCCTGTCCGACTCTTCAATCACTCCCCTGGAGCTCATGTCCTCCAGCATGTCTCGTCCCGCGCCTTGCTTTGCCAGCGGAACGCGTCTATGTAGTTGCGGAATAGGCCGGGCGTCCCCGGTGTCGATGCGGTGAAGTACTTTGTCCGTGCGGCCATAATCAATGTCGCCTTGGCTGAAGACACTCTGGTATCGCCTCAGCAGTTGTCGAACTTTCTCCACCTGTTCTGCGGTCAGCTGGTTGGCCGCCCTCTCCAGTAGGCCTTCTAGCCGGGGCTCCAGGTTTTGCGTCGGCACCGGCTCCTGCGTATTATCGATTGCTGTTACGCTTACCACGAGCTCGCACGTTCCCAACTCCGTCCCGGCGTGGACGTCGTGATCGGTGTCCGTTGGATTTAGCAGTCTCACTGGCACCTCCTCTCGGCACGGCAGCAATGCCCTGGCTACACACAGTCCGTGTACAGGCGTCTTCTGGTCCAGCACCATGTACCTGGTTCTCTGGCCTTCCAGTCGCGCCGTCACCACCACCTCGCTCCTCGCGGGGACAACCACGTCTTCGCTCAAGACGACCCTGCAAATTCCAAGGCTCTCTTCTAGTTGACGGAGTATAACCTCTTCCCCGTTGAGCCGCAGGACCTTGCTGCTGCCGTCGACCGTCTCCTCGTGGCTCCTGAGGGCATCCAATCCCAGTATCACCTCCTCAGCCACTTTCGCGACGAATACCCACAGACGTACGGGGGTTATTCCACAGGTCAGCTTCAGCAGGGCCTCCTTCTCCACAGGCAAGGTGTCGCCCGATGCCGTGACAAGCTGGTAGGGTCGGCTCGGATTCCTTGTCGGCAAACCCTTCGCCACGTCAGGCCTTATGATGGTCACGGCCGCCCCGGTGTCCACCAGCACGCGGCACGACTTTCCTCTTACCCTGCCGTCCGCGATGAGGCTGTCATCCTTCCGCCGGCTGACGGCACGCAGTGTCACTCGAGGGGATGGTGGTGATGGCGCCGACGTGCCTCTCTCCACGACGGTCCTTACTCGTTTTCCGGCTGCTCTTCCTGGTGTGGGCAGTATCTCTGCAGGTGTCCGGGCTGTCCACACCCCCAACAAGGTCACTAGGTGTTCGCCGGCGTTCCTCAGCTGGTTTTCTCTCTCCGGTGTAGCGGACACTCCTCGTTCTCGACGTCGGGATAGCTGTTAATTTGGCCGCCTCCATCCTTAGCGCTGCCGTCAGCGCCTCGTGGATGGTTTTACAATCGCCGATCATTAGGCGCTGACGAATCTCCGTGTCCCGTACCCCGTCAATGAAGATGTAGGCAGCTTCCCGGGACACGAACTCTGGTGGGAGGACGACTAGGGCCTTGCTTGCCAGTTGTTCAACGGCCAGGGCGAACTCCTGCAGCGTCTCTCCTGGCTGCTGTGACCTTGCCTTTAGCTGGCTGCGGTACGCTGCGGCTAAGCGGTGGTTTTCGAAACGATTCTCCAGGGCCTCCCAGATGTCCTTGGGCGCCGCCGTTGTCTGCACCGTGTTTAGGACTTCCGCAGCCCGTCCCTGGAGGCTGACTATTAACTGTGTGGCCTCCTCCTCCGGTGACCATTTGTTGTGCTTGGCCACTGCGTCGAATTGGCGGCGGAAGACCTGAAACGTTGACGCG
This sequence comes from Mantis religiosa, assembly GCA_030765055.1. Classification (NCBI taxonomy): domain Eukaryota; kingdom Metazoa; phylum Arthropoda; class Insecta; order Mantodea; family Mantidae; genus Mantis; species Mantis religiosa. The sequence goes on along the minus strand of CM060948.1, from coordinate 162,720,552 downwards.
TCGTCAGATTTCGGAGGTTTGACTCGCGACGATGTTGTGTCGCGTCCCGGTACGTCGGCCTTCAGATCCTTCAACCTGCTGCCGACGACGTCCTCCATCATGGCGTTCAGGGACTTGACGCTGCTGTGGGCCTTTCCCTCCAGGTTGTTTACGCGGTTCGCAAGGTCTTTGACGTCTTCCACCACGGCGTTCAGGGTCTTGGCGTTATTGTCGGCCTTTTCCTCTAAATCAGGAAGGCGGTCGTCTACTTGACTCATCCGCTTGCCCAACTTTGCGACGTCATCCCTCACGCCGGCCAGCTGTTCCTCAAATTTGGCGGCGAGGACCTCGTTCGCCTCATTCATTTCCGTGGCCAGACTGTCATTCGCTGCCCTCATTTCTGTGGTCAGTTCGGTCTTTATTTCTTCCATCTTCTCGGTGATGTTGTCGTTGGCCGTCTTCATTTGTTTCAACTCGGCGGTGAGGTTGTCGTTGGCCGTCTTCATTTGTTTCAGTTCCGCGGCCAGGTTGTTATTTGTAGTCTCGAGCTTCGCGGCCAGGCTGTTATTTGTAGTCTCCAGTTTCGCGGCCAGGCTGTTATTTGCCGCTTCCGTCTTCTCTGTTAATTCGGCCTTCATTTCCATCATCTTCTCCAAAATTTTTTCCAATGCCGCGTCCATGGTTGCAATGTTTGGTGAAGTTATCGTCCCGCTTCCTGACACCAGTGTGACCTTGTGGGTCCGTGAAATGAAAAGTCCAATTACACAAACTCAACAATGTTCTTTACTTCCACCGAATTATAGTTGAACACTTTCCGATTACACAGAATTACGTAATGCACACAATTACAATTCACCAGTTCGTGCATTGCAGTTCCACTGTACGCTCACAATTACGTAAATTCTTCCGTTGCACGCACACAGTCTTCTCGTTCACTAGCACGGCGCTACTTCGCTGCTTGCCGAGCACTGACTTTTCTCCAGCCCGACGTGTTGCTTATATAGGGTCAGCTGGCCAATCTATAAGGTTCTGGATTAGTTGAAGTATCCCGTAAGTTCGAGAACTCAGGTGGAGCGAAAACAGACGACACAGTGATGTTTTTCCAGCCAACCCTCGTTACCGCTATAAAACAAATGACTGGGCGTGGCGAACGCCTGCTGCTGCCGGTCGGTTCTATAGGCAGTTCCGACGTTCGGGTAACAATATGAAATAAATTTTTGGTATGTTTGGCTAATTATTAGTAAAAGTGGGTTGTTTATGAATAGTAATATTATGTCCTAAATTGATTTTCGTTAGCTTTGCGATTGGAATTTCATGAGGCCGTTCTGGCCAGGTAGTTATCTCTTAGGATGTTCATTTGTTTTTCAATTTGCTCCTCCCTACTAAAATTTCGCATGAGCTTTAAGATGAGAGCATCAATTAAAATTTAGATCACGGTTCATATAAACGAGAAGAACATTGTTGAATACAGCATATAAGGAAGCGAAAAGCTAGTGTTCAGTGTCCTAGTGAGAACGTTGCATTTGTAGAAGTATTCGAATACAGTATTCAGGGTTCGAGAAGTTCTAAGAATCGAATACATATACATTTATGATTCGATTAATTCCGTCATCGGAAATTAGAATGGTGTGGTCAAGGTGTGTTCTAGTGTTTTGTAATTGTAGTATATTGTTCAACGTATTAAAAACCTAAAATTAATATCATGTCGAACGGAAGCGAAATTGGGCAAGTAGCCCCTGGCGATTTTTCCTACCGTGCAAGGTTAATGCCTAGAGAAAGGCCGGTGTGGTTGTCGTTAATTAAAGTGTTTTTCAGTTTACACGTATTAAAGTGTGCCGTACGTTTAGGATTTGCTATTTGTGTCTATTACAGACATCAGAGAGTGGGATTTTTGTTACTGATGCTTTGTCTTGCCTTTTGAAGGTAAGTCGTATAAACTACGGTAGTTGTAGCGTTCAATGGAGTGTCATAAAATGGAATAGGAGTTGCGTTTAGAGTTGTTCCTTGTATAGCTTTATGGCATATACCATCGTTTTAGGAAACTTCTCTTTATAGAAAAAGCTGCGCGTTATATCAACAAACCACTGCATTTGGCGCAGTTACATATATGAAGGTAATGACAATCTAATGGAGTGAAATCCGTAGATTGCCTAGGTTCTAAGTTGTTTATGACTTCGTCTTCCTCACATGTAAACAGATTGCTCACATGTAAAGAGATTGCACTGCTTAAAGGTGCCAGTTTTATCTGTTATATTTTGGCAGCCGTAGTTGTGAATGCTTAAACAGCTAGCGAGAGCGAGCAGGTGTTACCGGGAGGGAAGTATTCAGAAGAATAACATTTGTGCTGTAAGTGTTAGCATTGAGATTTTTGTTCTTTTGGTGGAAACACTTACCTTTGGAAGACTTTTTTGGTTAATCTGCAGAAAGACGGCGTAGACTCAGCTGGTATGGAATGACGTCACTGCAGTTTAACCAATGTTTTAATCCCAGATTACCTTTTTAATGAGTAATTGTTTCATACAAAAGACTTGTAATAGCAACATATCACATCATTACGCTTAATTGCCAACTTAAGCTCAGGAACTGAAATCCGCTTGAATAGCTGTTTTGCATTTCTTTTTCTTCTCTTCTCTCAGGTATTGGATTGTATGGTCTTCCTGTAGAACAGCCTGGCATAGGCAGCTGGAGCATTTGTAATTGAAGAAACGTGTACATACTGAAAATACCAACACTGGTAACCAAAATGGTGATATGACTGTTCTACAAGATAACCCGAAAAGCTATACCTGCGTCAAATATCCTGTCTGTGTGCAGATGACTATCATGACTGTTTTACATGCAGGCATTATTAGGTGGCCATCAGAGAGGTATCTGGAAGGCCTCTTAATGAATGCTTTAGAAATGTATAGAAAACATTAAGTTTAGTCCATGGTACGTTACGCATGTAAGAACAAGATGAGAGATTGCAGTGGAATTGAAATTGTAACTACCCAAAACTTGAATTTCATTGTCAGCAGAAGATGCTCAATATTACACTGTCTAATAATGGCATATGTTACTTGAGTCTAAACTATCATACCAGGGATGCACTCCATTTAATAAAGTCATTCAGTCAAGCAAGTAATTAACATTGTGGTTAAGAGCTCTTTTGAAAGATTAAATCTAATGTTTTATTAGATCAATGTAAGCATAGCTCTTCTTTAATTTTTATTGCCACCAGCAGATATCTTGACAGTTTTGTTAAGTTTTTGGAACTTGTTGGCAATACTATTGGCCATGTTTAAATACATGTTTTTAGCCTTAGAATGAGTAGGAGGTTAGCAGAGGCTTTAAGGCCATTGTGATCTACTATGAAATCAAGGGGTTCTGTATTTTCTAAGTTTAACCATAGATTGGCCCTAGGTTTAGTGTGTATATACAAAAACTGATGTTACTGTAATTCTGCTAACTTTTATCCAGTCTGCCTTCCATAAGCTGTTGCTTGCTCTCTTTTGCTGTTTATGTGATTCATAACTATACAGCTGCTAAAATATAACTAACAAAAATCATCATCCTCATGATTTAGGGCCATAAGCCACTAACTTTACCTTCAATAATTGAGGCACCCCAATCTGCAAAATCAGATGAGGAATACTTAACCAGAAAAAACTGCAGAATGATGACAGTGCTTCGCTGTAGTATCTGTGAAGCTAAACCCCAGTAATGCAGGATTGCTGAGGAAAAATTTTGTTTTCATATAATGGGGAAATATGGTACAAGTGTATTTGGGGTATAGGCTTTCAGATTAATCTCATCTAGTTATAAATTATGTAATATACCCATTTTCCATCTTTAAATCATCTCTCTTCCACATTTAGATGGGGAGGCATGTATGAAACTTTTATCTTATGTACTGTTTAAATAGATACATAAATAGAGCGAAGAGCAGTAGTTAATAATAGCAGATACTTCATGAATATGAAGTGCAAAATATATGTAAATGAAACTATCTGCATTGTTCTTACCTTTTATGCATTGTGTGGAATATATAGTCTGAAGAAAGCATGAAGTCACCGTTGATCTGGTCATGCACATTAGAACATAAATTCTGCCAAGTAGGCTGTTTTATGACTAACTGAATGTTTCAAAGTACAGCTGTGGTACACTTAGGACAATTCCAAGTATCTGTTTCATAGGATACCATTATTTATTAGAAATGCTGTTAATTGTTGCATGTCTGGCTTAGTTTGAATAAATACATTTGAGGTTACTGTACAGTTTAGCATCATGAGATCCCTCCACTTCTTAAGCAGTGATGCACAATAGTGCTGACAAGCTCTCTTGCATAATAAGAGAGATGGGGATCAGTATTCCATTGGCAGTAAGTGAGATACGTACATTGCAATGTATATGTGACTGCCTCTGAGTTCTGATAACACTTCTAGTCCCTTGCTCCTCCACCGCTTTACTCATTTCTGCTCTTATGCTCACATGAAGATTCACAACATATTGCAAAGACTGTACACCCGCCTCGGTAGCATGGTGGTAGCATGTCTGCCTCGCATTCAAGAGGTCCCGAGTTCGAATCTCAGTTAGGTCGAGTTACCTGGATAAGGTTTTTTCCAGGGATTTTCCTTATCCTGATTGACGAATGTCGGGTAACTCTAAGTTCCATGGACCCCGGACTCAATTTGAGCATCATTTCACCAATTTCATCCATTGTCCGATATGACTTAATGTTGGAGGACGTAAAAAAAAAAAGACTGTACAAATTTGCAAATGTAGAACCTCACACCTTTTGATGTACTTCCTCTCATTTAAGACTTTAAATTACACGAGTCAGGAAATTATGGGATTGAACATGTTTTAATGTGGTCATTCGCCAATCAGCTAAAGATGAGACTGAAATCGTGTCAAAACTGTTTCCTATTTTTAATAGTTGACATGAGTGAAGTTAAAAGTTCTAATAAAGTATGACTTAATAAGTCTTTTAATGTTAAATTAGCTTTTACTTTTAAAGATGCTTTTAATCATAACAGTTTCAATATGTTCACTCATTGACTTGTCATATGTGGCTGTGTTACCCACAGCTAATGGGAAAGACAGTGAACTATGACAAAAATAAGATCACCATTTAACTACACGAAAATAAACAATAGTTACAAATGGTGGCTGTAATGCATTGTGAGCATACTATATTTATATTTAAAACAAAAATTTTAATTTAGTGATTCTGAGAGCATCTGTGATAGTAAATATTCTTTAAACATGCTTCCAACAAGTCCTGACAGTAAAATAGCAATGCTAGCCTGATAGTCTACGAAACCAAGGTTCCTGAATCAAATAACAGTCAAGTAAAGGTAATTTAAGTATGAGGATGTATAAAATAGTATTAGAATAATAAGAAAATGAAGCCTGAAAGGAAAATGTGAAGTAAGGCGAGAAAGAAATGCAGGCAGATAGTAATAATCATCACTCCATGGATTAGACACATTATCTGTTCCAATTTTCAGAGTAAGTCTGTCCAGCTCTTTTGCAGTCTGCCCACATCTTTTATCCCTGCTGGTTTATAATTTAGTGCTATTTTCCAAAGTCTATCATAGGCCATGCTTTCCACATGTAACAACCATTTATTTCTGTAGTGTTTTATTTCTTTGTTTATAGATTTCACTTTCAGCTCTGTTCTTATTACATCATTATTTATGTGGTCTAGTTTTGTGCATCCTTTAGTCCTTCTCAAGAATTTCATTTCAGATCCCTGAATCTTACTTTCCATCTTTGTTTCAACTCCGGCTTCACTTCCATTAACAGAATTTTTTCCCAGTCTTCTCCCCACATTTAATCCCACTATACCAACTCTTGTTCTCTTTGAGTGCCAACTGTGCTAAGTTTTGGCAGAGAGATTTAGTGACCAAACTTCTGTATAATTAGCAAAAAACTGCAAAGTTATATACTCCTTGTAAGAAATTCCACCCAAAAAAATTGCCACATATGTCGGAACTCTGCTCTAAAGGTCTCAAAAGAACTCAACAGATACAGTCAATATTCTTTTATTTTTCAGTTGTGTGCGCATATTTGCTTTACTTTGTAATTTATTGTAAGCAACAATTTAACATTTTCATACAGCAAGAGAGGACAGCAGTGCTGGTTTAATATCAGCTCAGATATTTATACGTACTTGCTCTGAGCACGAGTTTCCATTGTTGTGTTATTAACACTTGATATGTTTCCTATTTTCCTATATTGCTGCATCCCGCATGCCTCAAACTATTTTCTCTTCCCCTGCAGCATTAGTACAAAACTAGTGACATCACCTGCTGAATTCATACTCACTGCAAGATGTATAGTAATGTGAGCTGTCACATGGCACTACCTGTCTTCCCCATCATATAAAATGAAAGATTAAAATTGTAAAAATATACATCTTTATTCATTTCCTTAAAGTATGCAATTGTAGTTGTATAATAATAGCAACTAAGGTGCCGAGTTCGAATCTGTCAGGGTGTGTTAATCTGAATAAGGTTTTTCCGGGATTTTCCCTTATCCTCAGATGAATGTGAGGTAACTCAAAGCTCTATGGACCCTGGGCTCATTGAGCATCATTTCACCTATTTCAATCCCCGTCCAATATGACTTGAGGTTGGAGGATGTACATTTAAAAAAAAAAAAAAATATAGCAACTAAATAGATAGAATGGATATGGGACCAATCAACACACCATTGCATCTTGCAGTTAACACCAGAGGTGGTTTCAAGGGACAAAGGTAAGTGATAAACAGCCACAGAAACTTAAGTTTTTAGTCCAAATTAGGCATGCCAAAATGTCTTTAGGTTATTTAGCACCAATTAAAATACATTTGAAACACATCAGTTACTCTGTGCTAGAGTAACTAATTATATCGAGATTCAACTGTCGCACAAGAGCCGTAGATGCAAGCGAAGATTTGCGAAACATGTCCTCAAAATAGGTACGAAAGTGAAGCAGATGTGTAAAAAACGCGACTCATCTAAAATTTAATAATTAATAACTAATTATATGTTTTTATATTATGCAAGTTAGACTGAGGCCTCTAACTGTAATAGGGAGAGTCATAAACTAGGTTACTATTCTGTAAAATAAACTGATGTAGAAATAAGATAAATGATGTGGTATAAACATATTTAATGATTTGTTTGGCATTCATATGGTTGACAACATAAATTTAAATAATGAGAGGGTATAGCCTTAAGCGTTATCTCCAGTTCTGATATCCCATATGCATTTCTCCTGTTTCAGTGACAACATTCCATTATAATTCCTTTCATGGAAGTTTTGAAAACAGTGTTGTAATAAATTAAATTTAACAACACTTAAACAACACTTTTAAACAACACTTTTAAAATTTCCCGGAACATAGTCAACATGAAAAATCCAATGCCACGGGTGGGATTTGAACCATAGATCTGGTTTCCATCCAATTGCTCTAACCCATTGAGCTACCATGGCCAACTTGCCACCATGACATTAAATTTTCCATTTGACTCTTATATTTCTAATATTTGATATATTAAACCGGTAGACTTGTCATGATGGCAAGTTGGCCATGGTAGCTCAATGGGTTAGAGCGACTGGACGGAAACCAGGAGATCCATGATTCAAATCCCAGCTGTGGCATTGAATTTTTCATGTTGACTATCGAAAACCTTAGCCTATATACGGCTAGTGTGAAGAAATGATTAATTTCCATAAATTTCCCGGAACATATTTCAGAGGCTATTTTACTCCATTGTCAACTAGACATCGACTGGTTCTTAGTGATATAGCTGGCGATATTTTGTCGTAGTTCTCCTGTGGTGGTAGTTTGAGGAACTTGCTGAACAAATCTTTCTGGGGGATGTCAAAATTAAATACTTTGTTTCTATTCTTTGAAATGAAGATTTGTTCCCATGTGGACAGTTTTTGTTTTCCTGTTGTGTGTTTAATTTGTTTTGATCCTGGATTTATGTTGTGGTTATTTTTACAAAAATGCGTGGCAACTGCTGATTTTTCTAATTGTTTGTATTTTATGTTCCTAAAGTGTTCCTTTACTCTTGTTTCTAAATTTCTTTGGGTTTTTCCAATATTAATTTGACTACAGTCACAGTATTCAATTTGATATATACCAGATCTTTTGTTAGATGGAATGGCATCTTTGATGTTTGAGCATATTAGGTTTTTTTAACATTACAAACAGTTGGAAGAAATAGAATTGAAACTTTATAAACTATATTCAATTTTAACCAAAATGCTGGGAAACACGATGTGGGAAAACTTCGAATAAAACTATTTGGCAATCCTAAGTAAGAAAATGAAAGCAAAAACTGTAAAACTAAAATACAAACTGAACAATTTGTGCAACATTCCTTCACACCAAAATCTTACCGGAAAAAAGTTAATAAGAGAAGCAATGGAAATAGCAACATGAGGATGTGTATACTGCCAAACAAGCCACTGCAAGGGGTGGTGGTGTCAAGAGTTCTGACAGGGAGTATCTTCCCATTGGTCTCAACATCAACTTTCTTAATGACTATTTTATATGGCTGCAAGAAAATACCTGGAAGTAAACCAGTCTCCAAACTTTATAATTGCAGTGCTTTTAATACATATACTATATGGGATGTGAACCACTTACCAGTAGTATGTAATTTCTTGATAAAACAAATACCTCCATAGAAATTTTGAAGCAGAAGAGTAATAAAGTAATAAACATGTGGTAGAGAAAATAAACTAATTGGAAAGGAATAAAGACTTTCATTTAAATAGTGCTAAAGTTTCTCAAAGATTAATAAAGGAATTGATAGAAGTCAAGAGAATATGTGATGGCTCCCATCTTTGACATGTAAGAGTTGATTCCAAGTTTTAAGCTCTTAAGCACACAGTTCTGTAAACAAAAACTTTTGATGTGTGTTTGGAGGAATTTAGTAACAGTGACGTCAAAATTAATATAAAATTATTTGTGGTTGGTTTATTGACACTCGTCACTTACTTTTTCATATATTTATGAGAGACTAGTTTCAAAGGCCCTGGCCTCCATTTTCAGTTGGGAAGAGATTGAAAATGGAGGCCAGGGCCTTTGAAACTAGTCTCTCATAAATATATGAAAAAGTAAGTGACGAGTGTCAATAAACCAACCACAAATAATTTTATATAAAAACTTTTGACATATAGCTTTGTCATACATGACAAACACTAGAGAATCCAATTGTACATGTGGGATGAAGCAAAAGCAAAATGTAATTGTGTGAAATTGTTAGTTGTTTGATGCATTATTTCTCACATTTTAACTCAAATATTTGATGGTCTCATAAGTAAAGTCGGTTTTTTGATTTTGGTGTTTTGGAAAATGTATTGGGTTTCTTTGGTTTGGCAATGCTATTTACAGGATGCCATAGCCAGTGTTGCATACATTGTGAGCATGTATCAGTCTTTAGTTGTTAGGCTGCGCCGTGGCTCAGTGGTTAGACCTCTTGGCTCTCACCAAGGCGGCCCGGGTTTGATCCAGGCGACCGCAAAGTGAGATTTGTGGTGGAGAACACGGCGCTGGGGTGGGTTTTCTCCGGGACCTCCGGTTTCCCCCGCCATCTCATTCCACCGGTGCTCCATCTTCATGTCATGTATCATCAGTGTCACCGCCTGCGGTGCCGTATTTAGTAAAAGCGGTTGTTAAACACTACACAATCTTTAGTTGTTAATAAACAATCACAAAATGGAGATATAAAGTTTGAACTTAGAGTCCTAAAACAGTACTGGAAACAACATTATAAAGCCGCTGCCACAGCTCAAAGAATGTGTGAAGTGGAAGGAGATGGTGTTAGTGAGCATGTGGCACAACGATGGTTCCAACGTTTCAACAATAGAGATGAAATACTTAAGATTTACCACGTTCTGGAAGACCTAAAGTATGGAATATTGAGGATACATACCAAGTTTTGCAAGAAAATCCACAAAAAAGTACCCATAGGCTTTCAGAAGAAGTTGGTGCATCAAAAGATACCATACATCGCCACATTAAGACACTTGGAAAATCGTACAGAAGCTGTAGATCTGTACCTCATGAACTGGTACCTCATCAGGCTGAATGTAGATACCTGCTAGTCATCATTAAAAAAATCCGTTAGGTACCAAGGTAATGTTGTGTGCCTGGTGGAATTTTGAAGGTGTGATTAATTGGGAAATTGCTCCAAACAGGCGGGCGATTGATGCAGATCTTTATTCTTAACAACTGGAATGAGTTCATGAAATTTTGAGATGGAGATACCCAGAATTAGTTAATCAAAATAGAGTTCTATTGCAACAGGACAATTCAACACCCCATACTGCATGAACAACCATGGAAAAATTTCAGGAATTGGGAGGAATCAAACTGCTACCACACCCAGCATACAGCCCTGATCTCGTACCATCAGATAATCATCTTTTTCAATCCATGGCCCATTTTCTACATGGAAGAAATTTTGACAACATTGAAGCAGTGCAGGTGGGTGTCACTGAATTCTTTGCATCAAAAACCAGAGACTGGGTATGTATTTTGAAAATTAGTTAATTTCTTGTCAGAACACATTTCAAGTAATTGTTTTTTTAAAACAATATTACTTATGAAACAGTATCTATATTAACATTGCACCTTTATAGTGACCACTGCTTTGGTCTAATTACCAACATTAACATAGATTTGGCATATTTATGTTCACTCAAGACAGGTTTGACAGCAGTGAATATTCCTACATGAGCCAAAGATATTCCTACCTGCCATCCGACTGTGCATAGGGCACATAGAAAAACTGGTACTATGTTGTATTCTCAAAAGAGCATTACTTGCAGTTTATACAGAAATTCTGCGTGAGATTGCAGTTCAATGTTATGGATGTTATCCAAGTTGTTAACAATTTTACATTGTTAAGAAGATAAAAGCTACGTTGACTGGTGCAATTTAATAACAAAATACTTCAGTACAGAAAACAAGAATTTTACAAGTATCAGATGTACCACCTTGATATGAAAACTGTTGTTAAAAAGGATAAGAGACAGTGTCCTGATCTGGACAGTTCAGACTAAAATCTAAAGAATAAAAGCTAATGTACATTCCTTCAATATCTGTCTCTCTGGCTAAGCTGAACAACATCAGAGATTTGCAATCTTAAGTACCTATGCCATGGGACCAATATTTTCACTGGATACTCCGTCAAATTATTCAGTCATTACAGATGTCTTATCTGATGAAGGTGGTACTGTTCTGAGTACGACAAATACTTTGATTGTATGCATTATTTTATTATATTATTCTGCCCATGTCACATTTTCATATTAATAAACTGATAATGTGACATTTATTTATTACCATCACACCTGATAAAAAAAAGTGTGGAATGACACTTTTTCAAAGCATACAGTTGTTGAATTTCACCCTTCTGGTCATGAGCACCTCACATTGCCTCTGTTCAACAGTAAATACAATATCAGAAGTGTATATAGTTTCCTAAAAAAAGCATATGAAAACTGATATTGTTACATTTACAAATTACAATATAACTATTTCCTTAAAAAAAGGTGTGTAAATAAAAGATAATGATTTTCAAAAGTGAACCATATAAAAGTACAGTAGATTACAGAACCAAAATAAAGCTAACAGATATCTTAAGTGATACCTACTGTGGCTTAAATAAACAGAAAATATTTATGTTTTCTCTACATAGTGAAAATAAAACCCTCTTGAAATAAATTAAAGTGCTACTTGGTTTAACCAAAACAAAGAATTTGAGAAGTAAATTATGGAGTCCAACTAACTTCAGTTAACACCATGTCATATGTTCTGAAAACAAAGAATATAAAGTATTGATGTGTATTAAATAAACCTATTTCTCTAATTGCATTCAGAACTCCAAAGCAAATATAAATAGTATAACAGGTAAGAATATTAATATAATCAATCACCCATCTCATATTTTGTTCCAGTTACAATGTATAACTGGAAATGTTTGAAAAACTCTTCCCCCCACTCCGTCTTGCTTAATGATTCTGATAAGATAAGCAGAAATGTGCATATGCATTGTCTTGCGCATGTTTATTCTGTGGAGTAGTAGATTGTATATTAATGGGCATTGTCAGTTCCTCCCTTAAGTGTTGCAATTACTATGGAGGAAATGTAAACATGACAGCAACTGTTAACTAAATAGTATACTCACAAAGAAAAGTTGATAGCTTGAAAGATTGGGTTGGTTTGTGGCACTATATTTATTTCAAATTTGGAACATGTTTCATTATGTATTGCTTCTATCCTCAGCTTTGATCTGAATGACAACACTGGAGACAGAACTACAGGTAATGGTTACAGAAGTTGCATTATCTGGATTCCTTTTGGTGAAATGACTGAGGTTGTTAAGGGTAGGATTTCAAAATTCATTGCATGTTGCTTCCTTTTAATGATTTGGATGATTTCTGCAAAAATGCTTTGCTATAACTGATATGCGAACAGAATAGTCTTTCCTTCTGGTTTCAGTGTTTCATTGTTGCCTACATACACCAAATTATAGTTTTTAAATTTTATTAACCCTAGTTTGGGCAAATCATCATCATGACATTTTCAATAGTCTTGCCCACATTTTGCTGAACTTACTATTCAGCATGAATACGACATTTCTATAGGACAACAGAGCGATTTCGAACTCAACATAGTGATTAATATGGCAGCAAAATTTCACAAACAAAAGAACCCAAGAAAAAACATTACTTTCTCCACACAAAAAAATTATAAAATTAAAAGTCCATTTAATTCAAGCTGAAATAGAGTATGATAGGTCTCTCGTATATTGAAGACTTGAAATTCACCAGGAAACAGAACACACTCACTTTTGGCATTCATGGCACACTCATTTATGTTGGACTCAAAATTGGTGCCCTGGTCACTGTGCAGCTCTAACGGCACCCTAAATCGGCAGAACACTTGCTCCACGAGGCAGTCTGTGATTGTCCTTGCCTCTTGGTTCGAAATGGCATATACCTATGGCCACTTGGTGAAGTAGTCCACGACCACCATTAAGTACTTGTTGCCTCGGTCGGACACTGGAAATGGTCCAGATATGTCGACAGCGATCCGTTCGAATGGCGCTCCGACGTTGTACTGCTGCATGCGACCCCGGCTCCTAGTCTGGGGGCCGCAACTCGCCGCGCACACATAACATTGACGGCACCATCTCTCAGCGTCTGCTTGGAGCCTCAGCCAGTAGTAGCGCTGCCGTAGTTTGTCAATCGTTCGGTTCGCTCCCAGGTGTCCTGAAGTACCGGCGTGCACTTCCTCCAAGATTTCCGGGACCTTACTCCGGGGAAGTACCGACTGTTCTCTCTGCGTCTTCCCATCGGGTGATTCCCATACCCGGAACAGCACGCCCTCTCTGGTCTTCGAGTCCCATTGGGCCCAGTACGACTTGTAGGTGGTGCTCCTCGGTGCGATGTCTTCCCAGGTTGGTCTTGTCCCTGCCTCCACTTCCCTCAAGAGTGACCCCAAGTCTGCGTCCGCCAGCTGCTCCCTCCTCAGTCCTGCGCTATCCCAGCCATCCACAGGCACTGCCGTGAGTACTCGGACTGCTGCGGCACGCTCCTCTTCCACTCTTGTGCACTGGCCGCACTCTTCTGGACAGGGTCTTCGGGACATGGCGTCAGCGTTACCGTGGCTCTTCCCTCTGCGATGTTCCGAGGTGAAGTCGTACTCTTGCAGCCTGTGGACCCAACGTGCTGTCTGGCCTTCCAGGTTCTTAAACCTCAATAGCTAGGTTAGGGCAGAGAGGTCAGTCCTCAGGTGGAATGGCTGACCATAAAGGTACTTGTGGAAGTGCTCCAAGGTCTTCACTACTGCCAGTAACTCCTCGGGTGACGCAGTAGTTCTCTGCCTTGGACAAAGACTTGCTGTAGTAGGCTATCACCCGCTCATGGCCTTCCTGGATCAGCGATAGGACGCCTCCAATGCAATGGTCGCTGGCGTCAATGTCCACAATGAAGGTGCTGCCTGGTTGTGGAAATCCCAAAATTGAAGCACGGCACAGGGTCTTCTTCAGGTGCTGGAAAGCGGCTTGGCGGCATCCGTCCACACATAAGGTCGGTGTTCCTCTGTAAGGTGGGTGAAGGGTTTGGCGATGTTGAAGAACCCCTTTATGAAGCGGCGGTAATAACTGCACAGCCCCAAGAAACTGCGCAACTCTCGCTTATCCTTTGGGCGAGGCCAATCTCTCACGGCCTGTGTCTTCTCCGGATCTGTGACCACTCCGGTTGGTGAGACTATGTGGCCCAAGTAGTGCACTTCCTTGCGGAAGAGCTGGCACTTCTTCGCGTTCAGCTTCAAGTTGGTCGCCTGCAATATCTGTAGCACCTTACTCAGATTCTCGAGATGGTCTTCAAAAGTCTTCCGATGTCATCCAGGTATAGCAGGCAGGCGTCGTAAGTCAGTCCTCTCATCACTGACTTCATGAGGCGTTGGAAGGTAGCTGGTGCGTTGCAGAGGCCAAAGGGCATAACGGTGAACTGCCAAAGCCCTTGACCTGTCGAGAATGCGGTGTTCTCCTTGTCTCTCGGGTCTAGAGCTACCTGCCAGCAGCCCGACTTCAGGTCCAGGGTCGAGAACCACTGTGCACCAGCTAGCGTGTCCAGGGTGTCGTCAATCCGGGGTAAGGGGAAACAGTCGTCCCGGGTGACAGCGTTCAGCTTCCTGTAATCCACGCAGAAGCGTAGCTCACCGTACTTCTCACAAAGACTACAGGGAACACCAAGGGCTGTCAGACTTTTCAATCACTCCGGATCTCATGTCCTCCAGCATGTCTCGTACTGCCCCTTGTTTCGGCAGCGGAACGCATCTAGGTGGTTGCCGAATAGGCCGGGCGTCCCCGGTGTCGATGCGGTGATGCACTTTGTCCGTGCGGCCGTAGTAACTGTTACCTTGCCTGAAGACGCGCTGGTATCGTCTCAGCAGTTGTCGAAATTTCTCCAGCAGCTCTGTGGTCAGGTAGTCGGCCGCCCTCTCCAGTAGGCCTTCTAGCCGGGGCCCCAGGTGTTGCGTCGGCACCAGCACCTGTGCCTTGTCGATTGCTGTTACGCTTACCACGGGCTCGCACGTTTTCAACTCCGTCCCGGCGCGGACGTCGTGATCGGTGTCCGTTGGATTTAGCAGTCTCACTGGCACCTCTCGGCACGGCAACAATGCCCTGGCTACACATAGTCCGTGTACAGGCGTCTTCTGGTCCAGCATCATGTTCCTGGTTCCCTGGCCTTCCAGTCGCGCCCTCACCACCTCGCTACTCGTGGGGACAACCACGTCTTCGTTCAAGACGACCCTGCAGATTCCAAGGCGCTCTTCGGGTTGACGGAGTATACCCTCTTCTCCGTTGAACCGCAGGACCTTCCTGCCGACGTCGACCGTCGCCTCGTGGCTCCTGAGGGCATACAGTCCCAGAATCACCTCCACAGCCACCTTCGTGACGAACCCTCACAGACGAACGGCACTCCGTCCCAAGGTCAGCTTCAGCAGAGCTTCCTTCTCCACAGGCAGGGTGTCGCCCGATGCCGTCACAAGCTGGTATGGTCGGCTCGGCTTCCTCGTCGGCAAACCCTTCGCCACGTCAGGTCTGATGATGGTCACGGCCACCCCTATGTCCACCAGCACGCGGCACGGCTTTGCTCTTACCCAGCCGTCCGCGATGAGGCTGTCATCCATACGCTGGCTGATCGCTCGCAGTGTCACTCGAGGGGATGGTGGTGATGGCGCCGACGTACCCCTCTCCACGCCGGGTCTTACTCTTCCGGCTGCTCTTCCTGGCGTGGGCAGTCTCTCTCCAGATGTCCCGGTTGTCCACATCCCTTACACAGGCCACTAGGTCTTCGCCGGCGTCCCTCGGCTGGTCTTCTGTCTCCGGTGTATTGGACACTCCTCGTTCTCGACGTCGTGGTAGCCGTCACCTTGGCAGCCTCCATCCTCAATGCTGCCGTCAGCGTCTCGTGGATGGTTGTGTAGTCGCCGAGCATTAGGCGCTGACGTATCTCGGTGTCTCGTACCCCGTCGACAAAGGCATAGGCGGCTTCCCGGGATACGAACTCCGGCGGAAGGTCAACCAAGGCCTTGCTAGCCAGCTACTCAATTGTCAGGGCGAACTCCTGCAGCGTCTCCCCTGGCTGTTGTGACCTTGTCTTCAGCTGACTGCGGTAGGCTGCGGCTAGGCGGTGGTTTCCGAAACGGTTCTGCAGGGCCTCCCAGATATCCTTGGGAGCCGCCGCTGTCTGGACGGCGTTTAGGACTTCCACGGCCCGTTTCTGGAGGCCGGCTATTAGCTGTGCGGCCTCTTCCTCCGGTGACCACTTGTTATGCCTGGCCACCGTGTCGAACTGGCGGCGGAAGACCTCGAACGTTGACGCGCCGTCGTATTTTGGAGGTTTGACGCGCGCCGATGTTGAGTCGCGTCCCGGCTTGTCGGCCTTCAAGTCCTTCAACCTCCTGCCGACGACGTCTTCCACCATGGCGTTCAGGGACTTGATGCTGCTGTCGGCCTTTCCTTCCAGCTCATTAACGTGGTTTGCCAGGTCTTCGACGCGCTCGTCCACTTGGCCGATCCGCTTTCCGAGCCCCGTGACGTCCTCCACGCCGGCCAACTATTCCTCAAATTTGGCTGCGAGGGCCTCGTTCGCAACCTTCATTTCTTCCGTCTCCGTGAGGTTATTGTTAGCCATCTTCATTTCTTCCAGCTTTGCGGCCAGGTTGTTTGCCGACTCCGTCTTCGTTGTTAATTCTGTCATCTTCGCGGCCAAGTTATTATTTGCTGTCTCCAACTTCTCTAGAATCTGTGCCAACCGAAGTAGCTGATGCTGGGTGGAGTTTTGAGATCTGAAGCCAAATTGCTCCTCTCTAAGCCTACTTAGGATGAACTTTTCCATCAATTTGCTTATATGAGAAAGCAGACTGATGGGACGATAGTGTGCAGGAGAGGTTTCTTCCTTCCGGGCTTTGCAGATTGCAATGATTTTGGCATGCTTCCATGCCTCTGGGAAGTAGCCAAGTTGAAGGCCTGGTAGAGCCTTGAGTGCTGCATTGGCAATATTATCAAACCCCGGATATTTGTAAGGTCGGAGATTGCGGAGAAGGCCTTGAACTTCCAATGGGGTGATGGGAGGTAGTGGTACGTCATCTGTCGGTCGATTTAGATAGGTGTTGACCTCTTGAGTAACAGTGAATGTGATCTGCATCTGGAGAATCAGCAGGTAAAAATGTAGACTCAAGAAAAGTGGCATGTAATTCTGCCTTTTTCTTGGATGACCTGGCTGTGTGTTAAATGCGGATCTTTACGAGGAAGGCGGGGCAATGCTTTGGACAAGTTCCAAAAAGAATTGTCTTCTGTTTGTAAGAAATTTATTTTTTGTTCCCAGCAGTCATTGTGGTAGTCCTGAAGTTCTTGTTTTATCAGTTCTTGTAGCCGTTGAAATTCCTCGCAATCTGCTGGGCTACGTGTAAACAGATTATGCCTTCTGGTCCTGTTCTTCTGTTGTATAATGCCACGAAGGGCTTGAGGAAGGGGGTCATTGTTGATCCTGATGAGTTTGGGTGTTGGAGACGATTTTATGATGGCTTCTGAAAACCGGGAAGTGATGATCTATACCAGTGCATCTACATCCGATGAGGTGGTGCACAGTTGCTGCGTTGGTGGTTAAGCATTTAATCGTCGAGCATACTCTTCCCAGTTGGTTTTCCTGGGTGTATCGAAGCGTCCAAGAGATTTGCAGGAAGGCTTGCCGGGAAAGGTGAGGATAGGATAATTGTCCGAAGGGCTGGAATGGTTAAGAGGTTGAGATGAGGTCTAATGTTGCGGATTAGTGCAAGGTCGAGCCAGTCTGGAGGTCTTCTACCGCCATAATGGAATTATGGTTGATTTGGTGCCCTGGCTGAGATGGCCCTGGAGTCAGCGAACTGAAGTAGAAGGCGACCACAGTGATTTGTGATAGATGAATTCCAATTTGAGTGTTTAGCATTAAAGTTCCCCGCTGCAATAGTAGCAACGGAGGAGAACAGTTCCAGTTCAACAGGTAGGAAGGGGCGACTAGGAGGTGCATATACAGAGTAGAGATTAAGAGAACCTCTGTGGGTCATGACTTGTACACCTGTGGACTCCAAATGGTTTGAGGGTGCGATATGCAGTTGATGGTAGTGAATGAAATTGTCAATGAAGATCGCAGTACCTCCTCGACCATCGGCGTCTGTTCTCTAAGAACGCATGCCTGGAAGACCACACTTTTTATGCCGGGACAGGTGTGTTTCCTGGACCAAGAGAATGTTGATCTTCTGTATTGATAGAAAGTTGGCAACTTCTGCTAGTTGTCTGCGTAAGCCATTTGCATTCCAGAAACAGATCTTAAGGTCTAGAAAAATTGCATTCTTCTGGTTCCTAATATCCATTGTTGATGCAGAAGGTAAACACGATCTGGATTAAGACCATTTCTGGTGAAGTTTGTGGGGAGCGATGAAGAGCTTCTAAAAGTGCTGCTGCAAATTTAATTTGTAGATGAGGAGGTATCCGGCCAGTTACTTCAATAAATGCAGCAGTATTAGCTACTCGCTGTTGACTTGTGTTGGCTTTGGACGCAGCTTGATGTTGTGGGGCTGCTGGTCTGTTTGAGGGCAAGGTCCGCTGAGGGTGGTATTGGTTTCACTTGATTGAGACGTTGATGAATGATTGGAGGGTGTTGAGTTTGGGATTGAGGGGGCAAATCTTGAGGAGGTCTCACCTCAACCTCACCTCAACCTTGGACCTTTTAGCTCCTCTTATTACTCTCTAACTTGTACTCGTGGTACCTCTGACGCTACTACAGGAACCTCGGGCCGAACATTCGAGTCCCTCCCTGATTGGGAGTTGTTCGGATTGGGTTGGACTCGAGGGGGCAGTGGTTCCTGATACCCGTGGGTGATCGGGTGCGTCTCCGACGGGGTTGAGGGAAGCCATTAATATTCCCGAGCACTAGCCAGCATAGCTAGTAGAAGGTGTGCTAGATCACCAGGCGGCCCCACCGAGATCATATCGGTAGCCTTCCCATTATGGAGTTGGCGCGCGTAATTGTCTCCACTTCCATCCCGTCTTGAGTCCGTAGGACCAGTTGGGGGGGGGGGGGCCTTGTTAGTCTCTAGGTCTTGCCCTATAGAAAGCCCCATGGAGGCGCCGGGCGCCCTTTTGGGACAGCTTGGTAACTCCTTGGTCCTACGGGTCCAGGACTAATGGGAGTAGAAACTCTGACATTAACTCTAACTCATAATGTGCTTCCTGCCAAACAGGACATTTGGCATAACGGCACAAATGATCCGCACCACAATTAGCACAGGTGGGTTTATACGAAGTCAGCTTGCTGCACGCTGATCATAAATGGCCACTTTACCCACAGTGGGAGCAAACAGATGGAAGTCTACAAGCCTCAGCGCTATAAAAGAATTTCTGGCAATTGAGGCATTGCTGTGGACGGAAGGGAGGACGGTAAGACTCTTCGGTGACTAGCTGAAAACATCCAGGACATTTTGTAGATGTCTTCCTCCGTGCCTGTTCTATCTAGGGCTACCCGAAAATGAGCGAGCGGTCATGATTTTGTCTTCTGATGGTGCGAAGACGATTAACACTAAATACTGGTAGTCCTTTGCTGATGAGGTCCACGTTGGCCTCTTCCTCAGTGATGTACTGTGGGAGATGCTTAAGAGTGACGTGGAGTCGCTTTTCCTTAGATAGAAGAGTTGCCACGTAAGAAATGGACATATCTTACAGCCATCGACGAATTTCACGATGAGCAGTCGGATCGATCGGAAGCATGGCTACGGTATTCCGCATGTTCTTGAGTGTGTAGAATGAATGTGACCCAGGAAATGTTTGTAGCTTCCTTCCATCATCTGGATTACTCAGGAAGATGGGAGGTGGTTTGGCAATCCAAGGAGTTTCTGCAGAAGGGACAGTGGAAGCTGTTTCCAGGGACTCTTGAGATGATACAGTTTCACTCCTCTGGCGTTTTTTTGGGATTCTTTTGATGGAGGGGGAGTTAGAGGAAGTCGCTAAGGTATCAAAGCGCTTTGAGGTACTGGGGTTACGGTCACTGGTCATTTTATTCTGCTGATTGTGTTTCCTCTTGGGCGTGACCTGTTGCCATTCAGTATTTGTAATTGACTGCTCATGTTTACTTAAATAGACATTTAGAGCGTCAAGACGGGAGCGATGGCTAATTTCTTAAATTCAGAGGAGGCTATTTTGGCATTATTCCCTTCAGCAGCCTTCTCGAGTAGTTTCGGAAGTTTGTCTTCTACTGCCTGGAGGTATTGGAGACGAGCTGTTTTCTCCATTTGTATCCGTGCTCGTAGATTGGGTTCTATTGGTGTGAAAGGATGCCTGACTAGAAGAGAATCTGGGAACAGATGTCGCCACCATCAAGGTAATAGGACAACGACTTCTCCTGAAAATCTTCTGAATATATGTTTGTAGAAGGTTTGGAAGAAGTACCCATGGTAGTATTAGTATCCATGTTAAAGGATGACAGATAATAGCCAATGGAGAGCCTTAGTGCAATAGCAAGTTAGAGCGCAGGGAAAGCCAATCAAAACGAAGCACCTTTGTGCATACAAAAAGGGCACACAGGCCCCTTTAGCTCTGTGGAGCGAGAAATGCTGTGATTTTTGTGGAAAAGTTACAGAAAACACTGCACAGCACACGATATCGGCAGACGATTTTAGAACTTTGTTTATTACAACACTAGCTGTACAGAGCACTTTTACAAATGTAACACTCCGACATTGCACTGAATATCACTTTGTAGTAGCGAGCGCATAAAAACATGACCACTCAATCTCGACAATATCACCAAACATTCCATATCAACTGAGACTTATCGAGAGCTAGGCGCTCAAAATATTTGCACTCCCAAAGTGTTCGTCGAAGTTGCTCAAAGAATATGTAGCTGTTCCTGATTATTAGCGAGACATGTGAGAAATGTGCAGGATGCTTCATGTTTTAGTGAACTGTATGTTGGTAAAGATTGTTTACTATATTATATATAGAGAATTAAAGTTTAACTTTCAGAAATATTATACAACATGCTAAAACAATGTACAATAAGGGCTAAAAGCCGAAAATCAGACAAAATTAATTAGCAGTATAATAAGCAATATTCATAAGCACAAACATCAAAGATGAAAAATACTATAATTACTCATGAAAGTAAAGAGATTACAAACCCAAATGATTATGTGCAATAAATTATTAAAACCAGAAGGAGCAAAACAATCTATGAGAATAGCAGAAGCTGATATAGTATAGGGAGTAAACAAGTTAAAACACTAAACTAGACAAGTGGTTTGGATAAAACATCTAAAAAAATTTCAAAGTGCCTCAAATATGAGATGTCTGAGATTTTAATGCACATAGTAAATGCATCATTACAGCAATGAATATTACCAAACAAGTTGGAAAGGGTAATTAATGGGCCACTACTCAAACAAAAGAGAAGTAAAATGAATGTTTGAAAATTAGAATCATTACTTTATATGTTCCATTCTTTCAAAACTAATTGGATATATGCTTAAAAACAAAACTACAAGCCTATTTGTGAAAATGAGACTTAGTATTAAAAGGGCAATATGGGTTTCAAGAGCAGAAATACGCAATTAATGTGGTAAATAAAGTCAGTTGTTTTATAATAAATGCATTAAATGATGAAGAAAATGTGGCTTCAAAATGTTTCACCTTACAGCGGTTTTTGATTGTGTAAATATAGATATTCGTAATAAACTATAAAAACCATTGGGTATGAGAGTTGGAATTAAAATGGATCACCTCATTTTAAGAATCAGAGATCAGAGTGCGAAAGTAAATTATAGAAATACAAATTACATGGAGAGAAAATAAAATATTCAGAATGTTAGGCATGGAGTTCCGTAAGTCATGAAGCATGTTTTATAAGAACAAAATTCATTAAAAAAAGTAATATACATAAATATATTTTCAGGAAGAATGAAAACTACTATACATATGCATTCAGAGGTACATTAAATAATAGAGACTTAGAAAACCTGGGAAAAGAACTGTATAACAGATTACCAGTAGAAATTAGAGAAATTAGTAACGTTACTGTTGCTATAAATGCAATAAAAATACTTAACTGAGAGAGCATATTATAGCATGAAAGAGAACAGATATAAGTTGTAAAATGTAATCTTGTACGTACATTTTAAATTTGGACATACCTTCATTTATGTTTTATAGGGTGAATAAAATGATTTAAATGACAGCAGCATCTCTAATCTCTGGTTACCATAGAATCTTGTGAAAGGAAACAAAAACTTTAGTCTGGAGAAAAACTAATGGTTTCTGCTTTGTTTTAATTCATGTAAGTTTGTACCAAAGTATATGAGGATGTATTGGTGGGGACAAATAGTGAGCAGCTTGAGTATTTTCCAAGAGGAAAATTCTAGTTCTTTGTTAAGGAATACACTCAAATTTCACTTGAATGGCAATATTAGAATGGGAAACAAAAATCAGCTGAAGGCTGAGTAAAGAATATATAAAAGAATTGCATACATTTAATTTAATAAACAAGTCGTCTTGGCGTGGTGGTAGCGCCGGAACTGCTTTCATTTTTCTTAAGCTTGGAGACCTGGAATTGAATGCACCCAGCCTTGAGGTCCTTGGGACTACTTGAATGAGAAGCGGGGGTGGTTCTTTGAGATGATCGCAGAAATTGAATAAGAGAGAGCTGTAGTGCTGACAACGTTCCATACTGCTCTGCTGCACCCCTCATTAGATCTGTGTAAACTAAGATGAGAATGAATGAATGTGTAGTGTTTAACGCCCGCTTTTACTACATACGGCACCGCAGGCGGTGACACTGATGATACATGAGATGAAGATGGAGCACCGGTGGAATGAGATGGCGGGGGAAACCGGAGGTCCCGGAGAAAACCCGCCCCAGCGCCTTGTTGTCCACCACAAATCTCACTTTGTGGTCGCCTGGGATCGAACCCGGGCCGCCTTGGTGAGAGCCAAGAGGAATGAAGGAGACATATGATTCCATGTCTAACCACTAAGATGAGAGATACAACGTTGGTAATCATCCATGCTGTATCTTTACTCTTTTTTTTAAGAATATATGTGACACTTTTTGTGGAAATTGGTGCAAGGATGTAGGTGCTTATAATGACAATTGTGACCCGATTCTGCATTCGCAGCAGAAAGGATGCACGTTGACTGTTTCGAAGATCCAGGTCGGGAAGCCAGATATAACAGGGTTACTTCGCTCTAGTTTGAATTGTTTCTTGATGATCGAGTTTGACTAAATAAGAGTCATGAGATCTCTTGTTTTCAGGCGTGGTTTCTAGTGACAAATAAAGTTTTAGATAAGTCCGATTTCGTAATATATAATTTAATTGAATAATCTGGATTACATTTTACTGGAACTTTCTTTCTTAATCAATCACTGTAGGTTACCTCCAACGCATCGATAAATCCTTATTTTCAAGTTAATATATCATTTTTGTTAATTACTTAAAATTCCTCACTTCCGCACGTCCACCCATCACTATCAAGAATACCGAATATTTCTTTTTGAAGATCATTGATTTTCCGTTACAAAACTTTAATATTCACAGCGACATTTTTCCATCGTCATGAAACAAGATTACAGAACATATGTCTATGAAGATTATTGATTTTCCGTTACTATCGTTACTCCTCTATTAATTTTATGATTGGCCGATTTACTGCTACGTCACCACATTACGTAATACAATTACTACTACGGCCAATCACAAAATTACACATATTTTTTATACTGTCATTACATGACCCACTAATAGATCAGAAAACAAGAATTTCCAACTGGATATTCATATAAAAAGTTCTAACGAAAACATATCGTTACAGAATATACACGGAAATTGACCAAATATATCTTAATACATTTACTGATGAACAAACACTGTCATAAATACTTTTAAAAAGGTTGGTGAAGTAGAAACATTTATCAAAGGATTCGAACCTGCTACGCATGTATTACTGGACATAGTCCCAACGTATGTGGAGATGGAAGTTATTTTTATGGGTCATTTTATTGTTTTTAAAGATATTCTTAGACCATCGAAATCTGGGTCCTAGTACGTAAAAGCAAATCTGAAGAGCATTGTGGTTATTATAATCCTCGCAAAAGTTAAAGGCTTATGGAGGCGGGCCGTACTGCAGACTCGAGCGAGTCCTAAGCTTGCTCCATCCTACCAGCGCTGAGGAACGTGGCATATGCATCTCATGCGTCTGAACTGAAAACATTATCTTATTAATTGCGTCTAAACTGAGAACATTATCTCATTGATTACGTTCGGATGAATGTTTGTAAATGACATATGCTGATTTTATAATAAAGACTTTTATTTTCTGATCATGACCGTACAAAAATCCTGTCTCTACAATACTTAGACCGCCTGCGGTGCCGTATGTAGTAAAAGCGGGCGTTAAACACTACACGTTTCATTTTACAATACTTAGAACACGAGCGATGTACGTTTCATCTTTCATATGGTTATGATTATCCAACATCCATCTATTCAACACAGATAATCCTGAAAAACAACACCATTTCTTTCTCGCAACACTTATCTCAAGCATAAATAAATAGTGCAACTACTGCACGCAGTTTGAAACAGACCGAGTTAATGTTCAGTTCGTTTTCAGAGTAGTGGTTTGTTATTTTGTTAAAGTGAACGGCATAGTTAAGACGTTAGTCGAACTCGAGCTGATATATTGTTTATATTACATTAAATTATTACACACATCTTTTCTCCAGTGTTTGTGATCCTAATACGTGAACATGTCTCTGGAAGCTGAGACAAGTGATTTGTCGATCATTAAACGTGAAGTGATTCATTCTCAGGGCATAAAAATTAAATTTAATGTGAGCAGGTTTTTCGGAAGCTCTCCGATCTAGAATATAGGGCAACTGTAGAAACTTGTGTAGGTAGTGCACATACAGTGTCACGAATTTGTAGTGAAGCAGCTTCATCCTTAGAAAAAGGGAGCGTGTCTTTATTTCAGCATCTGGGAAAGACCCACAAAGTTGGAAATCGTGCTTGCTGTTCCACAGCTGTGACGGTGTGTCAAGGTAATATTTTAATATTTTAGGTACATTTAATGTGTTGTTTAATTACGGGAAAAATAGGCAGAACCGTTGCTGGTGTGTAAAACGTGCTATGTACAGATCCTCTGCCGGTACAGCCACTACGCTTGGCATTGGCCAACGTTCATATGCTTTCAACTTTAGCGAGCGGTATAATAGTAACAACCTTTATTAAAATGGAATATGGATACAGTTGATATTCCTGTCTTACATCTATTAAAACATTGCTCTACAGTCATATGAAATTGGTACATTCATTAACACTTAATTGAATCTCTGTTTTAACTGTTAGCTTTACATGGTAACTCATGCACTCTATCCGTCACAGCAAATTAAAAACTACTGTGACTTTCAATGATTATGCTACCTTTGCACGGTCAAAATACTGCGGCCCTTCAAAATATTTTCAGTGGGCAGGTTAGTATGGCAGGTTATGTGGTATGATTTTTGTCCACGAATTCTATCAGACCAACAGCCAATCGGAGACCTGTCGTGTTATATTGCATTCTGCTTAGTGGTCTGTGACGACTGATACCATGTCTAATAAACACTTTGCGCTAAGACAACAATTACAATTTAAAAAGAAAAGTGATTCGCCGTAAAAATACCATATTTTCAGCTCAAAGAGTTTTCATAATTAAATACCAGTGTATTATGACGCATATTGACGTACTGTCCGCCAACGGAAAGAAAGGCCCTGACAGTAATGTGCTCCCCTTACCTGTTGCAAAACAGCGACAAGGGCAGTGAATGTGTGTGACAGAGAACGCATGCTGCACAAGGAGTAGAGCCATTCAAAAGAAAAAAAAAAAACATTGCGATCTACACAAGGGAATTCACTCGTATACTAAAACCGAGAGCGCGTTATTCAGAAAAGTAGAAGCCCTCAGAATGTATTTGAATGGGCTGTAACAACTCAACCGAGGTCGTAAACTATCAGGCAGGGATTCGGAACCGTGCATAATCAGCAGTTTCCTCCCTGCGCCTCATTCTCCTGGGACTTATCTTGCTGTGGCAAACTGTTAGCACGGTAATGACCATCATTGTTAGTTGTTCGAGGCCGCGCCGTGGTTCAGTAGTTAGACCGCTTGGCTCTCCGCAAGGCGGCCCGGGTTCGATCCCAGGCGACCGCAGAGTGAGAATTGTGATGGACAACACGGCGCTGGGGCGGGTTTTCTCCGGGATCTCCGGTTTCCCCCGCCATCTCATTCCACCGGTGCTCCATCTTCATCTCATGTAGCAGCAGTGTCATCGCCTGCGGTGCCGTATGTAGTAAAAGCGGGCGTTAAACACTACACATACACACATCATTGTTGGTTGGGTATGTGTGTTCATATATTTGTGTGATACGACACTACAGCGTACTCCGATACTCATGCGTCACACAACAGTTTAGAATTAGATTAATAACTTAATACGCAGCCTATAGCCAGACATCACAACCCGCATAGTTCCTATTTAATTAAAACTTAATGTTAAGTTTCTTCCGCTTACTTTGTAGTATTTGAAAGACATACTGAAGGTCTTGGACATTCCATTTTTAAGTCATATCAATAACAAAAACAACTGCGGGGTCATAAGCCAAGAGTTTGCACCACATGGTGCCATATTGTGATATCAATTAGTGATGGGTGAATTCGAATGCAAAATATCGATGTATTCGATTCTTGAATGTTCTCGAGATGTTCTCGAAACCGAATGTGTATTCGAATACACACGCAAAGTTCTCGTTTGCGTTTGTCCTAAGTACTATTCTCGAATACTTGACGATGTTTACACGAATATCGTTTTTATTTTTGTTTTCCTGTATTTTTACACAAACACCATGCACAAGGCGGGACTCGAACCCGCGATTCTTTACGCGGCGGAACGCCAGACATTCGCTCTAGCGACCCCAAGCACTTGCATCGAATACTCGCATATGTTTTAGATATTTTTAAATAATAAATATATACAGTAGAAGCCCGAAATAACGCGGTCAGAAACCGCGCGGATTCCGATTTAACGCGGGGAAAGTATGTCCCTCGAAAAATAAAACCATGTTTTTTAAATTTATTTGTATTCATTTTTTTTTACTTTCGAAAGTTGAGTTTATAAATGTCTTCAAAGAGGGGTTTTGCAGTATAATTTTCGCCCTCATCATACCCCTAGCGTTGACCTTGGCCACTTTATTGCGTATCGGGACATGAAAACAATAGGTTTTTTTGTAAGGGCTAAAACGTCTGTGTCTGGGAATTCTAAGACCTGGGAAAGTTAAAATATTATTTCAGTCTGAATGACGCCTTTTGAGTATAAAGTCACATGTGGAGAATACCAAAAATGTCGCAGAAGCGTAAACGTATTCATAGGCGATAAGCTAAAAATAATCGCTCGCGTAAAAAACGGGGAAACCAAACCAATTTTGACAAGCAACATAAACAAGGTGATTTCATGCATGGAAAGGCAAAATGAATCGAAGAGCATTCATCTCCCCCATCTGGCTGCAATTAAACTATACGCGGAAAAAAGGTAGTGAAGTAGTCCGCCAATCAAAATTTACTGATTGCTTTAAGGCAGTGAAAAATAAGGTTAGAGTGAAATGTGAAGTGTTACTGTATTGTCGCGCTGCTCGAACCGTTACCTCTCAGATAACGCGCTGATTATTTTTGTAAGATTGAAGAGGAACTGTCGCCTCTTCCCGACCTGTGCTAAGCACCAATGAACGCATCACTTCAGCCAATGGAATTCACAGAAATCACAAATGACAGATATACGTTCACTCCACGTGGAGTAATCAGTGCGTTAACTGAGAGGTATCTATTACCAAAGATAAATCCATGGTAACCGTTCGAACAGCGAGACTATACATAGTATAAAGTGCGATGGATTTCAGGACTGGAATACACCTCCAACATTACTGGTGAGTAATTGTATTTAAAAGTGCTGTACTTTATATTACATACCTTTTTATGTACTTACCTACTGTAATTTATTATTGCGCGAAAGTTTCCTTACACCTCCGCGGGATTGACTTTTGTCACATCTAAGCTCACATTTCGATATACCGCGGAATCGTTATAACGCGGGGGTAAGGCATGTCCCCCGTCAACAGGCCGCGCCGTGGCTCAGTGGTTAGACCGCTTGGCTCTCACCCGGCCGCGCCGTGGCTCAGTGGTTAGACCGCATGGCTCTCACCAAGGCGACCCGGGTTCGATCCCAGGCGACCGCAAAGTGAGATTTGTGGTGGACAACACGGCGCTGGGGCGGGTTTTCTCCGGGATCTCCGCTTTCCCCCACCATCTCATTCCACCGGTGCTCCATCATCATCTCATGTATCATTAGTGTCATCGCCTGCGGTGCCGTATGTAGTAAAAGCGGGCGTTAAACACTACATACATTTCCCTCAACAACCACGTTATTTCGGGCTTCTACTGTATTTAATTGCCCTTGTTTTCGTTTTATTTATATGTTTTTCTGTATTTTTACACATTTACACAGTACGCATCAACACCATGCCAAAGGCAGGACTCAGGACTCGAACCCGCGATCCTCTACACAGCGGAACACCAGAGATACCCCCTCTAGCGACCCCGAGCACTTGCATCGAATGCAAAGCAATTGATCTCGTATCCATGAACTTGATTTCGAATGCAAGCAAATTTTCTCGTTTGTAATATAGGAGACCTTGATTTCGAATACAAGCATGTGTTCTCGATTCGCAACATGTGACATCATCCGAGAACTTGCATTCGAATGCAAGAAAATGATCTCGTTTGTAGTATCTGAGACCTGAATTTCGAATACAAGCAAGTGTTTCGATTCGCAGCATGTGACATCATCCGAGAACTTGCATTCGAATGCAAGCAAATGATCTCATTTTTAGAATCCGAGACCTGGATTTCGAATACAGGCAAGTGTTTCGATTCGCAGCATATCATCCGAGAATTTGCATTCGCATGCAAGCAAATGATCTCGTTTGTAGTATACGAGACCTTGATTTCGATAACAAGTAAGTGTTCTCGATTCGCAGCATGTGACGTCATCCGAAACGTTGCATTGGAATGCAAGTGCTTTTCGGTTATAGTATCTGAGAATTTTTATTTGAATGAAAATTTCGGTTCTTCAAAGTATTCGAATACAGTGTATTCTATTAAGATTCGATTCTGCCCATCACTAATATCAAAGCTTCCCTCGCGTGACCACAGACAGTATTCCACAATGGCGGTGATATATGTTTCGTTTCAGTACCGTGCCGTAAAATCTGCTGAAATTCTCTTCAGACTTACAGGTGTCCATTGAAATGTCTGCATTTTCTTAATTTACGAGGGCTGATCAACAAAGACAGACTGATTTTTCCCCCACAGATGTTTATCACTGCAATTCAATGTTCACATCTTTTTCAAAGTAGTCCCCTCCTACTTCAATTCACTTTTTATAGCATCTCAGCCAGTCCTTGGACACGTGTTGCAGATTATTTTTTGTCAGGTCCTTGAGAATCGCTTCACCTTTCTTGAGCTCTGCTTCAGAGCTCTCAAATCGAATATCTCCAAGCTTTGCCTTTAGTGATGGGAATAAAAAAAAAAAAGACAGGGAGCTATTTTCCAGGGAGAGCATAGCCAGAGCAATCAATCTGTTACTGTCGTACTTCTGAGGAAAGTGTTTATTTTTGTATGTTGTAAAAAAAGCAGTTCACGGGGTAGGTATCTGTTATTTTTAAAATGCTGAAGCACTTAGAGAAAATATGTATTAAGTTACGCTCCAAAAACAAGATGAACACAGATCATCACCCGCAATACAAAGATCTAGAGGATACAAAACCTGTAATTGGATTTCCAGTGCTTCCGAGTCGCATTAGTGTATAGTTTGATATACGTTGATTCCGTAATGTTGCAGAGACTGATTGCAGTCTTGAGAAACAAGCAGTACAAAAACCTTACTCCTTTAATAAAGCTAGCTGAGTGAAAACAAGCTTAATGTTGTAAGCATTACAGTACACAAGGGCCACAGATTTAAAATGACTGCAAAGACTTGTCTGTAAACCAATATGCTCAAAGGCCATTGCGGGAGCACCATTGTATATCTAGCAATTAGTTTTGAACCACACTTACGTCATTTATCTTTTAAAGCAGATCATATGCAGGCGTTTCAGCGCTATCATCTGACAATTTAAAAAATCCCACCGCGCCAAATCCCCATTTAGTTGAATGTCAGAGAATTAAAAGACATTCTGTGGCTTCTTAGCATCAGTTGCTCTCGTGTAAAACGACAGCCGCAAACGGAGCTTCTAATACCTCTTTCTTAATTGTTGCAGTATTAACTCATGAACTGAACAAATCAAGTCATTCCGAAGAGAAAAGGTACCAAGGAAAAAGAGAGACATTCCCAGACGTTACCATAGCATCATCCATCCTGGTGTATTCAATGCTTCCATATAATTGCCCTTACTTCTTTAAGAACTGCTTACATCATGCCGTCTGAATTGTAGGCCCTGTTTGTAAAAAACAAAAACAAAAAGATACATGCTGTAGAAATAATATAACCAAGTATTTCCCCTATTTTATTTAAACGTCTGTGTTCTATTGAAATTCTAGAGTTCACAGAGAAACAGTTGTATACTTCCCCCTTCGTATTAGATATAGTTCCCTTTCACATTTGATGTAATTAGTCGGGTCCTTATGCTTAAAAACGAAAATATATTTGAAATTACTGTAACCACTGTCATTCGACACATTTTTGTTCGTGATAAAACAAAAGTAGATAAGCTTATTGAGTACTTCACCTCCACAAAACCATGGTCACTTTTTAAAATATTCCTACAGAAGTTAGAAGCACGCGATTTCAGTTAGGTGGTTTTGTTCAATGGCCATTTAAATAGGCGGTCAATTGCACAGTGGTCAGATTTTACTTCGGAATTTCCGCCCGAAACGTACCTACGCTTCTACCATATTCACTTCAGCGTGGGTTCATTTTGTAATCAATCCTATCATTTTCATCTTTTAATACTGTCGGATTTACTCATTACCAATAAGAAATTCTGTCCATTTGACGGTCGTATGGCACTAGGCATATTACGTATTTATTAACATGTATTTGATAATTTCTAAATAATTACTCAAATTAGTATTAAAGTAACAATAATACGGGAAAAATTACATTGGTTACTATTAGGGCTGCCTTATGGTAAAGCAGACCATTTCGCATTCCTCATGATGGTGATGCTGATGATAATGATCATAATAAAATCTAAATATTTCTAATAGAAATAATGAGTAATTTGATTTATTTGGAAATAATGATATTAAATACACGCATATACAAGGGCTGTTCAATAAAAATGATCACAATTTTTTTTGACAACGTAGCTTTACTCATCCCAAAGTTTTGATGGTCCTTCTCAAAATAGTCTCCCCTGAATGCGATGCACTTGTCCCACCGTTTCTGTCAAGTCTTCAAAGACATCCTGGAAACCATTTTTTGAGAGATCCTTCAAAATCACTTCGCAGCCTTCACCACTGCCTCTGATGGATAGTGCCTCTCACGAAGGCGTTTCTGCAAGTTAGGGAATATAAAAAAAGTCACGTGGGGCTAAATCTGGACTATAGGGAGGGTGAGGGATGCACTTCACGTCGATTTTTGCAAGATATTCAGCAACAACATTGGCAATATGCAGCCGCGCATTATCGTGGTGCTGCATCCAGCCTGCTTCGTGGAAATGTGGTCTTTTGCGCCTGATATGAACTTGCAATGTTTTAAGGACATTTCTGCAGTATTGTCCAGTTACTGTTGTGTGTGCAGGTACAACATGATGATTAACCATTCCATGAATATTAATGAGATGAACCTAACTTTCCCAACAGAAGCAAGCACTTTTGCTTTTCTGGGGGTTGGTGATGAAGGAGATTTCCACACGGAGCTTTGCTGTTTGCTCTCGGGATCAAAATGATGTAGCCAAGTTTAATCAGCAGTGATTACGTTTGAAAGAAACTCCGGATTCTCCTCTAATACCAACTTTAACTGCATGTTATCTCCATTGCAGCGGTAGGCGATACTGAACATGTCTGAACTTGCCTGGTTCTCACAGGTGGGAAGCAGAAGTACCAACAATGAAACTACTACGGCGTGTTTGTTTCACATTAAGCTAACAGAATATTGTGAATTTTGTGGGTTCGTGAAATTAAAAGTCCAGTTGCACAAACTCAAAATGTTCTTTATTTCCTCCGAATTACAGTTGGTACACTTGTCGATTACATAGAATTACGTAGCACACAAAATTACAATCCACAAGTTCGTCTGTCACAGGTCTACTCCGCACTCAATATTACGTAACACTGCACTCTAGAGCTGACTAAAAACTCCTCTGATACACGTACGCAGTCTTCCTGTCCGTTCCCTAGCACTGCGCTCCTCACGGCTGCTCGCCAAGAACTGCCTGAGTCGTCTACTGCAGCCCTTATATAGGAAGATCGCTGTTTCTGGAAGCTTCGCGGCTCGGAACATCATCCCGACTGTTCCAGACGTCAGGGGGAGGGGAAAGAGACGGCATAGTGGCCCGCGATATTCTCCCAACCATCCCCTCGGTTAGTGCCACAAGATAAATGGGTTGGCGTGGGTTGAATGCCTCCTGTCCCCCACTCAGCTGTCAGTTGGTCGTGCCTTCCTATAATTGGGTGACAATATAATAAGAATGAATTTTAGTGCGAAAAATTATGACCGGAAAAAATTATGATCATTCTTTATTGAACAGACCTCGTACTTAAGTCTAAGAAGGATAGAATGCAGTTAATTAACGTATAAACAGTATACCTAATGGACTGTATATAATATTTCAATACGTGGAACTTGTAGTTAAGGTTAATACATAGAATACAAAATTTAATGAGGTATAAGTGTGCTGACTACCAAATAATGTATATATATACATATATATATACTAGCTATATATATATAGCTGTAGTGTGTGTGTGTGTGTAAAGTAGCTGATTACCAATAAATTGGTTGCTGCTTTTCAGCAACAGTTATTTGCGTAGAAAATTTCAATTTGATTTTCACACAGAAAATGAAGCAACAAATATTACACAAATGAAAATATTTGTAACAGAATCTCCACTTAAGAAGTTGATGTTAATAATTCCTTCTTCTTTATAAAAGATCGATTTCGAAGGCACAACGCCTTCGTCTTCAGTTTATTAAACAAACTCCGTTGGTAAGGAAATCTCGGTTACCATGTTATTTTCTTATATGTTACGTTTCCAACATTACCAACATCTGAATACGAAACAAACCTAAAAAAGAATCAATTGCCGGTATGTCAAAATTCATTACGTGATGTTTATTTTTTAAAATAAATATTTTCTACCACACTGTTATCTCTATGGGACCATATAATTGTTTTAATAATTTTTAAATTATGGGAGGAAACGACTATGACTAAATTGGAAGGGGGTTACCCCTAAAGCACCTTAGCCTAAAGAGACTTTATGCGCTTCCAGATTTCTATTCTAGGGCTCAATTTCTACATTCTTAGTTGTATTGGTTTCAGAAGGCAGAAAATATTGGCCTTTATGATGCTTGTATACGATAAAATATAACCTTAAAATGAAAAGTGAAACAAAATTGGTATACGTGACCTCAAACCACACGAAAAACAAGCAAGCCATTATCTACGATACGAAAGTGTCACATTGGGTTTTTGGTCCACTGTATGTGAAGAAGGCAGTGGAATTTGGAATTAGAATTGTACCATGCGTGATTCTGTGTGACTGTATGTAAAGAATGCAGTGGAATTGGAATTGTACCATGCGTGATTATGTTTGGAGGTGATAGCTTGAGTTGCTAGCCTTGGTCTTCTACCATTGTATAGGGCAGTGAAATGGATGGTGGTTGTATACAGTCTTGCCCATTAATATTAATAATATTAATCTGTGGTCCTGCCGCTGTATCTCCTTCTCTGACGTTTTGCGATATCAAGAGTTGGAGGGGGAAGGTTAGTAGTACCAATATACAGAATGAGCAATTGAAAACATATCCTCAAAATTCTCTTTAGAATGAAAGTATAGTACTATATTAGCTTTAAAACACTGAAATACAACTTACAATTTCATTATCATGCAAGATATTTACTACAACACCGCTCTATTCGAATATTTCGTTCACACCTTTCACACACACTAACTGCATCTGTTGGTAGTGCTGGGAGTCTGTACATCCGGTGTTGTGGCCAGGAAGTTAAAATAGCCTGCTAGCGCCAATCAAAATTGTCCTGCTAGGCGTGGCTCCGGAACAGTGTTGCCAGGTTAAATTTGCTTTGCATAATTTTGCGTGTGTGAATTCCGATTTTTAGTGTTCGTAAGTCCTATTATTATCGCTATTATAATAATATAGCTACTGGTTCGTGAAATATGCAAATACGTGAAATATTTAAAATACGCATTTTTCCTCTGCTTGAAATTCTCAATAAAGAACTGGCAACAGCCTGCTTCCCCCTCTGGAGAATTGTCAGAACCGGAGAACAAGCGGCCGAACTTGGTAGTGTGCGAAATTACCATTTTTCAGTATGATAGATTATCGACTTAACAGTTCACTGCGATATAAGTGCAACAATAATGTAGTGCGGTTTAATAGAGCAGTTATATTGCTAAGCTGTCGAAATGTGCGAAGACACTAATGTAAGTAAATGACAAGCGGATTTGGTGGATTTCATGTATAAAAAAAAGCATATTTATATTTTTCACTTATTGTAATTTTTCTTTATCTTACAGAAACGTCCTGCAGTAACATCTTTAAAGGACACTTGTTGATAATCGACAATGAAATCTAAGATGGAAGAAGACACACGGTATTTTGAGGGTTGTGGTCACGAAGGTCCAATACGCTGTATATTCTTATGTGAATTCCATCCCACAGCAGGGCCAAAAATTACATGTCAGGTAAGGTTAAAATACCCCCAAACGAATAACATTGTTTTCAGGAGTACTGTTGTTAGAAATGCAGATGTCATTAATGTAGATATAGCTACTCCATAAAGTATTCGTCTCATACATGAGTTCATGTTTAAGGATGTATGGATAGTGGAGAATCATCAGAATCAAGTACAGCAGGGACACTGTCTTGTATATTGATTAATGAAAAAGAGAATACAATAAAAAAACACATTGTATTATTCACATAAACATAGTTAAGCATTCAGAAGTAAAGATATGCAATATAGGATGGAAAATAAGTATTGGTCTGCAAACTGAAAGTGGTGTAGAATGTTACGGTTAGTACTTAGTAGGCCCTCCATTCCTCTTTATAATCTCTTGCATTCTCCTCGATCTTTGTTGTTTCCACTGTAATTTTATGCCATTCCTCTAGTAGAAAGTTCTTTAGATCCTTCATATTAGATATATTGTGGTTCCTAATATTTTTGTCTAGTATGCTCCACAAATTGGATGCATGTCTTGGGATTGCAGTGGTGTTGGCATGCATTTGGGAGTATCATATAAAAACCATAGCCTTGCATCTAGAGCTGTGTGTTTTGGATCATCTTGTGTGAAAATATAATGCTCAGAAAGACCCATATTATTCACATTTCTGGACAGATGTTTTAGGATGTTTTTATAAACCTTACGCTTCATAAGTCCATCATAAAACAAATCCCCCACACCATTTGCACTCATGCAGTCCCAGACAAGTACTGAACCGTCTCCAATGTATAACTGATGCTGTTATATTTTTCTCCCCAAGTTCACAATTCTTTTTTCTCCACACTATTACTCACCCTTTTGACTTAAAGAGCTCAAATTGACTCTCGACAGTAAATAACTTTCCAGAAATCAAACCCACTGTATTTATGCTCTTTTGCAAAAGCAACTCGCTTGTTTCTGTTGATTTTACTAA
Source organism: Mantis religiosa (assembly GCA_030765055.1). Lineage (NCBI taxonomy): Eukaryota > Metazoa > Arthropoda > Insecta > Mantodea > Mantidae > Mantis > Mantis religiosa. The sequence continues at coordinate 162,684,569 of CM060948.1, read as the reverse complement.
TTTATGGTTTTCTACAGGCTGTTCAGCCTCCATACTCAGCTTCATAAAGCATGTTTCTTATATTCCAAGTTTTCTCGGGCTTTGAGCCAGGTGTAGATGTGATGTACCGACGTTTCGGGAGCATACATTGTTCCCAAAACGTCGGTACATCACCACATCTACACCTGGCTCGAAGCCCGAGAAAACTTGGAATATTTACGCCGCCCGGAAAGCGTTTCTTATAGTTTGTGCTGAAACAGACTTTCCTGTGTGTGTGTTAACTGCAATAGCAAGTTTTGGAGCACTTAGTGTAAGATTTTTCTTCACTTCTCTAAGTAACTGTCATTTCTGCATCTCGGATAGAACTGCAGGACAACCGCTTCTTGATTGATTTTCGTAAGTTTTGTTCTGATAAAATGTGTGTATAATAGTCTTCACTGTACTGGTAGGTCTTCCATTGGATTTCTCCAATTTCTTGAAATTATTTTCCTTTTTTAAATAAACTGGTGCAAAGTTCTCTGTCTTTTGTAGTTTCATTATGTTTTCGATCCATATTACTTAAATAGCAGTAAACGGCTTTGAAAACAGAGATGGAAACTGTCAATGACAGTGGATGAAACACAACTGCACAAGAAAAGGGAAGGGGTGTGTGTCAGTGCGGCACCGTACCTGGGATCTTGTTGACTAGATGAATACTTGTTTGACATCAAATGGGACATGATTTTAAATAACATAGAGCTGTCCACTAATTAAGCAATATATGAACCCAAATTGTTTTATTTCAGATATCAGCCGATATAAGGAAATAGTTATGTTTCGTTTCTTATTTGTATTTTGTGCTATGATTAGATGAATACTTTTTGGAGTATCTGTATATCTAACAACAGGGTTAATGTTCCATATGCTACATGAACCTGAGGTTGACAAAACTACACGTATTATATGTTTCCTTTAATGAATAACCACTGAATATACACAAAATACAATGAAAATTACTTAAGTATTCCTGAGAATCTGTCGATAGCAATACATGTCAATCATAAGCAGTTTAGTTTGAGATTCAACAGTTGACCATGAAATGGCAGCCAGCACATTCATCCCCATTGAGGCATAATGGGAATTCTTTCAATTATGTGCCGCAGAAATTTTTTATAAATCCAACATTTGACCGGGTGAAATGATTGGTAACTGAACTTGCCGAAATTGTCAAGAATAGCAATGCAGGTAACCTCGACAGTTACAGAACCATTTGCTGCCTACATCGGCACCAATTCCTCAGACATGTGTATTGAACATGGTATTAAAACTGTACATATGCCACTGTTAAAAGTAAGCTGTATTTACCATTTATTGTGAAAATGAATATCCTATTTGGTCCCTGCCATTCAGTAAATTAACGTTGTAAGTGAAGTTGTGTTTTACTGCTATGGCTACATTCATTAATATTGTTGATTTACCATTGTGTCACGAACAGTGCATGCAGTTTCTATATGACAAAAGTATATTAAGAACTTGTATGTTGTGTCAGGAGTGTGATACTTCCCTTCACCCTGTTAGGAAATGAGGGAGAGGGCATGAACGGTTCTTGGAGCCCATAGCAAAGGGCACTTGGTTTGAAAATTTGAACTCACCTCCTATCCAAGCACTAGATATGTTCAGCTATGCCCATGCATTCTTTCACAAACCGTTATCTGCTATTCCATTGGAGAAACAAGCAGAAACCACAGAAAAATATCTGAATGGTTTGACTATTGTCGGGAGGTGTGCGTATCCTCAATGTATAATAAATACAACAGCAAGGACATTGTCATGTTTGAATCCAGTTTTGATTCCAAGTTTTTGGGTTGGTAAATTGCTTTAGGTTGTAGTAAATTATGGCAATTGTAATTAATTTTAAAGTGAGGTATCCTGCATGCATTTCAAATTTATGTTGTGCTCATGTGTACAAACTAGGATTTTTTTTAAAAAAAATTATTATGAAGAAGCTAGAAACACAGATGTGTTAAGGTGATACATGTGAGTAGTATATTTATGGTCAATAAGGATAGAGGTTCAAATCCTGCATCCTTGATTTGTTTAGAGGACTATATATAGCAAACATTTAGTGAAGTGTTTTATTAATTATTGCATTTAATTCTATAAATTGTAGATTTCACAACAAAAGAAATATCACTCGAAACAGGATGTCCAAGGGGCAAGGCTCCTAGCAAAATCTCAACAGAAAATCCAGTGTAAATAAGACTACCAACACAGCCTGCATCATAAAACCTCAATAATTTCCAACTTTTGTTTTATGCTAGAGGGTCCTAGAGAACCCAATTTTAAAGGAGTTTCTTCAAAAATATTGCAAACAAAATATCCCTTATCAGTCAATTCAGAGGACAGACAATTCAGAGACATCGATGTCCGGCTGAAGATAGAGGGAAGGCCTCTGAAACTCGTTCCGGGAAAATTTAAAAGTAGGTGTTGTTTAGTGTCATTAATCGACTCCCAATAAATTTAATAAAAAATTTAACCATTACATAGCTTATTTTGTAAAAAACTTGCAGATGCTATACCCTGGTGGAATAGACAGTTCAGAAGTTCTCTTTTCAAAACTTTTTATCCAAATCCTAATCACATGACCTGTTTGGCTGGTACCCTTCACACCGTGTCTGAAATCATCCCTCTTATCAGTTCACTAATTTCAAAAATGGAAAAGATGATTTGGAAAGCTCCATCATAGGATCTCAAAATTCAGGGAAAAGTTACCAGATATTTCGCCTTCCATCTCAGTCTTTGGTTACATAATGGAGAGCATGGATAATGGGAGTTTTGTACTGTTCTAAATAGCTTAGGGAGGTTGCCGCTGCAATTGAATTGCCTGATTTTGAGAATGCAGAAAGTGTGAAAAGAGTGAAAACACTTTTGAAAAACCAGCAGTAAAAAGAAATATTGCTGACCAAATTTCTCATTCTTCCCAAGTTGAGTCTAAAGGACAGTCACATAGTGAAATAGCTGTAGTGAAAGATGCCTAAAGAATATAAGTAGTGGTTTAAGTGAAGTTGGAGAGAGAAAGTAAATGATAAAGTGTACTAAAAAGAATCCTGGATGGACCAAGTGTCAAGGATTATTAATGGGGAAAATTGCAAATATTCCAGACAATATTGGTGTATCAAGTGTAGCCATTTACAAGTATGCTCCCATCACATCTGTTTGTGTTGAAGTCTTTCTCTGCACTTAAAATTATCCTCGCTGATAGAAGAGAGTTTTGCTGTGGTTAATTTAGAAAAACGTGTAATGTATTGTATAGAAAATTATAAATGAATGATGTAAGTAAAATTGTGAATGTGTCGTGTATGATTAATTAAATGAGATGTCAAATGTTGGCAAACCATTATATCAAACTGAAACATAACTTTTTTAAACTATATATTGATTACTATTTACTGCAGTTTTGGTTAGAATTGAATAATAAACCACCTGCAAGGAGTATTATGTAGCAATGAAAATGCTAAACAATTTTAAATGGGAGAAAACTAGTTATTTTACTTCCACGTAAAAAACATTTTATGTGTTGAAGTTTCCAACCAATTTCCTCCCAACTTTCAAAATTAATGTGAAAGCACACAATCTATTCCACAAAGCCCTATTTCATTTATATTTCGTTTATAGGTTGTCAGTAGGGTATTGAAATTTCCATGAAATAGAAGAAAGAACTCAAATTTTCAAGAGCACAATTTTTAAACTTACTAGCCAAATACGTTGATGGCTCTCTATTTTTCTGTATGTAATACAGAATTAAAGTTTTACGCAAAATTAATACATTGTTTATCACATGCATGATGCTAATTTAAAAATTACCCACAAATTGTGAAATAAAATTGTTAAATATTTTAAACTAAGTAATTTAAAAGCAGCAAATATGATAGTATATTTACTGTATGCAATCATGCTATAAATTTTCAGCTTTATGGGTAAAAAGTTGAAATTTTAGTATTTTCTTCACAGGTGAATTGCTTGGAATGCCTTTGCGCCCACAAACATGAAGGCATTTAGTGGCATTTAAATGAAAGCAAAGAAGGAAATCAATGTGGAATATGAAAGATAAATGAATAAGGGCAATACAGTTTTTTCATCTGTTTTTAGAAATTACTAGTATGTTGCTTAAAAACTGCTTTTTATAGCACATAAAGAGCCTGATTCCATATATTTCAATCCTGTTTTAGCCACTTAAAACCAAAGTTTTTAGTGCCTAAACTCTGATTTATAGTCATGTTTTGGGGATGTCTTAATCTGGTTTCATAAACTATTTCTGTTTCCCCAAAGTGCTGAAGACTGCTTTCATTGTTTTAAGGTGTGATTTGTGTGTATATATATATGAAAATTATTTGAAGCAAAATTTTACTTTCTCTTGATTTTCTTTGTTGTAGACACCTAAAACTAAGATATTGGAATTTTGTTACACTGTTATAGTTATAAAGGATTTTAAGTTGACTAAGCTATAAGTTAGTATCCATGAATTTGAAACTGTTAGCAGTACTGCATAAGCCAGGCAGCTGTTTTGTGATGTACCATTGGACTTGCAGGCATTGTTTTCTTTAGTGTGTTAATTGCAGCAAAACTGATTTCTAGGTAAGCTGTATCCATAAATAACTCTTTAACTGTTAGTAGAGAGGCTTACATTAATTTTTAAACATGAAGTGGAAGATACATATCCTGCTTTTGCATTTCATTTTTATATTTTTTTTATTTTTTAGTTTATGTGGAAGAAATATGACCTTTCTCCAAGAAAAATTGTGGATGCAAAGGTACTGTTGCAAGAAAAACAGTGTTCTCTGTGATAAATAGCTAGAAAACTACAAATTTCACAGAAAACTGTAAGCTATGTGAACCAGAAACTTAAAAATGGCCCTTTTTTTGTAATTTTACGTCCTCCAACGTTGTCATATTGGACGATGAATGAAATGAGTGAAATGATGCTCAAATGTGTCCAGGATCCTTGGAGCCTTGAGCTACCTGATATTCGTCTTCAAGGATAAGGCAAAACCCCAGAAAAAACCTTATCCAGGTAACTCACCCTGACCGAGATTCGAACTCTGGACCTCTTGAACGTGAGGCAGACATGCTAGCATCCACCTTACAGAGGTGGGCAAAAATGGCCTTGACTACTGTTTTGGTTGAGTGGAAAAATGTGGTCATAAGAGTAAAGTCCAAATGGTAAGCACAGACTCATTCAGATGGCTAGGAAAAACAGAAGAGCCACCAGTCAAGAGTTAAAGAAATATTTAGAAGACTATGGAGTTACTTGTGCTTCCACTGTTCGAAGAAAGCTCAAAGATGCAGGACTTCCAGCCAGCTTGTCGGCCTAGGTAAAAAGCAAAATTAACACCTGCAGTGGAAAGAGGCTTCAGTGGGCTTATGAAATCTAAGATGTCTTTAAAATTGATAGGAGCAAGGTTAGGGAGTCAGCCATATTTTTAAATCCATAGTTGAAGGAAGAGTTAAACATTTTTTTAAAATGTCCTTTTAATATTTATGAGACTTCTACCACATACTCTATGTAAAAGGCTATATTTCACCCACGTTTGACGTTTTGTGACATAATTCATTTTTATGTTGGTCCGCTTTTCTGACAAATCCATGTTCTACATATGTGAAGAAAGCAGCCAGTATGTAAGAACAACTCCAAAGGAGGAATTTTTGTAATCATATGTGACTCAAAATGTCAAATATCCAACCTCTATCATGGTATGGAGCGTTATTTTGTTAAATTGTATTGTATTGACGTTGCCTTTTGCTGTATTTAAGCTTAATGGCAAAAAAATAAATATTCTTATGTCAGCTCAAGGAACAGGGCATTTATATATTGTAGAAGGAACAGTGGACCAACATCAATACAGAAAAGTTCTGGAAACACGACTTCTGTCTCAATTAGAGGAATGGTTTCCCAATGGAGAGTGCACCTTTATGCAAGACTGTGCATCCTATCATAAAGCCAAGTTAGTAATGTCATTTTTGGCCAAACAAAATGTGAAACTACTGCCATGGCCAGGGAACAGTCCTGACATGAACCCAATTGAAAATTTATGGACAATTGTGAAAAGCAGACTGAAGAAGAAAAAGATTATAACTAAGGTGCAACTGATTGAGGCTCTAATAGAAGTATGGCACCATAACGAAGAGATTCAGAATAAATATCCTATTTTAAGAAAAGGCATGCTTAAACGAATTGAAATGTTAATTAAAGTGAAAGGCATGCATACAAAGTATTGTGTACTTAAATTGCAAATAAAACAAATTCAAACCATCTATTGGGGATTTTTAACAAAAACTACTGCTTGTCTAATAATTTTTACACCTCGTTTACGTATCTATGTCAGAAATTACTCCATTGCTTTGATAATTACTTTACCACTGTGAAGCTCTTTTTTCTGATGGATGCTGACCATAAAACACTTTCTAATGTCAACTCAAATTACTAAAAGACTAAAAATGATTTATAAATTCTATTTGCTAGGATATAAATGCATAGACACATTGGAGTTATGTAAGAACATTTTTAAGGAAAAAGGATTTGTTTGACCTTGCCATAAGCAATACTCAGGTACTTTGAACACAGAACATGAAGCATTACTAATGATAAACTCTCTTCTAATCCCCCCCCCCCCCAATTTGCATTATGTAAGAGGAAATGAAAATTTGTAGTCGACAGTTATTTCAAGAGTTAACTTTGCAACATGCATTAGAGTAGATCTGCAATAAATAATAAAAGTAAATGACCATCACATGCAGTGTGCCTTAGGTATTGAATATTCACCTGTAGAACAAGTTTTAAAGAATGGACTATGACTCTGGACTATTTCACTTTTAGGTACCAGAAGATTATGTTTCCAAAGAAATATTTGATGCCGTTAGTGTCTACATAATTCCAAAACCACAGCTGCAGCGCTGTATTTTGACTGTGTAAGTATAATATAATTAATGTAATTTTGAGTCAAACTAGTACTCAATGCTCCATGTATTGCTAGTGTTTATCTAGATCATGTTTCTTTAGGACCTTCCTAACATCCTCAGCTACTGTCGACTATTGAATGTTGATATGGTTAATTCCTTGGAGGTGATAGTTGTATCTGTTGGTATCTTGAAGTTGAAGTTTGGAATAGGAATAATATAATTATTTTGGTAATACATATGTAATGTTTACTAGAAACAATATATCGATATATGCTTCTGTTCACAGTGATTCCTATATTGAAATATTCAGATTAACAAAATTACCTACATTTCAAATTACTGAAATCCATAATTTTTAGTAAATCAACTCTTAAATAGCTAGCTATTCACAGTGATTACAGTGTGGTTCTTCCTTCCTTTTTTAATGAATTAATAAGGTTGGAATGAAGTTATAATGTACAGAAACTACTTAAACACTTGGATACAAGCTAATCCCAAATTAATTGTCAGATTGTCAGAAAATGCAAGCTTTTTTAACCACCAAATGAGTAAGATTTATGGGCATTGCTTTCTATGGTTAGATGAAATAGTGTTGCAAGATTCTCAAATTGAAAATAAGGAGCAAACTTGTTACAGGTCACTGTACTCTTAGAGACTGAAGCAGGTTATTGATTACAGTTGAGTCCCATTTGGGTTGTTTGTTTTGTTCGTTTGGTCCTCCTCAAGCAGAGATCTAGGACATTGAACACATCATGCAGGAAACAACCCTCACCAAAGTAACATAAAACCTTTTAACTACTACCACTACCACACATCAAAACATACCTTTTTTCATTATGTTTTTACTTTTTTTTATTGCCACCACCAAACATACCACATATGTAACATTTTAAGAATTACTACTACTACTACTACCCATATTATACAATTATTGTTGAAGAAAAATAGGTCAACCATTCTTTTATGGAGAAAATACATTAAACCAAATACAGCGATACATTCTCTGTATAGCACAGGGCACTTTATCATCCCTGAATTCCTGTACCAAGTAATATGTCTTGCTGCATAGTTAGTTTTTAAGAGCAGACTTGTACTTATCTATCTTCCCTGAAGATAGTAATTTTAAGTATTTTGGAAGTGCATTGAATATTCTGACACATTCATATGATATTCCTTTCTGGAAATGAGTCAATCTAGCACTGGGTGTATGTAAATCCATTCGTTGTGTAGTATTTATGCTATGTATATTCACATTTTGTGTCAAGCAGTCTTGAGTTTTGATATGGAAACACATAAGCATAAAGATATATTTACAAGGAAGTGTTAAAATATTCCACCTTTGAAACAGACCCTTACATGGAGCTGTAACATTGATGCCCCCACATCGCTCTGATGGCTCTCTTTTGTAATATAAATACTTGCTTACTCTCCACCAAGTTACCCCAGAATTTCAGACCATATTTCATTAAAGAAGAAAAATTGCATAGTGTACATGTTTTAATGTGTGAATTACAGCGTTCAACAACTTAAGCACAAAAGTAGCCAGTCTCAACTTGGCTGTAATACTGTCTATGAGATTTCCAATTAAAATTTGCATCAACCTGCAAACCCAAGAATTAATTCAACATCTTATACATCTTTTAATTCAAACCAAAATAAAATTAATTACTTTACTTTTAGAAGACTTCTATTACATTACTTTTACATAATACAGTTGCATATAAATTTGGATCCTTGAATTGAAAGGATCAGTTTTCATAATCGCTGCTATTTCTATTTTTAACACAAATAATACTATAATAAAATTCTCTGCACAACATATTTTAATTACAGTGAGTCAATTCCTTTGTAATTAAATCTACTGAACTGCTAGATTTTGCCAGAGATGAAGCAGAAATAAAATCACAGTGAAATTTGTGTTATTTCTCTTTTAGTTAAGTTTGAGGTCCAAGGATCGCAGTCAATAGTAACCACACCAAGAGATATGGGGTGTTGCCAAATAGTTTTTGTTAACATAATTGAAATTTCTCATATTGCACATACCTCCAAGGAAACTGGTGCACATTATAAACCAAAAGAATAAAAACATTTTCTGTACATACCTATATTATACAGTATAGAGAAATAAGAAAATGGAAAATATTGTACTGTTCCATAAAATACCATAGGTCTGGCATCCCTAAGTGGAAAGGAGAGTTATTTTCATGTATGTGATTGATTCAGTAATAAGGACCTGAGAGCCTCCCAACCCCACCAAAAAAATGCTTGCATAATATTTTCTTGAAAGCTGTAGCAGTGGTATTTGTTGTTTTATTTCTTGTGTGTGTTTTCTATCAGTCACTTTGGTATATTTATCTCTGACATTCTGCCCACTTATTGAACTTTTTTGTTTACTTCACTAATATTGACTAATCATTACTCATCACTCTTAAAAGTTGCTTCTTGATAAACAAAATGGAAACAAAAATTAAAACAATTCCCATGGGAGTTTTGTGCTTTGTGTTAATCCAGAGATGTTATTTAAGCAACCATGGAAGAATCTTCTGGTATTTATGAAATTGAATGTAAAGATTGTAAAAGAGTATATATAGGGAAGACAGAAATATTGATACAAGATTTAAAGAACACACTAGAAATGTGAAATATAAACAAAGGGAAAATTCAACAGTTGTAGAGCATTTTTGTCCACAGAGCATCAGCAAAAAGAAAAATTTGAGCTTTTTGAAGGTCTTTACGATATTAGCACAACTCTCTGACTGGAAAAAATTAAGTCATACACAATTTATTAGACTTTGAGGTCTCATATGTAATGAATCTAAAGGAATTATTAATTTTTAGATGAGTCGTATTTATTACACATCTGCTTCACTTTCGTACCTATTTTGAGGACATGTTTCACAAATCATCGTTTGCATCTTCTGCTCTTATGCGACTAAAGCTTGATCCAGTGGTGTGGTGGGTGTGGGTAATTCTGGAGTTGCTGCTGCCATCTGTTGATTTCGTGATGAACTTAAATGTGGGATTCTCTTCTGGCTGGATTTCAAAGTTCATTAGTTGGTTTTTATGCTTTTCTATGTATATTCTCTCCCATATGACGAGTTCACTATGTTTTTGTACGTATTTTAGTAATTCTGTGCTATCTTCAATTTCATGATTTTCAGACCAGAAATGAGCTGCTAATATTTTTGAATCTTAAGTGCCTGAAGTGTTCTTTCTTTCTAGTGCCTATGTTTCTTTTTGTTCTCCCTATGTAAATTTTTTTCAGTCTTTACACTTAATCTTGTAAATGCCTGACTTTTCCTCTGGTTTTATCTTATCAGTATTATTACTGCTCTCCATTAATCATCTTACTTTTCAAACCCTCAGCGTTCCAGAACATCAGCTTTAACATTGTTTGCTATTTATTTCCTGAAAACAAGGAAAGTTTGCCTTCTTTAACCACTAATTTCGGTTGCTGTGTTACTCGCATTGTCACCGTCTCTCTCCCTACATTTTTTGGTTGAGCACTACTGTGTTCCTCTCTCCCCACTATCACCATCTCCCCTCTTTCCACCATTTCATTTAACTCACTCGAAAACCTTAACGGTTCACTTTGACCCATCACGCATACACTTGCCACATTCGTCGTTATGTTTCCTATCCCTTCTGTCCTATCCTTCTGTGTCTGCGCTGCTCTGCTCTGTCTCCTTCCCGTTCGTATGTCTCTTGTCCTTCACCTCCATCTCTGGCCTCTTCTTCCCCTCTGATGGTTAACGTCATTTCCTTCCCTTCTGTCATCTGCTCGGTTGCATTATTCTTATCTAGCACGTGCTCTTCCAAGTGTTGCCCTGCCCATATGTTTTGATTTTGCAGATTCGGCACATTCCTTCCCTGTTCTCTGTTCATTTTCTGCAGTGCAAGGCTCTAACCTTCGCCTTCTACGTAGGGTTTCAGGCCTTTAATGAATGCTTTTTTCCTGTCAGCCCAGGCCTCCTTCATTCTTCTAATCAATTCTTTCTTCAATTCTTGCTCTGTTTTTGTATAGTCTTGTTCAATAAAAATATGTGATCCTTTTAGTTGACTCGTCTTCTGTAGTGTTTTCCATTTCATCTTCGTTGTAGCCAATTTCATTACAATCGGCCTTGGTCCTCTTCCCATTCTTCCAATCCTGTATGTGTCCACGATCTCCCATCCAGTTAATGCAATTCCCAGCGTATCTTGAAAAAGCTCCTCTGTCTGCCCCTAGGTCCTGTTTCTTTCATGTCAAATACCACAAGATTTTGTTTTCTTCTATACTCCGCTCTTTCTTTTGCGTCTGTTCTCCGGTCACATTCTCTTAGTTCTTTCCCCGTTACATCATTTTTCCTGACAAAACGTTTATCTCCGCAATCTTTTCAGCTACTTTTACTTCAGTTCTTTTCTCCATTCTATTTTCTTCTCTAACACCTCTATTTTATCCAGTTTCCCCATCTTTTTCAGTGTGTTCTCCAGCCTCGGCTCCTCCTATCACTAGCAATGCAATCACTACCAAAATGGTCCATGCAGCATCCCTCGTTCCATTTTTGACAATATTGTTCTTCACCAAACTTTTCTTGGCGCAAAAATGCCCAATTCTGCCCCTATATAGCTCCAGTTGCACACCCATGTTTTTCCCGAGCGTAAGCACCGCCACGGCATGTCTTACCTCAGCAACATCTTGTCAGCAACTCTCCAGAATTAATATTAACAGAAAGCTATTTTGTGGTAGAGGGTAGGGTTTTTTAAACGATTTGCCAAAAAGAGGTATATACTCCTTGTAAGGCTGTATGACAATATCAATATTGTCAATTGATTTGAACTACAAATATATTGTAGTAAGCTGTTTCACTTGGCAGATGTCAGCACCTTCAACACGGTAGTTCTCTAGATGCCTTGACGATAGCAAACAAAATGTACTTGATGTTCAAACAACAAGAATGTGTTCGAAAGTAGTTTATCAGATTTAATAACTGTGTTGAAGTGTGAATCAATAGAGGCAAGTGTTTGAAACAACACATAATCCACCTAACAATTAGATGCATTATTTACAAGTTTGAAATGCATGGAACAATTTGTGATATTCACGAGGAAGATCTGGGATACCACATACAGCTACAAGTCCTGCGTCGTCAGCTCAGTGGAGGAAAGGTTTGTTAATTTTCCACAGAAGTCTGCTGTGCATTTTGCAAGTGAAGTGGGGGATTAGCAGTATAAGTATACAATGATTCTGATGGCTGCTAATTGGAGGTGTACATCTTACGATTACTACATGTGATTATAAAGATGATCCTGATCATGGAATGCAATTTTGCAAATGGTATCAGCAAATGGTAACTAAAGATAAACAATTTGTGACAAGGATAGTGTGATTGGATGAGGCCCAGTTTAAACTAAATGGTGCAGTGAGTTGACAACTGCATCTACTGGGCACCTTTAAATCCAAAATGCCCATTAGGATCAGCAAGTTAATCTACCATGTGTGGTGTGGACTATTATCTAGGGGTATAGTGGGATCTTTCTTTGATGCTGCTACTGGAGTAGTATATGGAAGCGGTACACATTAATTTTGAGGAATTTATGCGCTTTATGGGGATGACAGGATGTGGCACTACTGAACTACTACCCGACAGAGTGTTGAGGTGTATTGACTTTCAGTGACCAGCACTGCTATTGTATTATCTTCTGATTATAATCTTCGCAAAAATTAAAGGCACAAAGTGGTGGGTCGTACTGCAGACTCCAGTGAATCCTGAGCTTGCTCCTCCTTTCAGTGCTGCCAAATGTTGTACATGCATTTCACGTGCCTGAACTGAGAACATTAATTAATTATGCTCAGATAAATGTTTAAAAATGACTGATGCTGATCAATAAGAAGCAATTTTATTTTCTGATCATGACCTTACAAAAATCCTGCCTCTATAATACTTAGAACGCAAGCGATGCATGTTTTATCTTTCACATGGTTATTTTTACCCAATATCTATCCATTCAACTCAGATAAGCCTGAAAAACAACATTCATTCCTCACAACACTTACTTCAAGCATAAACAAACAGTGCACTTACTGCACGCAGTTTGAAACTGAGTTAATGTTTAGTTCGTTTTCAGAATATTGGTGTGTTACAGTTGTGTGTTATTTTGTTACAGTAAACGGCATCGTTAAGTCGTGTGTCAAACTCGCACTGAAATATTGTTAATTTTACATTAAATTATTATTATAGTTATTATAATAGTCTTAAAAATGTATGCTTCTGCATCTGTAACATCAACCCCAGTTCTTTCTCAATGTTGCTGATATCGTCTCTTATTTCTTGTATTACCTGAATAGAATTATTTTACTGAAAACTAGTAAAGATCAGGGGGTAATTTGGGGTCTCATTTTTGATGGGGAACAGGTGAAAAAAATCATTAATCATAAGCTAAATAAACTCCATGACACTACACCAAGACTGAAGGCACGCTTGCCACAGGACATATTATTTCTATAATGTTTATCTATTCTGTAATGAAGAAGTTATTTAATTTATACTCACACTAATCAGACCAGTTTGCTTGAGGACTCTAATATGAGTATCCTCTATCCCTGTATATTTTAATTTTATTATGTATATAGCTCCACAATTTGTATAGCACCAGCTGTGCTGAGCAATTGAAATAAAAATTCAACAAAAAAGAGCCATACATAATTCTGCTCTAATTTGTAAATGTTTTTTATAATACATTTAAACATTTTAAATATTTGACAAGTTTTATAAAACTCAAAATATCGGCTAGGGGGTTGGGGTATTGATAAGCAAACTAATTTCATTAAATTACCTCTTAATAAACCTTGTCAATGCAGTTTTTCCTTAATGTTGATTCACGAGGAGCTTTTCATCATTTTCATCCGTGTGTAGAGCCTACACACTACTAGTGCAGAACAACAGTTAATTTCCGTCAGTTAAGCTAATGTGACATACTAGTTACAGGCAGTGCAGATGTGCATGCGCTGTGTTTTTTAGTAACTTTCAGAAATATGTCAAAAAAGTAAATAATTCATTCTAACTTTCCTTTTCAGAAATGTTTTAGGCTACAAGATAACAGGATACCCTGTGAGAATAGACAATGCAAAATATGCACGTAATGCATATTACTTCAATCTCTGCTTTGTTTGTGATGCATGGGCTCGCACAGTTCAGTATGAATCTGTTGTGAAGAAACTGTCAGACTATCTGGTATGTGCTTTTTAAGTTAATCTTTAGTCTGAGTTCTTTATTATTTCAATTTTAATATAAGTATCCAAATCAGATAAAAGGGTTGGGGGAGATGTTGATAATCTGAATTATTAATAAGGATGAGCTTCTATATTCTGTTGCCAGATGACTGCAATTGACATGTGAGTTTTTGAACTTGGCTTGTATACTCTTCATTGTCTCCTTTCTAAAACTGTAATTATGTATAATCATGGTGCAATAAGATCTAAATAAATACCTTTCCCTATAATTACCAGTCCTGAATATAGAAATCTTAAATGGTTAGAATAAATGGAAAATGTATATCAGTTACAGCATCACTGTGAACATAAGACGTTAATATAAAAGTGAATCGAGAAGATATTGTCACATTGCTTCTCTAACGCTGTTTTTCACAGGACATGTTTCAAGAGCTGTTGCTCCCATCTTCAGCTGAGTCTTGACTAGTGCAAATTGTAGTAGTTTCCTCTTTCTCCATATTGTGGATAGATGGCATGATGTATTTGTCAAAGATGTCAGGTGGTGGAGTATCAAAGTTCATGATTCTATGACTATTTTTATTAATGAGATTTTTTCCCATACAGAAAGATCTATGGGATGATTAACATGTTTTATTAAAGTTGTTTCCAAGTTAATGTCATGTCTAGTATTCAAAAAATGAAAAGTAGCTGCTGATCTTTCTGTTGCACCATTTTTAATGTTCCTTATGTGTTTTTTAGTTCTGTTTCCAAATTTCTTTTTGTTTTTCCTGTATACATTTTAGGGCAAGTTTCACATTTGATCTCATAGATTGCTGGTTATTCTTTTGTAGTAATTGAATTTTTTTTTGGGGGGGGGGGGGACTAGGTGCCTTTTAACAAATCCCTGATATTGAATGTATTTTGAGGTATGAGAACTGTGTTGTGTGTTGAAGATTTTTTTTTTGAATTTATTATGGACTTCTCAATACACAAATAGTTCTCACACCTCAAAATAGATTCAATATCAGAAATTTGTTAAAAGGCCCCCACAAAAATTCAATTACTACAAAAAAATAACCAGCAATCTATGAGATCAAATGTGAAACTTGCCCTAAAATGTATACAGGAAAAACAAAAAGAAATTTGGACACAGAACTAAAAAACACATAAGGAACATTAAAAATGGTGCAACAGAAAGATCAGCAGCTACTTTTCATTTTTTGAATACTAGACATGACATTAACTTGGAAACAACTTTAATAAAACATGTTAATCATCCCATAGATCTTTCTGTATGGGAAAAAATCTCATTAATAAAAATAGTCATAGAATCATGAACTTTGATACTCCACCACCTGACATCTTTGACAAATACATCATGCCATCTATCCACAATATGGAGAAAGAGGAAACTACTACAATTTGCACTAGTCAAGACTCAGCTGAAGATGGGAGCAACAGCTCTTGAAACATGTCCTGTGAAAAACAGTGTAAGTGAAGCAATGTGTCAATATCTTCTCGATTTCACTTTTATATTAACGTGTGCCTCACTGTCTATATGCTTCTTTTCAATTCTTATACTTTTATAAGACGACGTACTAAAATAAGGCAAATTGTTATATGAAGCAAAAATAAAACCTAGCAATTGGACAGTATGACTGTCATTATTGTTGTAGAAGTAGTTCTGCTACTTATTTACTCACTCACTTTATCATTGTTTCCACAATCTGTGTTCCAGTAATTGTAATATTATAGGGTCATTATTATATAAAGTAACCCAAAAATTTCGCTCAAAGGTGCATTTGGTGATGTCACACTGCTGTGTTAGCTCCAGTCACTCAAGTGGCTCTTTTGATTCATTAAACATGTTTATTTGTAAAGTTTATTTTAAATACAAACCTAATTTTCTGATGTGCATGGAGTTTGTTGAAAGGTTTTCAAATGCTGTATCACCTGTAAGAAAAACTAAACACGAGATCATGAATAAATTTCAAGTTTCAGTTTTGGTGTTGGTCAAGGAGCACTCTAGGAGATCAATTTTAACAGAAAATAAACTGGATGAAATTGGTGCCACTTTCGAGAAATTGTCTCGAAAATCACTAAACAAATTAGCTCCACAAACTGGTGTATCTGAATCTTCTGTGAGAAATGTTATACTAAAGCTAAAGCCCTACTACTATATTTGAGTGCAAGCATTTAAACAAAATGATCTCGATAAGCAAGTGAATTACTGTAATTGGTTTTTCCGATCTATAGAAAGTGATTTCAATAATGCAGAACTATTGTTTGTCCCTGATGAGTCTTCTTTTCACTTAGATGGACAAGTGAACACTTGTAACAATAGATATTAGGCTTTTGAAAAACGTTTACTATTGCATGAAACACCTCAGTATGACCTGAACATTAGAGTGTGATGTACAATAAATGGTAGAATAATAATTGGATCCATTTTCTTTAATGAAACATTATTAAATCAGAGCAATATCAGAGGCTAATTCTATGGCCATTTTTTATCGCTTCACAGAGAAAAAAAAAAACCCTATGGTTGGTACCAACAAGATTCTGCAACAGCGCTCACAGCTACCAAATCATTAAATGCAATAAGAGAAGTCCGAATTATAAGTGATCAGTGGCCCCTAGTTCTCCGATCTAACTAGTTGCAATTTTTATTTATGAAATTATTTTATAGGCAAAGTGTATCATTCTAACCCTTGTACAATTACAAGAATTTTGTGATAACATCATGCAAGAAATTACAAGAATTCCTGTTGCTGAGCATAGACAAATGAGTGAGAATATTTTTTTATGAAATATGCTCTTTGAAAGCAGGTCAGCATTTCCAGCATCTGCTATAAGAATTTTACTCCCTCTCTGACCATGTAATGTTATCGGCTACTGCTGGCTCACCCATGCATCGTAGAAAGCCTCCAGAAACAATTACCATATATAATAATGACCCTGTATATTGTCTTTCAGTTATGAGAATATGAGGTTCCAGTCAAATGAAAACGGCTGATATAGCAAAAAATGAATGTCATCTAAGTTTTATTTCTTTAAAAGTAATATAAGTAGTAACTTTTAATAGTTTTATCTCACTTGGTGTTTAGATGGCCATACCATTCTTACAGAAGATTTTAGGGTTCTAATGAATTCACAGCAATAGCCAGGAACCTATACTATGTGATTCAAGGTAGCATCCTCTGTAAAAAAGGGAATGATGAAATAGGGCCAAAACTGGTGAATGGATGTTGCATCCTCTTGTTTGTCCATAGAGGACAGCATGGGTGGAGTGCATCTCTGTGCCACCTTCAAGTGGTTTTTGACACTGAAAATGTAACTTTTCCATTATGTAAAAACCCCTCTCCAGCATATCATTGCAGGCAGCTCTTTGGAACTACCTCTCCACATTACTTCAGAGGCTGCAACTGCTTATTTATCTTTTTTCATCTGTTTTGTTTGATTTTATAATGGTTACTGTCATTGTTTGAATAATTTCCCAATTGTTTTTGTTTGAGCATTTTTTCATTTGTATTGTCAGGTATCAGGTTTACTCCTATCTTTTTAGTACATTCATTTCTTGTCATCTCATTTACAGCAACGAAGTATGGTGTGCTCTAGGGTATCTGTTTCTCCACAGTATGAGCAATCATCGCTAGTTACTATACCCATTTTATACAAATAAGACTTAAACCTCCCATGTTCTGACAAAAACTAAGTTAAATAGAAACCTAGTTATCCATGGTTTTATCTTCAATATGAGCCTCTTTGCCCATTGGGCCACTTCAATTTCTGTTTCCCATTCTTGTTGCCACGTATTCATAGTGGCTGCTCTTGCAATAACTTGGATTGCTTTTGTAGAGACCGTCCTATAAGCATTAACAATTTGTATGTCTATCTTATGCTGGACCTTTTTGATCACTTTTTTACAAGTTGTTTTCTGCAGCCAAGTGTTTCAAACAGGTGTTCAATACAAGTTTTCCATTATGTAGCTTCTTGATTGAACAAGGACCTCATGAGGTTGAGTGCCTCCCATGCCAGAAACCTTTCCCTGCCCCCATAAAAAAAGTCTCCTGCAGGGCCTGGAAATTGAACTTGGTGACCTCACTGCAGGCAGCAATAATACCATAATGTTTGATCAGAGCTCCACAGGCAGTAATTTACTGCTTTGAGCAGTACTATGCTCATATTTTCTGCTACATTTATTGCTTTTTAAAACCACTACTTCAACTGAGTTTCTGGCTCCACTGTAGTACCAGGCAGTGTACTATATGAAGTGGAAGTGCATTGCAAGATGATCATCACTTTTTATTGTTTATATCATATTATAAACAAAAATAATATCCTGTTTTATTAGTTATTTTGGGAAGTTTGGTTAGAAAGCACCATAAAACACAGCTGGAAAGTACATGAATTGAATTTATTTATACAACTTGCTATTTACATTATTTTATCTACATTACATGCATATTCCTTATTCTAGTTGTATAAATTTTGGTGCTATTTTCCTTCTTAACCCTCCTAGCTCGGCCTGCTTGGCTTCCAGGCCTTTTAGCATTGCTGAGTAGTATAGTCACCCTTCCGACCTCTGCTCTAGTTTGCTGTTTCCCCTTGTTCTCCCAGCATATTTTCTTTTCCCCTCTTTACTTTTCTCAACCATTTCTCTTTAGCCTTCCAAAACAGGTTCCCTACATTTTTACTTTCATTTTTCCCTGTAACCATGAAAAATACATAGTACACATTGTTCAAGATGGTTACAGTGAACTACTCCCAGTGAAACAGAAGAGAAATAGTAAGTTTTTCTTACTGCAAATAAAATGGAACCTGTTCTATTCTTGGTGGTATAGCCTTAATTCTACAACTGGCATTCGTACTTTTGCAGTAAAATACTGTTATGTGACCTTAACCAGGTAAAAGTGTGCTCATTTTTAGACAGTACATTACTGTTCATTAAAGCAGTTAAGTTATTGGAGCTCTAGCCTAACAGAATGGCCTGTGACTCAGTAACATTGTGAAGTTATTACTGAGAACATATCTCAGTATGGGTGTTTTATCTGAGTGTTGTAAATGTGTCACCAGTTATGGAAACTATCTTTGAGATAACATTAATCTTATTTTCACCAGACCAGTTTTCATTTGATTGACACTCATAAGCAATAATTTTTAAAACTGGTACCAAATTTTATTACCCTCATTGCTCTTTATTTGTAGATGACAATGGAACAGGAATCAGGATTTTTATCATGTGAAAATCCATCAGAAAGTGATAAAGCAAGACTTCCTATTATACTGAAAAGAATTCTAGTGGATTTGAATGCGCATAAGATATGTACTGTTGTTGGTAAGCACTAATCTTTTAATTTAAAATAGGATTTCATCTGGTTGTAGAATATACTAAGTTACAGTTTGTGCAAATGTTCTGCACTGTTTGAGATTTATGCACCTCGTAGATGGAGGTGAAATTATGCACTAAAACCAAATCTGAATTATTTTTCTATCCTTGATTCCAATTGTTGTGTGAACACTAAGAAGCAAGTTTCATAAGATATAGATAATGCAAAAGTGCTGTCAGTATGTTGTGAATGATTTTGCTGCTGATGTGCCTCTTCTTTTGACATCTCAGTCCCCAGTGTATGTGCTGTCAAGTGCTCCAGTGAACTGAGATTTTATCTCTGGGCATTGTGAGGAAAAATCAGTGAAGTTAATGATAAATTTAATGGAGGCCAATAATCGCCTATTTAAGCTATGTAACTGACTACTCTGTTTGGAGAATTAAACTGTTTCTTAATCTTATCACTTTAAGGGCAGGCATCTGTGAAAACTGTTAAAATCCAGGGTTTACATCAGAACCTCTTGAGATTTTGCAATTAATTGGGCTAAAGAGAATCTAGTTAATCCTCTAAATTTCATGATTCTATCTTTAATAGAAAGTTTTTTTAATAAAATAGTTATTGCATTTTGTAGTGTGACTTGTATGTTACATGAAATGTCCAGGTCATACAATTATTGTTTTAGAAACTTTAAATTTTAGGTTCAGGTTTCTATGTACATCAGTTATAAAAGTTGTATATTTTTTGTGTGTGTCAAGTAGTTTTGGAAAAAAAAATTGTGTGAATATATTTTATTTTCCTTACATTTTTGGCCATTTTGAAGTTTAAAATTCAATGATAAACTATTCTGTTTACACCCAAACAATAGCAATTTTTATTAATCATTTATTCATGAATATGTGTGCAAAGTTTCAAGCAAATTCCTTGAAAATTGCAAGCTCTAGAGCATTTTGACTATACAAAAATGTTGAAAAATTGAAAACTGAGAAAAATGAATTTAAAGTTTTAGATAGAAATTACATTTGTTTACTTTATAATTCCCCTCCATCATATGTAGCTATTTTTTAAGCTTCTTTTCCTAAATTTAGTTACCTTTACCTCTTTACCTCTTTCCTAATGTACAATAATTTTTACCAAAAAAGTAATTATTGTATATTTTGCTGCAATTTCTGTACACTAGGAAAAATGTTGCATTCTTTACAGTTTTTGTCCTAAATGATTGAAACTTTGGATAATGGTTACAAAATTGTATATGCTCACTTGCCTGTATTTAATGGTTCTGGAGGAGAAAATTAAGGAATATAATAGTTACGTAATATATGAAGCTATTAATAGTAAAGCAAACAAATATACACAAATATAATAATTTGTAACTTAAAACTTCACTTATCTTATAATAAATGATGAAACTTCTCATACAAATCGTTCGGGATACCAATTTCATGGAAATTCTTCCACATCGTCAACTGGAACCACAAACAGAACTGTTGTCATTGCTACAAATGCTAGATATTACAATGTTTTTGTTAGTACTACCAAAATCTGAAAATGAAACAAATTTAAAAACAGAATTGACTGCCGGTATTTCAGAATTCATTACGCGATGTTTGTTTTTTAAAATGTCTTTTCCCAAACCATGAAATCTATCGGGCCATTTAATTGTTTTAATAATTTAACTTCTGAATTTATTTCATGGTTAAATGACCAAAAATGATCTGCTACAGCCAATTTATCATTCTGTTTATAAACAAATATAAAAATTTGTAACAAAAACTTCACTTACTGTAAGAAAATGATGTTAATTCTTCTTTCTAATTGACAACCAAATCAATTTCAATTAGAAAGAAGAATTAACATTTTCTTAAGATAAGTGAAGTTTTTGTTACATTACGTAGAAAATGAAGGTAGCTAAAGTGAAGCAATCCAAAGCTATCCATAAAATTTCAGTCCTTTCTACAGTTCAATACTATGAGCATAAAAAAACTCTTTAGACCTGGTAGAAAAAGTTCAAAATCTTAAACTAAACCCTCATGACACTTTAGTATCCTTTGATGTCCGCTCCCTCTTCCCTTACATTCCAATAGACAAACTCTTGATTCAACTTAAGAAATGGCTAAATTCTATTAACCTAGATGCCAATGCAATAGAAGAATATTTGGCAATGACTGAAATATGTATACATCAAAATTATTTTGTTTTCGATGGAAAGTATTATAAACAAATTTCAGGACTAGCTATGGGAAGCCCGCTATCACCATTTTTGGCCAATTTATACATGAGCTTTTTCGAAACACATATAACTAAAGCCTTCCCTCGTATTTTTAAAACATGGTACAGATACATAGACATCTTTGCAATAGTGCCCTACAAACAAATGGATGATGCTTTGAAACTACTCAACCTGCAAGAACCCAGCATACAATTCACAGTAGAAACTGAAGAGGACTGTACTCTACCTTTTTTGGACCTTAAAATCACAAAAAGCAATGAAAAACTAGAATTTGGTATTCATAGAAAAGCAACACACAAATATAATTACATCAAAGCAAATAGTTTCAACCCAATTCCACACAAACATGTCACCATCAACAGTCTCACACACAGATTACTAAATCTACCCCTCAGCCAGCAAGAATATTAAAAAGAATACCATCAAATCTTAAAAACTGCAATTAAAAATGGATATGGAAAAAACCTTGTAGATAAAAAACTAAAATCATTCAAACTTCAAAAGAGATTAAAACAGATCACAGCTCTAACACCAATAAAACAAGAAATTAGATTTGCTAAATTTACTTACCACCCCTGGGCCATAAAAAGTTCCAAAAAATATTCAAGAAATACAATATAACATTGGCACCAAAAAACAATTACAACATTAAAAACCTACTTAACAGTAATAATACTGATAAGATAAAACCAGAGGAAAAGTCAGGCATTTACAAGATTAAGTGTAAAGATTGTGAAAAGATTTACCTAGGGAGGACAAAAAGAAACATAGGCACTAGAAAGAAAGAACACTTCAGGCACTTAAGATACAAAAATATTGATAAGTCTGCAATAGCAGCTCATTTCTGGTCTGAAAATCATGAAATTGAAGATAGCACAGAATTACTAAAATACGTACAAAAACATAGTGAACTCGTCTTATGGGACAGAATATACATAGAAAAACATAAAAACCAACTAATGAACTTTGAAATCCTGCCAGAAGAGAATCCCACATTTAAGTTCATCACTAAATCAACAGATGGCAGCAGCAACTCCAGAATTACCCACACCACTGGATCAAGCTTTAGTCGCATAAGAGCCGAAGATGCAAACGATGATTTGTGAAACATGTCCTCAAAATAGGTATGTAAGTGAAGCCGATGTGTAATAAATACGACTTGTCTAATAATTAATAATTTTTAAAGAGTTTGGTATAACTTAAGTTCCTCAAAATAAATTTAGTATTAAAAATTTATTGCATTTCTCTAAAATTCTTAATAAAAAATCTGGTATTTATCAATTTAATTGTTTCGATTGTGATAAATTTATATTGGAAAGACAAAACTTAATTTAAAAACCAGAAGGAAAGTACATTTTCGTAACACTAAGTATAAACAGACTGATAAATTGGCTGTAGCAGATCATTTTTGATCATTTAACCATGCAATAAATACAGAAGTTAAATTATTAAAACAATAAAATGGTCCGATAGATTTAATGGGTTGGGAAAAGATATTTATTTTTAAAAACAAACATCACGTAATGAATTTTGAAATACCGGCAGTCGATTCTGTTTTTAAATTTGTTTTATTTTCATTTTTTGGTAGTACTAATAAGAACATAGTAACATTTAGCGTTTGTAGGGATGACAACAGTTTTGTTTGTGGTTCCGGCTGACGATGTGGAAGAATTTCCATGAAGTCGCAATGCCAAACAATTTATAAGAAAAGTTCCACTATTTCTTATAAGTTAAGTGAATATTACTAAAATTAGTGAGTCACCCTTGTATATACTTTTCTCCACTTACAAGTTTTTTTATGAAGACTAGTTTCTGGGGACTTCTCCCCTATCGTCAGCTCTGTGGTAGACTGATGATGCATCCAGTGTCTGCATCTGGCTTGGTGTTGTGCTGCCATCTAACGTCCTGGTAAGGACCTCTTGATGAATTTTGAAATTCCCGCGGTAGATGACGTCATCAAACTTACCAGGACGTTAGATGGCAGCACAACACCAAGCCAGATGCAGACACCGGATGCATCATCAGTCTACCACAGAGCTGACGATAGGGGAGAAGTCCCCAGAAACTAGTCTTCATAAAAAACTTGTAAGTGGAGAAAAGTATATACAAGGTAGACTCACTTGCCTAATTTTAGTAACAATGGCACTCCACTTTCTGAAATACTTCTTTTTATTCTATTTAAGTGAATATGTTATGTGTTTGGAGGAATTTAGTAACAGTGACGTGAAAATTAATCTCAGAAACTATTTGTAGTTGGTTTATTAATACTCGTCACTTGTTTATATTAATGAGAGACTAGTTTCAAAGGCATTTGCCTCCATTTGGAAAGAGTTGGAAAGAGATTGAAAATGGAGGCAGACGCTGAGAGATGGTGCCATCCGTGTTACGTGTGTACGGCAAGTCGCGGCGCCCAGACTAGTTGCCGGGGTCGTATGCAGCAGTACAATATCGGAGCGCCATTCGAAAGGATCGCCGTCGACATAACTGGACCATTCCCAGCGTCCGACCGAGGCAACAAGTACCTGATGGTGGTCGTGGACTACTTCGCCAAGTGCTCGGAGGTATATGCCATCCCGAACCAGGAGGCAAAGACAGTCACAGACTACCTCGTGGAGCAAGTGTTCTGCCGATTTGGGGTGCTGTAAGAGCTCCACAGCGACCAGGGCACCAATTTTGAGTCCAACCTGATGAAGGAGGCACTGGAAAGACTTGAGGTGAACAAGACCCGCACAACACCTCTACATCCCCAGTCAGATGGAATGTTTGAAAGGTACATCAAGACCTTAGAAGAACACCTGAGGAAGGTCATGGCCAGCCATCAGCGATGATGATGATGATGATGAGGTTTGAAGCCGATCAACAGTGCAGCCATCAGCGAGACTGAGACGTCAAGGTGCCACAGTTCTTGCTGGCCTACCACTTGTCTACACACGGCACCACTGGGATAACGCCAGCCAGCTTAATGTTCGGCCGAGAGTTATGCCTCTCCTGTGATCTAGCTTTTGGAAGCCCTCCGGACGCAAGACAGCCAGCAACCGAGTATGTGGAGAACCTGGTGGACCATCTCCACGACATGCATGAGATGGCTCGTCAGAACATCCAGAAGGCGAGCGACCACATGAAGACCCAATACGGCAGGCATGCCAATAGCCAAGGGTTCCAGCAGGGTGACCTGGTGTGGTTGTTCCACCCTACCTGGACCAAGGAACCTTGCCTGAAACTTCAACAGCCATGGCAAGGACCGTACCGGGTGGTGAGGAGAATTAACGATGTGGTCTACCGCATCCAGAAGTGGTGGTACACCTGGATTGTCTGGCCTGCTACGATGGTGCTGTTCGGAACGACCAGCATTGAGGAGGGAGCAGTGTTGCGAAGCCATTATCTACGATAGCGCGGCTAGTGTACACAAAGAGCCGGCAAATAAAGATAGCTGAGATAAAGGACTTACCTTCATAGATTAAGTTATGCTTCTGGAAGGTGATGAAATATTCGGTTTCTTTATTCTCCTGGAAGAGTCTCGAATTTATCAATGAGATATTTAAGAAGGTGACAACTCGCCAAGAATCAAGTTGCGAGAGTCGTGAACAGTAAACAGCTGTAGAGTGTTGCTGTAACGAGAGCTGATAGTTATTGTCATCGTCCTTGGTAGACTGTGGTATGTGACAATGTTGTTACATGAGAATTGAACAGTGTATTTCTACGGAAATAAAGAACATTTGGAATATCTGCAACTCACTTTTAATTCTATGAACCCACAAATTTACAATATGGAGATACTTGGATATGGAGATGTGCTAATAGACCATAAATGATTAACAAAATGCAAGTGTTTATTACAATATAATTCCTTAAAATTTCCATTTGTACTAAATGAAAAAATATTTTATAGATTATTGGGCTAACGTCTAACCTCCCTTGGAAATATTTTTGAAGTGATACAAAATGTATGTATGTATGTATGTTTATTCCCCAACAAATCCTCGGTTAGTCTGAACCTTCAGTTAATCATAAGTCTACTGGTTTTTTTCAAAATGATTTTTAAAGATCAGATGATTTAGCGATTGTTTTTCTTCCTTTGTGACATAGCTTAGTTCTAAGAACACTTCCAGAACCCAGTAATGTGCATCTTAATAATTACAGTCATGGCTATCAAAATAAGGTGTACTAAAGTAAAGTAAAAGGTGCTTTAAATGATACTTGCGTAAAATGTTAACTGCATTACTGTATGTACTGGCTGTTTTTCTTTTTTTTTTTTCTCTCCTTTCAGGCCTTGTGCCATGAAATAATTTTGGGAATGTATCTTTGATTGAATGGTTAAATAAAGGCTTGATCAAAAACTCTTTGCTGTGAAATAAAAATAATGTATACATATTACACAAGTATAACTATATGTAACAAAAACTTCACTTATCTTAAGTAAATGTCAATTTTTCTTATTAGTTGAGATTGATTTCACAAACATTTGCTCGCATCGCCAGTTAACACACTTTGTCATCAGGGATACTATGTTTTTTCAATATTACCAAAATCTGAAAACAAAACAAACCTAAAAACAGAATCAACTGCTGGTATTTCAAAATTCATTACACGATGTTTATTTTTTAAAATAAGTATCTTTTCCCAAACCATTAAATCTATCAGACGATTTAATTGTAAGTAATAAGCAAACTGATCAATCGGCTGTAGCAGATCATTTTTGGTCATTTAACCATGAAATAAATCCTGAAGTGAAATTATTAAAACAAATGGTTTGATAGATTTAATGGTTTGGGAAAAGATATTTATTTTAAAAAATAAACATGTAATGAATTTTGAAATACCAGCAGTTGATTCTTTTTTTAGGTTTGTTTTTGTTTTCAGATTTTGGTAATACTGTAAAAACATAGTATCCTTGACGACGAAGTGTGTTGACTGATGATGCGAGCAAATGTTCGTGAAATCTATCTCAACTAATAAGAAAAATTTACATCATTTGCTTAGATAAGTGAAGTTTTTGTTACAAATAGTTATATTTGTGTAATATTTATTGCTTCACTGTAGCTAGCTTAATTTTCTTCCTAATTATGTATACATGTTTTGCAGAGGGTACTACAACAATGCACCTGAAGATAGTTAAACCTCCTCCTGATCCTCAAATGGTAGCAGACCACCACGTTCCTATTTTTGTGGAACCTCGAGGCTTGTACAGAGAACAACAATGGGATTTGACGACTCAGCAGGTATGGTTGTCATTTTGTTCATCAAGATGCCTGATGCAGATGCTCAACAGCTTATTATAGGCATTTAAATGAAAGTTGTTACACTCTTGGATGAATATGTATTTTAGAAACTATGAATAGGCCTTCTTACCATATAATGTTTTTCAAGAAAAACTGTTAGGATTATTACGGAGGGGATTCAGCACCAAAACCTGTGGTTTGTTGTACCTAAGCCCCAAGTGGGGCATCCTTGGGAAGAAGGATGAGGCGAGAGGAGACAGAGGGCAGCCAAGTCATGACAGTGCAGAGACATCCGCTGACACTTATACCTTGAGAGACCACCAGATGAGATGATGTGAAATGATAATGGAGATGAAATGGAGGGACAGGAAATTTAAGGGTTGTGATTAACCTACCCAGCATTCGCCTGGCGATCCAGGAAAAGCCCTGAGAAAACCCATGGGTCAGGTAGATCAGCCACAGGAATTGAATCTGGGTCTCCTGAATGTGGGCCACAGATGAAACGGCATGAGCCATCCTGCTCGGTTTGAAAAACAGTAATCTTATTTTAATTGGGCACACAGGTACTCTCATTACCAAATGCTTTTTTATATCACATTCACTGATTGCTCATAAATGTGAAATTTCTTAATGATTTGACAGTCAAAATTATACAAAATTTGAATTTGTAGTATTTGAATTTATTTATACAACTTGCTATTTACAATATTTTATCCACAATAAATACATATTCCTTAATCTAGTTGTATAAATTATGGTGCTGTTTTCCTTATTAACCTTGCTGGCTCAGCCTGCTTGGCTCTCAGACCTTTTAGCCTTGCTGAGTAGCATAGTCACTCTTCCATCCTCAACTCTCACTTGCTGTTTCCTCTTATCCCATCATATTTCCTTTCCTACTCTTTACTTTTCTCATCCATTTCTATTTAGCTTTCCAAAACATGTTCCCTATACTTCTATTTCTATTTTCATTTTTCCTTGTAACCATTTTTATGGCTATCAACTCACCATGCATCTTTTCCCATTTCCTCTCCCATACAAGAGTTAGCCTCCATTCTGCTAACTCTTTTACACTGTCAAAATGTGAACTGCACTTTCTGTTTCTCCACATAATTCACATATGTCTACATTGTTACTTCTTAGTCCTCTTAAAAACATTGATTCTGTTCTAATCCAAGCCATTCCTTCCCTCACCTGTGTTACATTGGTCTATATGTCTCTCTGTTCCCCATTTTCTCTTTATTAACCTATAAAATTTCAACGATCTTCTGTTTTCTATCCCTCCCCATATTTCTTGTCTTTAAAAGTGTGTAGTAGTAGTAGTAGTGGTAGTGGCAAAAATACACATAGTTTATAACAATTCAGTTTATACAAACATTTATGAATGAGGTACATCTTTAGCTTACTTTTAAAACAATTTTTTTGCACACTACTTAATTTTAACTGGTAGTTTATTGTACAGATGTGAGCAAATGTTTTCCGATGCTTGCAAGACTGATCTACGGGAGGGAGGCGGGTTTCTTATCAGTTAGTTGCGCCAGGACAGTTCAGTTTCCGTATACCTGACCAGCGAGTTTGGCGCACAGGTATTTAAGTCTCAGTGGAAAATAAAAGCAATTTCGACATATGAAACATAGGTAGTTTTATACAACTCTCCAGTATCAACTTAGGTATTTATCAATCCTTTTATTAATGACGTTATTTCCTCTCTCTCCTTCTCTTGCACACATCTCAACCATTTTAATCTCCCTTTCTTCTTTTTAAATGCATTTCCAACAAAGTAGTAGTTTTATCTGGAAAGAAATACTTCTACCTTTCACAGGTTAGCGATAATTAATATAATATTAAGCTGTGTGGTATTTAAAATTAAGTGTATCCTGTTCCGAAAATAAATACATTAATTATTCCATTTGTTACAGTTCTCAGGAACAGCTTTTGTGAATATACAAGTAAAATTAATATAGCCACCAAATTAAAAAAACTATATCATCATCATCATCAGACTTTTAACGACCAAGAAAATAAATAACATGATTATTTTGCTTGATAATAATAATTTTAGTTAATTGATGGAAATTAATCATTTCTCCACACTAGCCGTATATAGGCTAAGATGTTTGATGGATAGAGTCAACATGAAAAATTCAATGCCATGGCCGGGATTTGAACCACGGATCTCCTGGTTTCCGTCCAGTCGCTCTTAACCTTTGAGCTACCATGGCCAACGCACCGTCCTGACATTAAATTCTCCAGTTAACTCGTATATTTCCCCGGTAGACCACCAGGGGCTCTCGCATCCGAGATACACCGTTTGTGGCGACTTACTATTGTAAGTACTTAAGTCCCAGGCTTCATCATTTAACTCTTATTATTTTAGTTAATTGATGGAAATTAATCATTTCTCCACACTAGCCGTATATAGGCTAAGATGTTTGATGGATAGAGTCAACATGAAAAATTCAATGCCATGGCCGGGATTTGAACCACGGATCTCCTGGGACTTAAGTACTTACAATAGTAAGTCGCCACAAACGGTGTATCTCGGATGCGAGAGCCCCTGGTGGTCTACCGGGGAAATATACGAGTTAACTGGAGAATTTAATGTCAGGACGGTGCGTTGGCCATGGTAGCTCAAAGGTTAAGAGCGACTGGACGGAAACCTGGAGATCCGTGGTTCAAATCCCGGCCATGGCATTGAATTTTTCATGTTGACTCTATCCATCAAACATCTTAGCCTATATACGGCTAGTGTGGAGAAATGATTCATTTCCATCAATTAACTAAAATAATAAGAGTTAAATGATGAAGCCTGGGACTTAAGTACTTACAATAGTAAGTCGCCACAAACGGTGTATCTCAGATGCGAGAGCCCCTGGTGGTCTACCGGGGAAATATACGAGTTAACTGGAGAATTTAATGTCAGGACGGTGCGTTGGCCATGGTAGCTCAAAGGTTAAGAGCGACTGGACGGAAACCAGGAGATCCGTGGTTCAAATCCCGGCCATGGCATTGAATTTTTCATGTTGACCCTATCCATCAATAATAATAATAATAATAATAATAATGATGATGATGATGATGAACATGGTGATGAGGAGGTTTAAGCCCAACATTCTGGATTAAATTGGACATTTTATTATATGAGGTTCCAATTGAGTGTTGAATTCTTTGATAAATGCAATGCTTAAATCTTAATTTTACTCTGAGTTTAAGTTTTTTTATGCTTGATAGTTATTGAGACATAAAATAAAGGATAATTTTCATTTAAAATAATGAATATACAGGTAAAACTGAAATCAATTTCCAAATTGTTTTATTTAAATGCCTAATGTGCATATAAAGAAAGGAAAGAATGGAAATATTAGCTTATACATCAATGCCATTATATGGGATAGGGAACAAGCGATTAATGCCTTAATAGCCGGTCTACCAAACATTTACATCCAAAAGAGAATTGAGCCTCCTAGGAAGAGAAGCAACGAGAGATTCACAAATATGAAGTCGTCTGCGCACGCTTTCCCATATTTCCTGAACGTGATCCTTGAGGCTTTCAGGAGTTTTTTCTGCCCTGCAATCCCATTCGTTAACATAATAGACCAAATGTGTTCAAAGGGATTCAGATCCGGTGATTTGGCTGGCCAAGGGAGAGGAGAAACTTGTTTTTCTATCCAATCTCGGGTAAATGCTGAAGTATGAATGCTGCTATCATGAACATAGTGAATGATAGGCATATCTTCCTCAGGATATATGGAACGAACACTTGGTAACATGGAATCCTCTAACACATCCACATACTCCACAGAATTCATTCTCAGGGATACACAGAACAGTTGACTCACACCGGCAGCCGACATCCAGCCCGAGAAAGCAATGCTAATCCTGCCGATTCTTGCTGTGATCACTACGTGCTCTGGGTTGTAGCATGTCTTGTCTGGACGCCAAAGTATCATCCTCCCCTCTTTGTCAGATGAGAACATTTTCTCGTCGGTCCATATTACAATGTCTCCAGAATGTCTGAGGCACTGGAAGGAACTGGATAGCAAATCCCACACAAGCAGCTTGATGTGCTTCTATGAAGTCCTCTTTTTGAGCTGGCTTCCTAGTGTGGGTCCCGGCAGCATGAAGACGTCTCTTAACTGTTGAAGGCATTATCTGAAGTCTCATATGCCTCACGATTGAAGTACAATTGTGGAACGAATTCTCTCTGGAATTCTGCACTCTGGCTGCATCTATATCCGGAGAGATAAACCTAGGTCTTCCGGATTTAGGTCGGGGTTTTAATCCTTCTCCCTCTTCCTGGAACCACTGGATCCAGTAAATAACGCAGTCAAGTCCTCTTCCCACAGAATTAGCTATTTGTGTGGTAGCAAGACCTGCTTCCCACATACCAACAATACGCTCTGGAGTGATGTCCGAGGTAATATTCCTGTTTCCTCAGAAGGTAATGTACGATGCAATAATACTCTTTGTCATTTTTTAAGGATACAGTAAACAATTAATAGAAAAGAAAATTTGGAAATTCAAGAAACAGAAACACATATTTGATAAACCAAAATTAACAGAATCAAAATCTGAGACACAGGTCTGGAAATACACATATCATCCCAGAGTGCATCATAAATTCAACAAGATATTCAAGAAGTACATCATCACCCTAGCCCCAGTAAATAAATTCAATTTAAAAAACTTATTATGTAACAACCTGAAAGACCCAGTACCTGAAAACAAGAAATCGGATATATACAAAATCAACTGCTCAGACTGCAATAAGTTCTACATAGGAAAAACCAAAAGAAGTTTACATATTAGGTTACAGCAACATATGAGATGTGTGAAGTACAAATAGAAAAATCAGCAATAGCCCACCATTTCTGGTCTACCAATCATGAAATTGTACCAAATATAAAACTATTAAAGCCAGCCAGTAATGCAGCCAAACTCGATGTTTGGGAAAAATTGCTAATTATAAAAAACAAACAGTATACTTTAAATTTTGAACTGCCACCTGAAAACTCTTTGGAAGTTCATCTCACAGACAACAGATGCCACCACAGACAACCGGTCACTTCAGGAAACCACAGATCCAACCAGTCGGATAACTGCTGACGATGGGGACGAACCATTCTCATCATTATTATTATTATTATTATTATTATTATTATTATTATTATTATTATTATTATTATTATTTCGTGTAGACTGCTTAAAGGCAGGATTATACGTTATTACATTCGTCTCCTGCCTCATGTGGTCGCTGGAGGGAAACGTCAATGTTGATTAGCAGGTTAACCTGACCTTTCCTCTCACCAGGCCAACCTAACCGATCATAGACTTTGTTCCTCTTGCCTCTCCAACCCCCTCATCCATCAGAATACTTTTGCACGTCTTTGTACTGCCTACAATATATGGATCAGTATTAATTTTCTTTTTATTCACTGATATTCTGTGAAAATCCATATTTTGTCTGGTATTATATGAATGTATTTCACTATTCATTAGCATACCATTTGGACTACTTATAGTTAAAAGAATGTTTTTGTATACATATAGTGATAAAATAGAATGTTTTCTCTAATAAACACATTTCTACAATATATCAAAATTTAACACATTGGAACACCACAGTGAAGCGCAATAATTATTAAATTATAGATGAGTTGTATTACACATTGGCTACTGGGTACGTAAGTGAAGCCGATGTGTAATAAATACGACTCATCTATAATTTAATAAACATTTCTACAAGTTTCTAGTTCAGGAATACTGTACATGACTCTTACACACTTGAGTAAATCTAAAATCCTGTTAATAGCATGTGCAGCTCCTCCCCAAACTTCTAAGCAGTAACTGAGATGTGGAAAAATAAGACCAATATAATAAAGCTTTTGTTGTCTCAATCATTAAGCTTCTAATGAAAGACTTAAAGGTAGTAAGAGGGGAACTAAAATACTTCAGAGAGGAAAACAAAGTTTATAAGGGACTAGAAATTTACTATTGGTGGGGGCAGTGAAAGGTTGGCAATTACCTATCGGTTAGCAAAATTTCTTCAATAGGATGTCCAAAACTTGGGAACTGAAACTAGAAACACTTCCCTGTGCCTCACTGTGTACAATATTGAAAATAAACCAAAGCAGAATTTTAACCACAAGAAGAATATTATTTGACTTCTAAATTTCCCGGACAATGGTGGAAAATAGCCTCTGAAACATGTTCCAGGAAATTTAAAAGTAGGTGTTTTTTAGTGTCATTAATCGACTCCCTTTAAATTTAATTAGCTTTTGATGCTTGTAGCAGTGGCGGCTGGTGGATTAAATTATTGGTGGTGCACAATTGAAAAATAAAATACAGAGTAGTAGTGACTCACCTATTTATACAGGAACTCTGCTCTCCTCTCCTTAGACCTGGCGAATCTATCGATAACTTTTGTGTTGAAGTCTCTGATCTTCATAATGAACTTCCTCTCCATTGAAAGCATTGCTAATCTGACAATCTGTCCTGTGACATTGTATTCCTAAGGAAAGTTTTTACTCTTTTTAAAGTTGAGAAACAGCGTTCTGCTTCAGCGGTAGACATTGGCATAGTTAACAACACTCGCAGGAGTTTGACACATTCGCTGAATGTAGCACTTAAATTGTTTTCCTTAATGAAGTCCATCAACACAAAGCGCCGGACATTCCACGAAATTCCTCTCGACTTTAAATTACAGTCAGTTCTCTACAAATTTTTGTTCCAATGATAAAAGGATAGAACCTTATTGTTTCTCTAAGGGAATCCTCTGGAAATGTCTTATAATAGTCGGAGAAATTTTCTTGATGAAATAAAAGTCGAGGCTACCAGATGCCCCGTGAAGCTAAATCTGTCCTTTGCTTCTCTAAGAATGTCACAGACTTCAAGAGCTTCTCTTCTTTTCACATCATGATCTTCTATTCTTCTCTTAATTGCAGTTTCTTCGTGTTCCTCAATATCTGCACTTTTTCTTAGTTTTTGTACTTCCCTTTCAAATGCGTTTAGCTGGGTGAGGGCAAATGTTGCATTGCAGTCTCGTTTCTGCAGCTGATTGTACAGAATGTCCACATGGGGCATGATCTTGTGGAAGAAAGATAGCCAGAATACAAAGTTATCATCTTTCAAAGTGGCCATAAACCCAGAAGCCTGAACAAGTGTGGCGTTGTTATTTAACAGAGCTCTCTTCTGAATGACCTCCATGCATTTAATTAAATTCTCCCTGTGTTCGAAAATGGTATTGACAGTCCGTGAATGAAAATTCCATTGTGTCGGAACAGAACGTGGCAATTGTTTCTGCACAACTTCATCAAGTACAGCTGTTCTTTGAGGAGAATTTGAAAAAATGTGCATATTCCTTGTAAATTGATAAAAAATATCCTCACACTGGTGTTTATTGAGGCTGCATTCAGCATTACTAAATTAAGTTGATGCACCATCATAGGTCTGTGCTATAAGTTTATTCGGGCACCGTGACAGTTGCAGATCAAGTTCATATTTAATGACTGGCAAGAGTGTCTGCATCATGACCAGCAGGTCAAACAAAACTCCAAAATCATTCTACGGGTTTGTCATTCACAAGATATCTGTAGATAATAACCATTTGATACACTGAGGAAACATCAGTGGTTTCATCTGCTATGACAGCAAGGAATTCTGCATCCTTAATCTCCTTCATTATTTCATCTTGGCATACCTCTAACATACACTGAAGAATTATGTAAAAAACTGAAGCTGCTGACAGTGAAGTAAACTAGGTTATCAATAATAACTAAACACTAGCAACACAACTTCACTTATTTAAATCCTGGGACCGGTTTCAAAGCAAACATCTGCTTTATCCTCAGCCACTCAGCTTGACACTCATCCACTAACTGACTGACTGATCTTGACCACTACCGGAGTTTGAAGAATAGCTCCTTATCTAACTGCCATCTATGGAGGATGTATGCCTTGCCTAAGATTCATATACCTGGCAATAAAATGAGACCGATTGTAAATTTTATAAATTCACCCATGTATAATTTTGCAAAATGGCTAAACAAAAAGTTTAATACTTTTGATAGATTTAACAGCTTAAGTATAAAACCTCATTTGAGTTAGGAAACAAGATCAGCAATATTGTATTGTCAAAAAATGATAGGCTTGTTTCCTTTGACGTAACTGCCCTATTTCCCAGTATTCCCAAAGAAAAACTTCTAACGTTTTTAAGAAAATGGTTGAGTTCTAATGATTTGGATAAGGAGTCAATAGAGGATTTTATTAAGTTTACTAATCTGTGTTTACATAAAAATTTCTTTACTTTCAATGGAAATGTTTTTCAACAAATTTCAGGAGTAGCTATGGGTAGTCCCCTTTCACCCTTTCTTGCTGATCTATTTATGAGTTTTTTTGAAATTGAAGTCACTAAGGCTTTTCCTTCAATTTTTAAAATATGGTATAGATACGTAGATGACATTTTTGCCATAGTTCCTGAGAGATATATAGATGAGGCTTTGAATATTCTAAATTCACAGGATAAAGCTATCAAGTTCACAATAGAAATTGAAAACAATGGTTACATCCCTTTTCTAGATCTAAAAATAATGAAAAATAACAATAAATTAAGTTTTGGCATCTATAAAAAGTCAACTCACACGGATAATTATATCAAAAATAAAAGTTTTAACCCTATGTCACACAAATTTGCTGTTTTTAATAGTTTGATTTACAGATTGATAAACATACCTCTAAATGAAGAAGAATTTAATGCGGAATATAAACATATTATAAACACTGCTTTAATTAACGGCTTTAATAAAGATTTTATAATCAGAAGAGTAGAAAAATTTAAATATCAAAAAAATGTTAATGATGTTTCCACTCTTAAAAAAGTAAAAAACGATTATATTTTCAAAAAATTTACTTATCCATGGGCAAATAAAAAGTTCCAAAAAATTTTCAAAGAAGTGGGTATAATACTAGCACCTCATAATAATTACAGTATAAAGAATTTGCTACAGTTTTCTAAAAAAGACAAAATTTCAGACAACAAAAAATCTGGTATTTATCAAGTTAACTGTTTAGAATGCGATAAGATCTATATTGGTAGAACCAAGCGTAATTTAGAAACCAGAGCGAAGGAACATTTTAGAAATATTAAATATAGACAGGGAAATCGGCAGTGGCTGATCATTTTTGGTCATATAATCATGAAGTAAATCCAGAAGTTAAATTATTGAAACAATTGAAAGAACCGATAGATTTAATGGTTTGGGAGAAGATATTTATTTTGAAAAATAAGGATCGCATAATGAATTTTGATATCCCTCCAATAGGCATCATCAATAAGTTTGTGTTGTCCCCTGTAGATGGCAGTTAGATAAGGAGCTATTCTTCAAACTCCGGTAGTGGTCAAGGTCAGTCAGTCAGTTAGTGGGTGAGTGTCAAGCTGAGTGGCTGAGGATAAAGCAGATGT
Organism: Mantis religiosa; assembly: GCA_030765055.1. Taxonomy (NCBI): domain Eukaryota; kingdom Metazoa; phylum Arthropoda; class Insecta; order Mantodea; family Mantidae; genus Mantis; species Mantis religiosa. The sequence continues at coordinate 162,648,232 of CM060948.1, read as the reverse complement.
TTGCTTTGAAACCGGTCCCAGGATTTAAATAAGATAAGTGAAGTTGTGTTACTAGTGTTTAGTTATTATTGATAATACACTGAAGAATTTCATTTTGTATAGTTTTTGAAGTGCCCTTAAAAACAGTTGCTTTTTCCATATGGCCCTTCAGGACACTATCGAGATCAGCGCTGAAATCTATTAGGCCTCGAAAGATACCAGGGTTTTGTGATGTATCAGATTCATCATGACCTCTCAAAGCCAGCTCAAATGAGCCAGAAAACCGTATACAGTTTATTATGATATTTAGGACGTATCTATTCTGCATAACTTTATTGTTATGCAGCTGTATGTTCCTTCTGTATGCACTGTCCATTAGTGCAGCAATATTAATATTGCCATACATTGCTAAACTTAATGCATTTTTTATATGAGACGAAGAGGACTCATGCTTTTTAACACGGTCGTGCATGTTTTGTCTTTCATTTCTTGCTCCACTCAGGAATCATCTCTTCCAAAGAGCAGGCATGGGAAACAGTATAAAGAGTTAACTTCACATCCACATAACCAGTTGTGCTTCTTGTACATGTCAGGGTTGAACTTCCTATTGAATGTTCTAGCTTTTGACTTAATCGTTTGAATTATAGAAATGTTTGGCGTGGGCCTACCCATTCGTTTCACTTCAGATGTTTCTTCAACACTCTGTTGCGAAAAGGGCTTTTCCAGTAAAGATTGCATGGTATTCATTCTATCAGAATTTTAAAAACGTACAAAAACAACACCTCACAATAAGCACTATAAATAAAATGTTAGAATACTCAGTTTAACCGTAAACAAAGCTTTCTCAAACCTCTGCGAGCATGAAACCACACCACAGAATAAGCAGACACACAGATACACGCTAAGCGAAGCCTGAAGGTCGCGCTATAGCCGTTGCTAAGAGGAGGAGGAGCTAGGTTGATAAACCTCCATTTAAGCAATGCATAAGAAGCCACTCCATTCTCTTCACCTTCCCGCAACCCCTCAGAGAGCCCACATTTGGGCGAAATCTGTGGTTAACACTTCGCTGCAAACCTGGCGGCTCCTACAGCTAACCTCTGGTTATTTCGACTTCTGTGGTCATGGACAGCTACAGAGGATAAGCGTAATTGAAACATGTTTGTATATAAAACAATGCAAATAAGTACAGCTTTAATGTGCAAAATTCACCTGTTGTACATTCAAAATCAGTGAGTGTAGCGCAAACCTGCAACCTTATGGAGGAACCGCCCCTGGCTTGTAGCTGAGTAATCCAATCTACATCTATGGGAAAGAACAAGCATAAGCAGATATTTCTTTCAGTTTTTTTCTCCCTACTGCTGTTTGCTATTTGATCATCTGATCTCTTACTGTTTACTTCCATAATAATAAGCATTAATAATGAATTTACACAAATAGTACTCACCTTTGATTGCACTGTGACCTGTATGGCCTGTTTTATTATATTGCTGAATATTGTATTTTGTTGCACCAGTAAATACTTTCAAATAAAGTAAAGATGTAATGTTTTCCCCATCTGCAAGACACACTCCCCCTTGAGCTTACGCTTGTAAGATTCAGAGGTTTAGATTGCAACATCACTCTGTTACATTCTGCCACTGTTTGTTGTGAGAATGAGGGTATTCATGGCAAATGATGGGGGTTTGTCAGTAGGTACAACATCCACGTGATGCATGGTGACAAGGAGCCATTTTGGCTCAATGAATCACCTTTGCCCCCCCCCTCCCCCTTAGAGTTTCATCTGCAAAATAATATGTACAGAAAAATGCCACAAAACTGCCTTGAACTTAGACATAGAATACAAACTTACCGTGACACTTGACCTGTTACAATGTGTTTTTCTAAATAGAAGTATATTTTTACTTTCAACTCTTAAGTACCAAGGCATCATTTTGAGCAGCAATGATTATAGTTATAGTCTCATCCTTGTGTAATATAACCGTTCTTGGTCTCCTGTGATGGAATTTCACAGTAGTACCACTAATAGATATGCGATTAAAACATAAACCGTTATTGAGTCTATGTACTGAGCAAGCATTTCCAAATGGGATGGTGGAGTGGGCGTTGTAGGTCAGGGTGTTAACGAGGGGGTCCAGGCTGGTTAGCTGCTTCATTCTATCCTGGCCTCACTACAGCCATGAGTGAACAAGAGGTTCCTTTGTACATAGCATAACATATTATAAATTTTTTAACCAGATTTTAAGTTAAATTTAAAGGGAGTCTATTAATGACACTAAACAACACTTACTTTTAAATTTTTCTGGAACATGTTTCAGAGACTTTGCCTCCATCCTCACCGGCCATCGACTGGTTCTCATTGGTGTGGTTGACGATATTTTGTCATAGGTCTCCTCTGGTGGCGGTTCAAGGAACTTGCTGAACAAATCTTTCTGGGGGATGTTGAAATTGAATACTTTGTTCCTATTTTTTGAAATGAAGATTTGTTCCCATGTGGATAGATCTTGTTTTCCTGATGTATGTTTTAGTAGTTTTGGTTCTGGATTTATGTTGTCTTTTTCCCAAAAATGCGTGGCAACTGCTGATATTTCTAATTGTTTATATTTTATGTTTCTAAAGTGCTCCTTTGCTCTTGTTTCTAAATTTCTTTTGGTTTTTCCAATATAAATTTGACTACAGTCACTGCATTCAATTTGATATATACCAGATTTTTTGTTTGATGGAATGGCATCTTTGATGTTTGAGCAAATTAGGTTTTTTAAGGAGAAATGGTTGACTGGTGCTAGTTGAATGTTTTGTTTTTTGAAGACTTTTTTGAATTTATCATAGGCCCATGGATGGTAAGTGAATTTTTTGAACATCATATTAGTTTCTGTAGCTGAGAGGGTTGTGGTTTCCTTTATTAGCTTCTTTTTTTGCTAAGTTCACTTTTTTGTCTACTAATGATCTGGGAAAGTCATTTTTTGTGCTATTTCAATAATTTTGTTGTATTCTGTTTTGTATTCTTCTGCTGTGAGAGGGATGTTGACCAGTCTGTGCTAAATTATAACAACACTGTTTTCATAACTTCCAAGAAAGGAAGATTTTAAGTTGTTTAAAGGCACAATCTGGAGATGCTATACTATTCCAGAATCAAGTGTTTATTTGTATTATACAATGTAAATGAGGAAAAAAAATTGTAGAAAACAAAGGTCATGCTCAATGTCCAAGGTCAAGTCTCGCAGAAGACATCCATGCCATTTGCAGCTTATTGCAGGTGATCACTATTCTGCTGTTGAAAAAAGTTGCATCAGAAGTGTACATCAGCATGGGATGCTCATACTGAACATCTTGGCTTTAGAAAAAGTAGTCCTCAATGAATTCCGATGTTATCAAATATCAAAAGCAGGTCAGGTTAAAGATCCATGAGAACCTTCTGAATATTTGAAAGTAATGAGTTGGTAATTCAAAAACAAACATCACTTAAATTATCCTTACTTGGACATGTTTTGGAGAAAGTTTTGTCCCCATCGTCAGCAGTTATCCGACTGGTTGGATCTGTGGTTTCTTGAAGTGAGCTGGTTGTCTGTGGCGGCATCTGTTGTCTGTGAGATGAACTTCCAAAGAGTTTTCAGGCGGAAATTCGAAATTTAAAGTATACTGTTTGTTTTTTTATAATTAGCAACTTTTCCCAAACATCGATTTCGGCTGCATTACTGGCTGAGTTTAATAGTTCTATATTTGGTACAATTTCATGATTGGTAGACCAGAAATGGTGAGCTATTGCTGATTTTTCTATTTGTTTGTATTTCATGCATCTCATACGTTGCTGAAACCTAATATGTAAACTTCTTTTGGTTTTTCCTATGTAGAACTTATTGCAATCTGAGCAGTTGATTTTGTATATACCTGATTTCTTGTTTTCAGGTACTGGGTCTTTCAGGTTGTTGCATAAGTTTTTTAAACTGAATTTATTTATTGGGGCTAGGGTGATGTGGTACTTTCAAATGTTAAATACATCACTGTTTCTAACCTTTTGCTTCAAATAATACCTTCTGAATAGTTTGCAGTAGGAAAGGCGCATTGCCACATGTAATGAGACATAGGTTCATTATTACATTCTGGAATCCAAAATGGTGTAAAAAGGATGAAACCTATCCAGTGAAGGCTAAAATCTGTCTCTCAGCTGGAATAGTTCCTGCAACAGTGTTTTTTGACCACAGAGGATTTTACTCATTAATTTTCTTTACAGTTGTAAAGTAAATGTGGATTATTATTGCTGGTTGTTAAGTTGCCTAAAAGCTGCCTATCAAATCACTTCATATGCTCATCGAAGGTCACCCTTCTCCTTTGTAACTGTCATCATAGCCAGAAATTCTGACAAAGAAAGTATAGGGGAGTGTCAGCTATCCACCCGGCGGCTAGCACCGCCCACATCTAGTTTCGGAAAAACTACAGTAGATGGAAGCACTTCCTTGAGTGCATCTTCAAGTCTTGCTTGGCCCTGCTTCGCTGGCCTCAGTGTGAGTGTACATTGTTGGAAGTGCATAGTGTAGCATATATAGTGCTTTTGTCCGCACGTGAGTTTCTCTTGTATTCTTTCAACAGAAACATCTGCTTTGTAAAAGGTATGTGCATTTACTTTATTATTCTATTATCGTCATAATATTAAGTTTATAATTACAACAGGTTAACCAATAAATACTGGGTACTTTAGTAATGGCGGAAAATTTTCTAATGGTCAGCGTTTTGGCTATGACTGGTCACTATAATATCAATTGGCGCCTGTCAGGTAACTCATGGAGATTTTCTGATACAGGTCTCATCAGTTCAAGTTACTATGGCTTCCGGTAAAGTAAGAGCTACTGTTAAGGGCACGTGGTCAGAAGAGAACATGAAAGTTGCTTTGCATACCGCACTGACAGGGAAAACAAGTGCCAGGGAAGCTGCAAGGCTCTTTGGTGTACCAAGAAGTTCTCTGCGGGGTAGAATTTCGAAAATAAGGAGGGGAGAAGAGGTACGTTTACCATCAAAATTAGGAAGATTCGAATCAACGTTCTTTGAGAGCTGTGAAGATTAACTGCTTGAACTTCTGAGGCAGTTAGACAATATGCTGATGCCATTGATGAAAAAAGAATTTTTGGAATTGGCGTTTCATTTAGTGGAAGAATTAAAGCTTCCACATAGATTTAATAGGGAGAAAAAGACGGCCGGTAAAGACTTGTACTATGCCTTTGTGAAAAGGCACCCTGAACTCACCTTAAAGACCCCAGAATCGACGAGCTTAATGCGAGCAGTTGGGTTCAACAAACCTCAGGTTGATCATGTCTTCTCCAAGCTTTAGGAGTTGATGGAAACGCACTCATTTCCTCCTCATATTTTCAACTGGAATTTCATCAGTGCACGAAAACAGTAAAGTTACCTCCTTTAAGGGGAAACAATAAATTGGGAAACTTAACTTCAGGTGAAAGAGGCCGCAACATCAATATCACATTCTACATGAGTGCAGCTGGAAAATTCATTACACTCTTGTTTATCTTTCCTCGGCAGAAGATGAATCCTCGACTGATGATTGGTGCCCCTGACGAGAGTCAAGGTATTGCTCAGCCTAGCGGGTGGATGAATGGGGACATCTTTGAGATATGGCTTAAGCATTTTGTAAAACATGTCCGTCAAAACCAAGGAAGTCCAGTGCTTCTGATCCTTGATGGCCACTGCAGTCATAAAGAGCTTAAGGTCATCCTTTATGCACGTTCCAATCACATCCACGTTATCCATCCCACCTCACACAACACACAAAGGGATTTTTGTGTACGGGAATTCATCCACTGAACCCAGGGGTCTTCTCAGAAATTAATTTCATGCCGTCTCAAATGTCAGACTTAGAAACTGCTTCCACTGCTGAAGTTGAGACTTATAGCACCATTTCTGCTGAAAAACCAAGTGATCATTCAACAGCCAGCTTAGAAATAAATTGGACTCCAAAAATTTCAAAAGCTTTGAAGAAACTCTCTCCGATCCCTGATGCTAGTAAAAGGAGACTGACTACAAGAAAAAGAAAGTCAGAGAGAAGTGAAATTCTCACCTAGTCTCAGTAGAAGAAAATCCTTGAGGAGAATAAAAAAGCGAAGGTTTTATCAGAGGAAAGAAAAGGTAGAAAATTTTCAAAGAAGCTGAGCTTCAACACACCATCTACGTCACAAATGTTGGTGGATAAACAACATGAAAACAGTGAAACCTTTTGCATTTTGTGTGGTGAAAGTTTTGGTGTGGACTGGGTCCAGTTTGAACAATGCAAGAGTTGGGCACATGAAAATTGCACCAATGTGGAAACTGGAGCAGTTAATTACATGTGTGGTAGATGTGTACAGTTGTGATGTTCATCCTTGTCTTGAAATACATAAAAATAGAGCAAAAATTCAAATTTCGGTCAGTGGGCTGTACTACCCTCCAAAATTTAAACCTGCCGAAAATTGCTAGACATTAACATTTTAATTTCTACTGTTTTAAAAGGTATTCAGGTATTCTCTTCATTGCAGTATTGTTCTATAATCCTGTTATAATATATCCAATAAATTTGTTTATCTGAATATTGGTGTGTAAATACATATTTGAAAAACTTTCCAACTGACCGAACATAGCCGACTCTCCCCTACTTGGAAATGCTTTGGCTTATTTGAAGTGAATAGTTTTTAGGAATACTTAAAGACTATGCAAGTTTAACAAACTTCTATCTGATAGTGCAGAAGTTGTTCTAGTTTTTCTTCTCTTTTTGTTCTTTAGTAGATTATTCTCGTGATTTGCAGGTTCTTCCACATATTAATGGATTCAACCATGTAGCTAAAATTGCTGCAGAAGCAGATGTGGAGAATAACCTAGTGAAAGCGTGTGTACAGAATCTTGTGTAAGTAATACATGTACATGTGTGTGGGGGGTGGTGGGGGCGTGTGGGGGGGGGTGTAATATTGAACACAAACATAAAGGTATAATAATTAGAAATGGAATCAATGGAAGATGGAATATTACCGTGATTGTCAATGGGTTAAAAAGCACAGTAAAACTTGTCACAGTTGCAAATTAAGGAACATTAAATATGCATACATTCTCAGACCAAATAATTCTCATCAGTTAACTTAATATGAGTTCTGATTACCAATTTGAAAACTTAAAATTAGAATTAACACTGTGAAGTAATGTAATAATTAAAATTATACAATGAGTTGACTGATACTCAGTGTGGTATGTCAAGTACAGTGTGTCTCAGTCAAGTCATTGTATAATTTTAATTAAGTAAGTAAACTTTATTTCCATTTCAACTACAATTATACATTTACATACTTAATACTACACTGAGTTGCTGGTTACTCTTGGGCCCAATAGACCCAAACTCTGAGGTTGTCAAGCTAATGGGTCCCTATTGGCATCTTACCTAAAATAACTTCATCTTCATTTTTGTCATATTTACTTCTCTTTCTCAACCATTTGGCTCTTTTCCCAAAAAGTTCTCAATTTCAGTTAAATTTTTCCTAGTTTTTACGCTCAACTTCATTGCTTGAATTTCTTTTGGTAGCCTTGCCCATTCTTTTTTACCTATCTTCTCCCTAAGCAACCTAGTTTCTTCACATTCTAAAAGCAAATGCCATTCTTTATCCCTTTGGTGACACATGGGCATTTCTCCACATCCTCCTCCTTTCCAAACCCTTCAGTTTCATAACTCCTGTTGTGGCCCGTGCAAATACTTCTCTTGCTGCATTATCACAAATATCAATGTATTTTTCCCTGTTCCAATCACTTTCATCTCTATAAATTTCCAGTAAGCTTTTCAAGTTGAAGCTTTTAAAATTTCTTGCCTTTCTATATCTTTTGTTCTTAACCTAGTTCTTTCCAAAATCCACTTTACAATAATTCCCGGTTTTTCCACATGACACCAAACCCTATTTTTAACATCATTTCCTTTATTTTATTTAGCCATGAATCTTTATAATTTAGTATTTCCTGTACTATCAAGCATTGATGTAGAATATTCTGCTCATCTAAACACCTAATTCTTGCCCAATATTTTAACACCCTTTACACCAGTATCCCTCTTCCCAATTCTACTTGCACCACTCCATTTGGTGAAGCTCGTGATAAGTCCAATACTTTGTTTGCAAAAGTTTCACATTCATATTTTGACCCCCTCCTCCAAACCCCATATCTCTGTCCCATAGAGCATTTTTGCTTCTACTATGGCTGTATAAATTCTCTCCATCTGTTTTATGTGCTTCCTGGTAATTTATCTAGTCATGCTTTAATAGCTTTTAATGCAGTTTTACCTTTTGCCATTGCCATTCTCTTCTGCTCTTTTCAACCCCCATTACTGTTTAATCGTACTCCTAGATAATTAAATGTATTGACCACCTCAATTTTTCTTCCTTGCCAGCACCATTTCTGCTCTTTCCTTAACTTATTACCTTTCTTAAATACCATAATTTTGGTTTCGTTTACATTAATTCTAAGGCTCCATTCCTTACAAAATGTATCTGCTCCAACTGTTCCTGCTACTAAATCATCCACAAATAACAAACCAGGTATTTCCGTGTTAATTATTGGCACATGCCTATTTTCCATTCTAATTGCATCCAATTTGATTACCAAGTTTGTCAAAAAAGTTACTGTAAAAAATTTAACATTTAAATGCATGGTGCAGCAGATCTACAACATTAGGCTGTATTCAGCTTGAAAAATGTTTTAGTGCAGATCTTTGGTTATTATAATATTGTACTGGCCTTTGTCAACTATACACACATTTTGCGTCTTTTTAATTGTAAATATTATTTTATTTTTACAATTACATTGTTGGCTTTTTTTTATACTATAAAAGGTAAAATCCAAGCAAACTGCTGCCAAAATGATACCCTGTCAACATCCAAGTGTGCCATCACACCGATTATTTTACTTGGGCCTTCCCGTCCTTTTCCACATGCACATTTGACTGCAGTTGCTGAGATTCAAATTCACGACATTTGGCTTTGAATGGATGGCCAGTACATTGTTATTTCTTCAACAATAATTGCTATTCGAATCGATTGCATTGAGCCACCACTGGTTTAGAAATGACAGCAAGAGCCGCATAATTAGCAAAATAATTCATGCATTTAAGGGTTAAGATTTCTACAGTTATATCTATTTGAATGTCTCAAACATGTAATAAGAAACCACTTAAAAGGAAAATATAGAAACATTCATGAATATAATACAAGAACAAAACAGAACTACTTTAAAAATAGGTTCAGGGGAACATTAGCTGCCAAATGTATTGAAAGTACCGCAAAAAATTTATACAATCATTTACCTCACTCTATCAAGGCAGTAAATGAAGAGGTGAAGAGAATTTCCGCAATAAAGACTTACGTAGTGAAAAACGCTTTTTACTCAATTGACGAATACAAAATGGAAGAGTGACTTGGTTTATTAAAATTTGTTATGAATCTATTTTGTATATATAGAACTGTTAATAATCTGTAAATAGATTTATTTGTTTTTATTTTTGAACTGTAAAAATGTAATTTTAGTTTTATTTTTTGACGATGCTTTGTAAAACATGTTGCAAATGGCAGATTAAATCTGAATCTGAAATAATTGTAAAGCAAATTGACTACATAATAAAGAATAAGTTACTGATCATATATTGTATTTATGAACCACTTAGCTTATTCCATAAATGCAGTCATGTATTACAACAGATTTTAGTAATCATGGGATATTTACCTATGTTGCAGGTATTATGGAGCAGTTAAGCTAATTCCAATATTTCAGTATTGCAATGTGTACACAGCCACGCCAGAACTAAGGCTGCTTGCTAGTCGAAAAAAGTTCCAGGAGGAATGCTTGCTCTATGTATCAAAACAAGGTGTGTCTATAATAAACTATAATTTTAACTGACAAATACTATAAAGGTTAATTATTTTGCATGTTCATGGAAATGACTGCTATTTGCTTTGGAATATAAGTTCTGTAAATAATTATATGATCAAACTTCTGTGGGTACTCAACTCTGAATTTCGTTCTAGACATCGCTCAATTTAGCATATATAGCGAATATTGTGAAACATGCTGTGTTAAAATTTTTAAGCATCTATTGCACTAAGTTCTAGTTATGAATTTTAGGCAAAGATGTTAGTAAGATAATTATCTTGCACCTCAAACTACTCTGGGACAAAATATTGTTTAGGATACTCGATATGAGACCTATCATTTTGAAACTAAGATTTTTGTTTGACAAATCTTTCACTATCTCTTATTCTAAATGCAGTGAATGGAAAGTATAGGCTAAAATTGAGGAAATCTAGATTTGGGATAGGGGCTGGACTTTACGGCAGTGATACCAAGCTTTTCATTTAGCTTGGTGGAATATGGCACTGTCTTTCGGGCAGAGCTACTTGCCATTTTATTTAGTATTTGGGAGAGTAAGAAGACAGATTAGATGGGTACTTATAATAATTTTTATTAGTCAAGCTGGTATGAAAGCTCTCAATAATCACTTGATGAAGTTCAAGTTGGTTTTAAGATATTCAGCATGAAAAGTTCAATGCCATGGCCGGGATTTGAACCACAGATCCAGTCGCTCTAACCCATTAAGCTGCCATGGCCAACTTGCTGTCATGACATTAAATTCTCCATTTGACTTGTATATTTCCCCGGTAGACCACTAAGGGCTCTCGCATTCGAGATACACCGTTTGTGGCAACTTACTATTGTAAGTACTTGAGTCCCAGGCTTCATCATGTAACTGTTATTATTTTAGTTAATTGATGAGAATCATTTCTTCACACTAGCCATATATAGGCTAAGGTTTTTTATAGATAGGGTCAACATGAAAAATTCAATGCCATGGCCAGGCTTTGAACCACCGATTTTCTGGTTTCCATCCAGTCGCTCTAACCCATTGAGCTACCATGACCAACTTGCCGTCACGACATTAAATTCTCCATTTCGTATATTTCCCTAGTATACGAGTCTGGACGGAAACCATGAGATCCGTGGTTCAAATCCCGGCCATGACATTGAATTTTCCATGTTGACTATCAAAAACTTTAGCCTACATACTGCTAGTGTGAAGAAATGATTAATTTGCATCAATTAACTAAAATGGTTTTAAGATGTTGAAAGTCCCTTGCAGCACTGCCTGCCTGTCTGCCCGCTCACTTGCCATTCACTTCAGCTGAGGTGGATACTGGAGCATATGGGGATTCTGGGCAATGAAAGAGCAGATGAGGCTGCAAGAAGGGATCTAAGCAACCTTTCAGTGGACCTAAACCAATAGTGGGGCTATTAGGACCGGTTAAGCTGGGTATCAGGGAGTAGTTACTTTGTTTAAGTTTGAATTTATGAGTCACTATGTTTACACTCAGTCTTCACTTACTTGTTGTTGTATAATTGAAACGTTTTCAAGATCATTCGATCTCATCATCAGCTGTTTGGTGACTAAATGAACCTCCCTCTTCTTCCACTACTACGGAGCTCCGATCACTCTGCCATCTGGTGTTAGGGGCACTAAGTTTTAATACCTCATTTAATGCCGGGATTTCAAAATTTATAACTTTATCACGGTTTTTGTTTATGAATATTTTTTCCCAAATATCCAATTCTATGGGTGTACTTAACGATTTCAACAGTTTAATGTTGTGGCCAATGTTGTGGTTTTTTGTCCAAAAATGGTGTGAAACTGCAGATTTTTCTGTTTGTTTCAACTTAATGTTCCTCTGGTGTTCTTTTTGCCTGGCTAACATGTTTCTCTTATATAGAATAAAAAGAAGTATTTCAGAAAGTGGAGTGCCATTGTTACTAAATTAGGCAAGTGAGTCAACCTTGTATATACTTTTCTCCACTTAGTTCCACTTTTCTCTTAGTTTTTCCTATGTAGCTTTTTTCACAAGTTTCACAATTAATCTGATAAATTCCTGATTTCAAATTGTTGGGGATTGTATTTTTCAGTGGTTTATTTAGCAGGTTCCTCAGACTGAATTTGTTTTGGGGTGCTAGTTTTAAGTTTAGTCTTTTGAAGATTCGTTCAAATTTTCTAAAAGCCCATGGATGGTAGGTGAATTTTCTATATTGCCAATTTGTGTTATTAAGTGGTGTGAGAGTGGTATTTTTTGATCTTATCTTCAGTTTTTCTTTCCTCTTCATCATATTCCTTATGATGGCTGGGTTGAATCCATTTAATACCGCTATGTCTTTTATGTGTTGTTGTTCTTTCAAAAATTCATCCTTACTCAGTGGGACGTTGTATAGCCGGTGAATTAGACTTCTAAAGGCAGCTAGTTGATGTGAAACTGGGTTGTATTAATTTTTCTTTATGTAATTATCTATGTGTGTGGGCTTCCAGTATATTCCAAAATCTACACCATGACGATTTCTAGTTATCTTGAGGTCCAAAAAGGGTAGGGTGTTGTCTCTTTCTACTTCCATAGTAAATTGGATGTGATTATCTTGCAGGTTTAGTAATTTTAGAGAATCTTCTTTAAGTTTTTCCGGAATTATAGCAAAAATATCATCAACATATCTCTGCCAAAATTTATAAATCTGTGGGAAGGCCTTTACTATGTGTGTTTCAAAATAGCTCATGTATAGGTCTGCTAAAATAGGCGAAAGTGGGCTCCCCATTGCTAAACCTTTTGATTGTCTGTAGAATTTTTGGTTAAACATGAAGTAATTATTCCTTATGCATAAATCTGTAAGATTGATAATGTCATCTATTTCTCTGGGGTCCGTTGTAGTCTGGGTTAGCCATTTTCTGAGGAATGTAGGTATTTTTTCTACTGGAATGCTTGTAAAAAGTGCCTTAACGTCAAAAGAAACAAGTATGTGATTTTCCGGGATGTTGTATTTCTGTAGGTGATTTATCAATTCCAAGGAGTTTTTTATTCCCAAACTTTGAAATTTGTCATATGATTTTAATTTTCTTACTAACCATTTTGCTATGTGGTATGTAGGTGAATTGATGCCATTGATGATGGGTCTCATGCTGTTGTCTTGTTTGTGGATTTTTGGCAGACAGTACAACCTTGGTAGTGTGGGGTTGGACGATTTTAAGTTGTATTTTTCAGATGTACTTAATGTTTTTGTAATTGATAAAGCTTTATTAACAGAAGTGATACTTTTGGATAATGGATTTTTTGGAATTTATTCATAGTGTAACGGGAGCGCTGGAACACCCTGTGAACCAGCTGGGAACGGAAGGCAGGGGTAGGACCGCGTTAGCCACACCTCCCCCTCGTTTGTCTTGTAGTGGTGACAGGCAGTGGTTGGGAGGAAAAACATCAGTGTGCCGTCTGTTTCTGTCCACCTGGTTCTAGAAATTACGGAATCGTTCATCATCTGGAAACGTCGAGAAGACGGCGAGATGCCTATAAAAAGGGCTGCAGCTAGTCAGTCAGGTCAGTCGGAGTTGGTTTTGTCAGTTAGTGAGTGAGTCACAGTTCTTGGTGTAAGAAGGCAGTGTTAGTCAGTGACGTGTTAATGTACGAGAAGATTGCGCAACGGAAGACTGTGCGTAACTGTGAATGTGTACCGGAGCTTATGTAACCGCGAGTACAAGGAAATTGTAACGGACGAACTGGTGAATCGTAATTGTGTGCATTACATAATTCTGTGTAATTGGCAAGAGTTTAACTGTAAGGCGGTGGAAATAAAGAACATTGTTGAGTGGTGTAATTAGACTTTTTATTTCACGAACCCACAAAGTCACACTGGTGTCAGGAAGCGGGAAAACATCACCGAACATTACAACCATGGACGCGGCATTGGAAAAGATTTTGGAGAAAATGATGGAAATGAAGACGGCCAACGACAACCTCACCGCCGAGTTGAAACAAATGAAGACGGCAAATGAAAACCTCGCTGCAAAAATAGAAGCGGCAAACAACAACCTCATCGCCAAGTTGAAACAAATGAAGACGACCAACGACAACATCACCGAGAAGAGGGAAGAAACGAAGGCCGAATCAACAGCGAACGACAGTCTGGCCACGGAAATGAAGGAGGCGAACGAGGCTCTCGCCGCCAAATTTCAAGAACAGTTGGCCGGCGTGAGGGATGACGTGACGGAGCTGGGCAAGCGGATGGGCCAAGTAGACGACCGCCTTAATGATTTAGAGGAAAAGGCCGACAACATCGCAAAACCCCTCACCCGCCTGACGGAGGAAAACCGGCCTTATGTGTGGACGGAGGACGCCGGAGACGCTTTCCAGCACCCGAAGAAGACCCTGTGCAGTGCTCCAATTTTGGGTTTCCCACAACCGGGTGGCGCCTTCATTGTGGACACCGACGCTAGCGACCATTACATTGGAGGTGTCCTATCGCAGATCCAGGACGGCCATGAGCGCACAAGAGTGGAAGAGAAGGAGCGTGCCGCAGCAGTCCGAGTAGTTGTGGCAGTGCCTGCTGAAGGCTGGGATAGCGCAGGCCTGAGGAGGGAGCAGCTGGCGGACGCAGACTTGGGGCCACTCTTGAGGGAAGTGGACGCAGGGACGAGACCAACCTGGGAGGACATCGCACCGAGGAGCGCCACCTACAAGTCGCACTGGGCCCAATGGGACTCGTTGAAGACCAGAGTGGGCGTGCTGTTCCGGGTATGGGAGTCACCCGATGGGAAGGCGCAGAGAGGACAGTTGGTACTTCCCCGGAGCAAGGTCCCGGAAGTCTTGGAGGAAGTGCACGCCGGTACTTCAGGAGGACACCTGGGAGCGAACCGAATGATTCACAAACTACGGCAGCGCTACTTCTGGCTCAGACTCCGGGCAGATGCTGGTGGTACACCTGGACCGCCTCGCACGCTACGATGGGGCTGTTCGGGACGAACAGCTTTGAGGAGGGAGCAGTGTAACGGGAGCGCTGGAACACCCTGTGAACCAGCTGGGAACGGAAGGCAGGGGGAGGACCGCGTTAGCCACACCTCCCCCTCGTTTGTCTTGTAGTGGTGACAGGCAGTGGTTGGGAGGAAAAACATCAGTGTGCCGTCTGTTTCTGTCCACCTGGTTCTAGAAATTACGGAATCGTTCATCATCTGGAAACGTCGAGAAGACGGCGAGATGCCTATAAAAAGGGCTGCAGCTAGTCAGTCAGGTCAGTCGGAGTTGGTTTTGTCAGTTAGTGAGTGAGTCACAGTTCTTGGTGTAAGAAGGCAGTGTTAGTCAGTGATGTGTTAATGTACGAGAAGATTGCGCAACGGAAGACTGTGCGTAACTGTGAATGTGTACCGGAGCTTACGTAACCGCGAGTACAAGGAAATTGTAACGGACGAACTGGTGAATCGTAATTGTGTGCATTACATAATTCTGTGTAATTGGCAAGAGTTTAACTGTAAGGCGGTGGAAATAAAGAACACTGTTGAGTGGTGTAATTGGACTTTTTATTTCACGAACCCACAAAGTCACAATATTCTGGACTGTCTAACATAAGGTTTACTCTCTGAATATAGTCTTCTGTCTCCATAATTACTAGAGAATTACCTTTGTCGGCTTTTAGGTATACCACAGGCTTCTTATTTAAATTTCTTATTGTTTTGTTGTGAGTATTATTGTATATTGGGGATAACTGCTTTATTATATCCAGACATTCAATTTTGGCTTTGGTTAAGTTTTCATTTTTTAGGTTATATGTGGCTATTTCTATGTCGGCGATAAAATCGTCTTTATTATTTGAGAAGTTCACACACCTATTGAAACCTTTCTGGAGTAATCTAATTTCATTGGTTTTAAACTTTTGTTGCGAAAGGTTTATTACGTTAACTTGCTCTTTTAAGTCCCAGTGTTTTGGCTGATGAGGGTGTTCCAGTTGCCGTTCTTTTAACAGTTTGAATTTATTTTTAAGTCTTTCGTTTTTCTTAATCATTAATGTGTTTAATTTTTCGTGAACCTGCATTTCGAAATTTTGCCAAATGTGAATTCCTAATTGTTTGGTTAGTTCTAGATGTAGGTTGTATAATTCCAGGTCTTTTTTATTTATGTAACTGTAATGTTTCGAAATTTCCAGTTTTATCACGTATTTTTCCACCAGTTTTTGTCTTCTGTGATTACTAATGTGTTTGACCGTTTGCTTTACAAAAGTTGGCGTGATATTGTGTCTGAGGCAAAGTTTTAGGAATTTAATGTCTGCCATTGCGTATCTTCTTTTTGTCTGCAGTTTTAAGTATTTTTTTAAATCTTTCTTTTTGTAGCATAATTCCGTATTAAAATTCATAAACATGCATCCTACCTCGTCTCCATTTTCTTCAGTCGCCAGTTACTTTGTTAACGTGAGAAATTCTGAATCTCATCTGTAAGTTTTGGGTACTCCAAACTGCTCAAGATGTGGGTTGCAAGAACTGTTAAAATTATACAGGGAACTTGGGACAAGATGACTTTTTATAGGATACTCTACCTGCACTTATGTTTCATTCATAAGTAATCCATGTTTACAGCTTAGCCAAATTCACGATTGAAGTAGTGTTAAACAAGCATCTAAAATATAGGTTTTGTACATTTACTTTCACAACACATTTAAATAAAAAATGTTTTGCTACTTGTTTAACACTGTTTATAGATTACATTGTGAAGGCGGGAGGAAATTTGTGTGTGTGCAAGCTCACATATATTGATGTGTCAAATGTTATAATGTTTTCTTGCCATATACATACCAATGCATAAGATTATAATACCTTATGTTGAACTTATTATTTGAAGGGCTCATAAATAAAGCCTTAATGAATAATAAAGGGCCTTAATAAACCCTGATGGACAGTCTGATTATTTTAACAAATTTGAAATGCACATATGCTATGTAGTTTCTTTCTTGAATTTTATCTGACAGGAAAAAAGGTATTTAAGTGGTCCATCAGTCTCATAAAACCTATTGCCTGCATATTGTTTTACACTATAAAGAACATTCTTCCAAAACTCAAAAGTTGCAACTTCTTATGATCAGCTGGAGCCAGTGGCAACATGGTCACATTATTGGCATGGAATAATGTGTTTGTGAATTTAGCAATTTTGTTGCTAATGCTTTAAGAGGAAATGTTGTACTCACTTTGGTTAAAAAGTATGTGCAATTGCTTATAGCCAGCCTGCTGAATGAGCAGGTAACACAGCTTTTCATTTTCTTTTAATTTTCTTCTAATATCTGATCTTATGACATAAAGGAAAGAACATTCCGGTTCTTAAGATCAGATTTGTGCCATTTGACCAATGTTTCCTGTATGTTCCTATTAAAACTTAATAATAATAATAATAATAATAATAATAATAATAATAATAATAATAATAATAATAATAATAATAATAATAATAGTAATAATAAACAACTTTGCTTTTAATTGCATTATACAGAAGTGTCACTGATTATTATATATAAACTTCAACACTTGGTAAGTAACTCCACTTATCTGTTTTAAAATTGTCGAATTCTCCGGGAACGGTTTTATGATGTTTTCAGTACAGCCTTAGCTGGTAGATGGATTAGCTTTTCCATTACTTCCAGTAGGTGATGGATAAATATTAAAAGCAGAATCATTATTAACAGTGAAGTATTCTTCATTTTTGAGTTTGATTAATGAGTCACTATGTTTACACTCAACTTCACTTACTATGTTGTTGTATAATAGAAACGTTTTCAAGATCATTCGATCTCATCCTCAGCTGTTCGGTGACTATATGAACATTCTTCCTCCACTACTACGGTGCTCCGATCCCTCTGCCATCTGGTGTTAGGGGCACTAAGTTTTAATACTTCATTTAATGCCGGGATTTCAAAAGTTATAACTTTATCCCGGTTTTTTGTTATGAATATTTTTTCCCAAATATCCAATTCTATGGGTGTACTTAAAGATTTTAACAGTTTTATGTTAAGGCCAATGTTGTGGTTTTCTGTCCAAAAATGGTGTGACACTGCTGATTTTTCTGTTTGTTTCAACTTTATGTTCCTCTGGTGTTCTTTTCGCCTGGTTAACAAGTTTCTCTTAGTTTTTCCTATGTAGCTTTTATCACAGGTTTCACAGTTTATCTGATAAATTCCCGATTTCGAAGTGTTGGGGATTGTATTGTAATAGTATTTTTGGATTATGTTCGGAGGAACTATGAATTTAAATATGTAAAAATGTATGTAATTGTGTGATTGGCCGAAATAATAATTATATGACGTAACATGACGTAATGTGGTGACGTGCCAGTGGATCGGCCAATCACAAAATTAAGTAGAAGTAACGATAGTTACGAGAAGTCAATAATCTTGAAGAGACAGATATGTTCTTCGGTCTTGAATAGTGACGATAAATCATAGAAAGAGAAAGATTTTTGTTGTAACGACGAATGTGATGTATACCGCTGCAAGAACAAAAACGTTTTAAGTTGTAGTTCGAATCCGTACAAAAGTGACCAAGTAAGAATCTATCAAAATGTTTGAAGTTACCTGCAATAGACCGTTACAAATGGCGCCGCAATGTGTGGCCGAATAGGATAAAGAAGAGGAGATTAGAACATCGTACAGCTCCGTGGGAATATAAAACTAAAGGAGAAAGAAGAGAGAAGAATGAAGAAAAAGAGAACTGATTTAAGTGAGTGAAATTAAAAAAAAAATAGTAGTAGATTTATGTTGCTAAGAAATCAGAAAATAGTTAAAAAGATGGCGAGTAGAAAAGAAATAATAGTGGAAGGAGAAGTTACTGATAGTGTAGGAATGAGTAGGGAGGATGTAGGATTAAGCAAAGATAACGAGTTAATGTTAGAAAGGATAACGAAAATGTTGATAGATGTAAAATCAGAGTTGAAATCAGAGTTGAGTGATGTGAAATCAGAGTTGAAATTAGAGTTGAGTGATGTAAAATCAGAATTAAAACAAGATCTTGAACAAAATATAAATGAATTGAGGCAAGAATTAGCTCAGAATAAAGATAATATTAAAGATTTGAAACAAAATATGTGCAATTTAGATGTTAACTTAAGACAGGAATTGGCAGAAAGTGTAAGTAATTTAGAGGTTACTTTGTCACAAAAGTTAAAACAGGAATTGAAAGGTGAGATAGCACAAGAAATCAGAGAGGGAAGAAAAGAATTTAAAGAGAACATGGAAAGGTTATTGCAAACAATAGAACAGAATAAGAATGAAAACAGACAGGAAATTATGGAATTAAGAAAAATAATTCAGGAAACTAGGTTAGGTCAGGACATTGTGAAACAAGAAATAAGAATGGAATTAAACAAAGAGTTAGAAACATTTAGGATACAACAGGCAGAAATAACACAAAAACAAAGAGAAGAATTAGGAGATAAAGTAGAACAAAGTATCAATGTAATTTGTTCTGAAATGCAATTACAACATGATGAAAGTAAGACACACCAAGAGGAAATAGTTACAAATTGATGAGATAAGTAAAGCGAAAGAAGAAGTAATTTTTCAAATTAAAGAGGTAAAAGAACATTTTGAAAAAGAGAAGGATAACTTAGGAAAATTGACACAAGTTGTAATTCCATTACAGGCTAGTAAAGTAAATAATGTGAAAGAAATGTCTAGAATTAGAAATATAAATGACTGTGACTTACCAGGTGAATTAAGCAATCATCATAAGTCTGGTGATGTAGTAAGTGAATGTAGTGAGTTTGTGAGTCCAGATAATGATATTAATTATCATAGAAACACACAAAACATGTCCTCACACACACAGCTTCACAGTCTAGGTCAAAATGTATATGTATACGAAATGTTCACACAAATACAAATACACGATGAAGGTCATAGTGGTCACATGTATGATACACCACACAAAATAATGTTTTCTTTAAGATTGGAACACACAACTAACCTAACCTTCAAACAACGTTATGATGTACATAAAAACAAAAGATGGATTTACGAATTTCTGGATGCTTGCAAAGATCAGGTTAGCCAACTGAGAAAAATGTATCACACTAACTGTTCAAAAGTTACGAATATTGATACAGGACAGCTAGAAAAATTAATTATTTGTGCAAATCGCCCAACATGAATAACTAAACAGAGAATTCTGTTGCATATAAATTGGTTAAAATGCAATTATTTCATTTTAATTATATATGTTCGTTTACAAATAGTTGTTAAAATATTTTTATATTGTTATAGCATGTTTGTTCAGTCAATAATTTAAAAATGTTAATAATAAAGATACTTTAACGCAAATTTGGGGCGGGGCACACCCCCATATGAAAACAAAAGTGTATATCGAGATTTAACTGTATTGGAACACCACAATGAAGCGAAAAATTATTAAATTTTAGATGAGTCTTATTTTTTACACGAAAGTGAAGCAGATGTGTAAAAAATACGACTCATCTAAAATGTAATAAAAGTGTATATATTTTAAAAAATGTGTTATAATAATGCTAAGTGGTTGTTAAATGTTCATTTATTATTATATTTGATTCAATGTATGTTTATTGTTATATTTTATGTATGTTATATTTATGTTACAGTTCATTGTTGTAAACAAAATTGTTAATTGGGGCCGTTCTTCGAAATATATGGTTATTTTCCATATATTTCTAAGAGGGGCATTTGTAATAGTATTTTTGGGTTATGTTCAGAGGAATTATGAATTTAAATATGTAAAAATGTATGTAATTGTGTGATTGGCCGAAATAATAATTATGACATAACATGACATAATGTGGTGACGTGCCATTGGATCGGCCAATCACAAAATTAAGTAGAAGTTATGATAGTTACGAGAAGTCAATAATCTTGAAGAGACAGATATGTTCTTCAGTCTTGAATAGTGACGATAAATCATATAAAGAGAAAGAGATTTTTGTTGTAACGACGAATGTGAGGTATACCGCTGCAAGAACAAAAACGTTTTAAAGTTTGACCGTATAAATATAACAAAATAAGAATTCATCGAAATAATTTGACTTCTTTATTCCAAACCACACCTTGAAACACATATGTCTCATGAATTATTTAGAATTCGATTGATACTTCAAAATAATCATGAAAGTGAACGTATGAACATAATTTTGGAGCTGATGTTGGCGTGGATGCCTTGTACAAGAGGATCCAAGAAAGAAATAAGAATTAACATTACATGACTCAAATTCCTGTTACAGTATTTTTTAGTGGTTTATTTAGCAGGTTCTTCAAACCGAATTTGTTTTGGGGTGCTAGTTTTAAGTTTAGTCTTTTGAAGATTCATTCAAATTTTCTAAAAGCCTATGGATGGTAGGTGAATTTTCTATATTGCCAGTTTGTGTTTTTAAGCGGTATGAGAGTGGTCTTTTTTGTTATTATCTTGAGTTTTTCCTTTCTTTTCATCATGTTCCTTATGATGGCTGGGTTGAATCCATTTAATACTGCTATCTCTTTTGTGTGTTCTTTAAAAACACCTTACTCAGTGGGATGTTGTATAGCCGGTGAATTAGACTTCTAAAGGCAGCTAGTTGATGTGAAACTGGGTTGTATTTATTTTTCTTTATGTAATTATCTATGTGTGTGAGCTTCCTGTATATTCCAAAATCTACACCCTGACGTTTATAGTTATCTAGAGGTCCAAAAAGGGTAGGGTGTTGCCTCTTTCTACTTCCGTTGTGAACTGGATATGATTAAATATTAAAAGCAGAAGCATTATTAATAGTGAAGTATTCTTCATTTTTGAGTTTGATTTATGAGTCACTATGTTTACACTCAAACTTCACTTGTTGTTGTATAATTGACAACAAGTAAGTGAAGTTTGAGTGTAAACATAGTGACTCATAAATCAAACTCAAAAATGGACATGATTATCTTGCAGGTTTAGTAATTTTAGAGAATCTTCTTTAAGTTTTTCCGGAATTATAGCAAAAATATCATCAACATATCTCCGCCAACATTTGTAAATCTGTGGGAAGGCCTTTACTATGTGTGTTTCAAAATAGCTCATGTATAGATCTGCTAAGATAGGCAAAAGTGGTCTCCCCATAAGCTAATCCTTTTGATTGTCTGTAGAATTTTTGGTTAAACATGAAGTAATTATTCCTTATGCATAAATCTGTAAGATTGATAATGTCATCTATTTCTGTGGGGTCCGTTGTAGTCTGAGTTAGCCATTTTTTGAGGAGTGTAGGTATTTTTTCGACCAGAATGCTAGTAAAAAGTGCCTTAACGTCAGAAGAAACTAGTATGTGATTTTCTGGGATGTTGTACTTCTGTAGGTGATTTATTAATTCTAAGGAGTTCTTTATTCCCAAACTTTGAAATTTGTCGTATGATTTTAATTTTCTTACTAACCACTTCGAAATCAGGAATTTATCAGATAAACTGTGGAACCTGTAATAAAAGCTACATAGGAAAAACTAAGAGAAACTTAATCTCAGAAACTATTTGTAGTTTGTTTATTGGTACTCGTCACTTGTTTGTATTAATGAGAGACTAGTTTCAAAGGCATTTGCCTCCATTTTCAATCTCTTTCCAACTCTTGAAAATGGAGGCGAATGCCTTTGAAACTAGTCTCTTATTAATACAAACAAGTGACGAGTACCAATAAACCAACCACAAATAGTTTCTGAGATCAATTTTGACGTCATTGTTACTAAATTCCTCCAAACACATATAAGAGAAACTTGTTAACCAGGCAAAAAGAACACCAGAGGAACATAAAATTGAAACAAACAGAAAGATCAGCAGTTCACACCATTTTTGGACAGTTGTTGCTTTCAAACGCTAGGCTTTGGCAATGAAGCCATTAGCTCTCTTGCTATCCAATATTTCTGTGTAGTGGGTCCGACAGGTAGGGCTTCACAGGTTAAAAGATGTTCTTCAGTCATTTCCTCTTCTTTGTTGCACAGAGGACAATTTGGACTTCTATAAATTCCTATTCTGTGTAAGTGTTTGGCCAAATAATCATGTTCCATAAGTAATCTAAAATTTGCTACTGCAGCTTTACATGGGATTTCTGGAATCATTTCTGGATTTTTAATTAAAATGTTCCATTTTTTATCTTTGGCTTTGTTAGATATTGATTGGTTTTTTTTGTTTTTATATTTGCTTTTGATTAATCTTTTTATGGATGTAAAGCATAAGCTTTCACTTTTGTTCTGAATTGCATTTGCACCTTTTTTCGCAAGAAAATCAGCTGATTCATTTCCAGCAATTCCACAATGTGCAGGTAGTTTTTGAAGTTGTTGGATCATTTTGTGACATTCTTTAATTTGGATTGACCTCAATTTATATGAACTTGTTGCACATAATGCTGCTTTAGAATCAGAAAGTATTACAGCATTTTTGAATTTATCTATTCTGTATAGAAGGTGTTGGAGTGAAATATGAATAGCCATTACTTCTGCATCAAAATTTGTTGTGTGGTATCCTGCTGGTTGATAGAATGAGAACAGTGCACACTTAATTCCTGCTCCTGAGTTGTTGTCCAAGCTAGATCCATCTGTGTATAGGTAGATATGTAACCATTCTTCAGGTGGGTATCTATTGTTCACAGTTTCTAATGCTAGTGCTTTTAGTACAGGTTTGGAAGTTTCAGATTTTGTAACTATTTGTTCTAAATCTAATTGAATATTAATTGGTTCAGAAGTCAGTGGGTTTTCTTTGATTAAAATGTTTTCTTTAGAATTAGGAAGATTCAGATCTGTTTTTAATTCCATAACTTTGTGTAGGAAACTTGTTTGTGTTTTCATCTTGATTGGTTGTAGTAATCTTTTCTCCCATTTTGTTGTTTTTAACCGCAACATTTTTTCATGTTGTATTAGTACCTGCTCCTCTAAAGTTAGATGTATTGGATAGTTCAAAGTTAAGGCTTGCATTGCCGTGATTGGAGTTGATTTTGCTGCACCGTTTATTAGTCGCAGGGCCTGATCTGGGCATACTTCTAGGTGATTTATGTTGGAACTGTTTGCTGTAATTATTACTTCTGCATTATAAAGAAGTATTGGCTTGATGAATGTTTTGTATGTGGTGTTCATTGTTTCCCGATTACTGCCCCACTTGACTCCAGCTAATCTTTTCAAAATTGAAATTTTTTTTGTTGATTTATTTACTACTGCTTCAATATGTCTCCAAGATAAATTTGAATCAAAAATTGTTCCTAAACATTTTGTTTTATATGTTTGTTTTCTTGAACTGCAGATTTAGTTTAGGGATTTTCTTTTTTAAGCTAAATATTTGGAATGTTGCAATTCCTTTCTTGGAAGTGTTGAAAACAGTGTTGTTATGATAAATTAACTTTAAAGAGAGTCGATTAATGACACTAAACAACACTTACTTTTAAATTTTTCCGGAACATGTTTCAGAGGCTTTGCCTCTATCCTCAGCCCTTCGATGGCCGGCTGAGGATAGAGGCAAAGCCTCTGAAACATGTTCCGGAAAAATTTAAAAGTAAGTGTTGTTTAGTGTCATTAATCGACTCTCTTTAAAGTTATAATTTGGAATGTTTTATCAGTATTTATTTTCATCAAATTGTTGTCAGTCCACTTTTCCAATAGTATCAGAGCCTTTTCCATTGAAGTTTTGGATTTCTCTATTTGTGGGGAAGATGTCCACATGATCATGGCATCTGCAAAAAGTGCTGTCTTTATTTCTGTATTTGATACAGCCGCGGGAAGATCATTGATGTAGATGTTGAACAAGGTTGTACTCAGTCCTGCACCTTGTGGTAGGCCCATTTTTATTTGTCGGAATTTGGATGTACTGTCATTGTATTTTGTAGCACAGAAACGTTGAGAGAGAAACTGAGTGATCCAATTTAACATGCCTAGTTTTGAAAGTTTCTCAAGAAGTTTATGCCTCCATACTGAATTGTATGCTCTTTCAAAATCAATGAAAACTGACAGCATATCTTGATTTTTGTTGAAAGATTCTTTGACATCTTTGGATGGTTGAATTGTATTTTCTTTAGTAGATATGTGTTGTCTGAATCCTGTTTGAGTAGTTGTTAATATGTTATTACTTTCTAAGAACCAGTTTAGCCTTGTGGAAATCATATGTTCTGCTGTTTTTGCAATGACACTTGTTAAGGAAATTGGTCTGTAATTATTTATTTTGTCAGGTGCTTTCTTTTTTTAGGATAGGAATAATTATTGCTTTTTTCCACTGTGTAGGTTCAGTAGAGGTCCATGATATATTAAATAATTTCAGTAGTACCTTTCTTCCCTTTGATCCTAGGTGTTTCAGAAATTCAGCATGTATTTTATCTGGTACAGGAGACTTTATCTTTCAACTCATGGATGGCATGGTGAATTCTTTGCTGAAAAAATCGTTTGTTCGTTCTGGGCAGTTTTTAAATTTTTTGAGATCTTTTTTAATCTACCTTGGTTTTCTTTTTGCTTCAGAAGAAAGTTTATGCTGAGAGCTGTAATACTTATTAATACTTATTATCACAGCTCTCGCACCAATGAAACAAGAAATTAGATTTGCTAAATTTACTTATCACCCCTGGGGCACAAAAAAGTTCCAAAAAATATTCAAGAAATACAATATAACATTGGCACCAAAAAACAATTACAACATTAAAAACCTACTTCACAGTAATAATACTGATAAGATAAAACCAGAGGAAAAGTCAGGCATTTACAAGATTAAGTGTAAAGACTGTGAAAAAATTTACATAGGGAGGACAAAAAGAAACATAGGCACTAGAAAGAAAGAACACTTCAGGCACTTAAGATACAAAAATATTGATAAGTCCGCAATAGCAGCTCATTGCTGGTCTGAAAATCATGAAATTGAAGATAGCACAGAATTACTAAAATACGTACAAAAACATAGTGAACTCGTCATATGGGAGAGGATATACATAGAAAAACATAAAAACCAACTTATGAACTTTGAAATCCCGCCAGAAGAGAATCCCACATTTAAGTTCATCACTAAATCAACAGATGGCAGCAGCAACCCCAGAATTACCCACACCGCTGGATCAAGCTTTAGTCGCATAAGAGCCGTAGATGCAAACGATGATTTGTGAAACATGTCCTCAAAATATGTACGAAAGTGAAGCAGATGTGAAATAAATACGACTCATCTAAAAATTAATACTTATTACAGGCTTCAGAAATAGAGTAGTTTGAAGGAAGTGTTTTCCCATTTAGTTTGAGTGGTTCTTTTGTGCTTCACTGTCCCTACGCTTCTTTCAAGTTTATACTTTGGGTTCTTTTCTTGTTTCTTTCTGACAATTTGTTTTACTTATATATCTGTATACTTTTTTTGCATCTTTTCTATAATCAGCTTTTTCAATAAATTCACTGAAAGGTTTCTTACCTTTTTTTTTTTTTTTTTTTGAATATGTATTTCTTTTTTACATTTTGCTGCCTTTCTTCGCCATTCCTGTGTATCTGTTGGGTTATTGGACAATTCTGCTGTTCTTCATGCTATGTCCCCTTCTTCTTTTAACTTTGATTGTTCTGTATTCCAAAAGGGTTTGTAATGTTTAGTCTTTCCTCTTGGGATCCATTTTTTTTGCTCCTTCAAGAATTATATTTGTTATTGTTTTATTGAATTTATCTACAGATTCTTCATGTTGAGGGGAGTGAAGATTTTGTTCAGTTTCCTCAGTAAATTTTGTCCAATTTGCTTTTCTAAAATTCCAAGAGTATTTCAACTTTGGACTGCTAATGTTTTGTTTGTCATGAAGTATTATGGATGCAATACTGCTCTATGATCAGATCCTATATCTTCAATGATTTCACGTGTTGTCTTATCTTTTAAATCTGAAGATACTAATAGGTCTGGACTAGTGCACTGGCCATTATAGTGTAGGTATGTGGGGCAATCCCCATTCTTGTAGATAAGATCTAAAGTACTGATTACACAGAAAATGAAGCTATTTACAGTGGAGTAACAAACACTATACAAATAAAAATATTTAGTAAATATTCTCCACTTAACTTAAGAAGCCGATGACAATACTTATATTATGTTTTTGCGAAATTAATTTCATGGACATTTGCCCAGATCTTCAGTCAACACAATTCGTTGTCAAGGATACCATGCATGTAAAATATCTATTTTAAAAAATAAAAATCGCGTGATGAATTTTGACATACTGGCAATTGATTCTGTTTTTAGGTTTGTTTCATCTTCAGATGTTGGTAATACGTAAATGCATGGTATCCTTGACAACGAATTGTGTTGACTGAAGATGTGGGCAAATGTCCATGAAATTAATTTCGCAAAAACATAATAGAAGTATTGTCATCGGCTTCTTAAGCTAAGTGGAGAATATTTACTAAATATTTTTATTTGTGTAGTAAGATCTAAAGTGTTAGAATTCAATAAATCTTCAATGGTTTTGCCACAGGCATTGTAGTCTTTGTATCCCCATTTTGGTGAATGACCATTGAAATCACCAATCAAAATTGTTTTACAGTGTATATTTATTATATTCAGACAAGGATTGTTATTTGGTGGATTGTATATACCATATATGGTGTAACGTGAATTTCCTTTCCAGATTCCAATTTGGATAATTTCTATTTTATCTTCTTGCTGCATTTCTTTTATAATTTTAAACTTTGATAAGATGTTTGTTCTGACACCTGTAAGTATTCCACTAGCTATTTGGCGTGATTTGGGGAGAACATATATATTAAATCCAGAAATTTCAAAATATTTTAGTAGATCGTTTGTTACATTATCTTCTTGGATGATGAATATGTCTATTTCTTTTTCTTGTATGACTTTTTGAAGTTCCATTTTTTTACTCTGTGAAAGTCCTCCTGCAACATGTAAACATTTATGCTACTTAAAACATGACAAGTCCTTCAGATAAATTTTCCGGGGGTAAAATAGTCCCCCGTTCGGATCTCCAGGTGGGGACATCTGCAGGACATCAATTACAGAACATGTGACGAAACATGTGTTCACCATTTCACTTTATGCCCGCCTCGGTAGCGTGGTGGTAGCATGTCTGCCTCACGTTCAAGAGGTCCCGAGTTCGAATCTCGATCAGGGTGAGTTACCTGGATAAGGTTTTTCCGGGGTTTTCCCTTATCCTAAAAGATGAATGTCAGGTAACTCTAAGCTCTATGAACCCTGGGCTCATTTGAGCATCATTTCACCCATTCATTGTCCGATATTAACTTAACGTTGGAGGACGTAAATTTAAAAAATAAAAATCACTTCATCACAACACACGTTCCATGTGGACATTCACACTCTTCTCTGCCATTTTGAATAACGGTCTATCCAGAAGCATTGGAAGTGAGCACCATCTATGAGTAAAAGGACACAGGTGCCACTGTCTACTGCATACAAAACCTCCAGCCTAGGAGTCCATTTAAACCTGAAAAAAAAATGTCCCAGATTGACTTGAACAACCCTCGTATATGCTTTAATGCTTTACTCAGTAAATCCAGAAGTCTACTTGGGAAGTCAGTTGGAGGAACTACTTTAAATAAGTAACAATGCAAGTTGTTGTAATGAAACTTCTAACACAAGTAACTTGTAAAGAAGTAAATGCCTCTATAGGTAATTGGTTCATGAACATCAGTCAAGATTGCTAATCATCTGTATGAGCATAACATTACTGGTGTTCGAACTGTAGGAAACAACGGAACCTAGTTCCCCATGAATGTACTCACTGCTATAGGTAACTTTGTATTCTCTCCTTTGACTGTCCAGTTCCACTTGTTTTTTACTGAGGTAATCTCATTGACTTTACAGAACAAACCACTACTACACATTTTTTTCTAACTTAAAACCAATTTTCAGTTAGAAATGCTTTTTTCCAGACATCGGTCCCTTTAGTCAACTACGAGGTTCATTTCAGAAGTCATGGCAACTATTTTTTATTAGTCAAGAAAGCTGCAGGAAACGAAAATCAGAATATCAGATCAACTTGACCAAGGCTTCCTTCACCACAGAGGTGTTGCTTGATGGGTCACTATTTGGCAGGACTTATCTGGTATCCTTGATGGAACTCCTCTACCATATTGGTTCTGATCGCATTCACTGCTGCACCCATGTTCACCATTATCTGGTACTACTTTCTCTGTAGCTGGCCATCCACGATGACCTGTCTTCTGTCCAAGGCAAACATCACTTGAGACGGCTGCGACGTACCTTATGTCATGCCAGCTCTTGCTCGTTTTCTACTGGCTTGTTGATTTGGGCTTTGACAGCCTTCACAACTTGTTCTTTTTGGACACATCCCCAGCACACACTACTCAAGGTCTGTCGGCTTAATTTCGGACACTCTCACCAGATGTCCCAGGTGGCTACATCCCCAACACTTACTACTGGAAGGTCTTCGTGGTTGTCCCTGGACTGACTCTTTGTCATCCCCAAGATGGGGTATTGGCTATCTCAGGTGCTAGCTGCTCCCTCAGGCTTGCACTATCCTGTCCACCCATTGGCACTGGCAACTCTTTGACTTAAGCCCTTTGCTAGGTGTCCTGATAGGCCACACCTCCAACACACCTCTGGAGGATCGTCAACGGTTTTAGGCTGTTCTTCTGTCCCCAACATACTGGATACTCCTGACCCTCAAGATAGGGAGAGCTTCCTTGGCTGCCTCCATCATCAGTGGGGCTATTAGCATTTCATGGATGATTTTATACTCGCCGAGCATCAGGTGGCTTTATATCTTGGCATTGCACAGCCTGTTGATGAAAGATACGTGGGATATGAGACTAGTCGAGAGTCCTATTAAAGTTTACTTGCCAACTGTTGAATTGCCACTACCTTCTGTCTCACAAATAGGGTTCTATCCTATCTCCGTGGTTCTTTTCCATGGTTTCAATGCAGCTTCTGAGATGTGTGCTCTCCGGAGGTCTCAGGTGGGAAGGTTGAGCAAACCCTTTCCATTGCTGTATGTGTGGTCTTTCTGTAAAGCCCACCTTCCCTTCCTGTGGTAGGGACTAACACACTTGGGGTATGCATGGTGAGTACCTACACAGAGAAGCGGTAGAGATTGGAGGGTAGGTAGCTCCTCTGAATTCACTATGAGATCTGTCTTCGGAGGAGTCCCCATGACGGTGCAGACTGTGAAGATAGGTGTCTTTTGTGTTGAACCCCTGAATGGTTGATGTTGACAGTTTCAGATGGGGTACTATTCAGTGTATCCTTGCAAAACACCTTTCATTGATTCTTTTTTGGTATTGGCATTGGTATGTGTAGAGAAAAGGCTCTTGAAGGGCCCTTAAACCCCACACTTCACTCACTCTAGCATATGTGATAGTTCTGATTAGTTACCTATTCTTTGTGACCAGTGTTCATGTTCACACCTTGATGAATCTATAGAAGTGAGCACTCTAAGATTGTATTTATTCACTGTTGTGGAAGAATGGAAAATTATTAAAGAAGCAGAAGAAATAGGAAGTAGTGTTGCAGGAAGAAAATCAGTATTCCAGAATCTTGTGTAAGGGAGTGGAGGGAAAAGGCCAAGTTACAAGCAACCAACCAAAATAGTCTTTGCTGGATGAGTATCCAGAAGTAGAGGTTAGATTTGGGGCCTTCATAAGTTCAAGATTCTGCACATCATAACTTTGCAGTCGACATAAATGTAAAATCTGTTCAAGTCTCAAACACTTCTAAATTCTTAGGTTTACAAATCGACAAGCACATGAAAAACCCACCTAGAATGAGTGAGTGTGTGATGTTTTAGGGCCCATCGACAGCGAGGTCATTTGGGCCCGCCCACATAGATGAAATTGTCCCTAAACTGAGCTCTGCATGCTTTGCTCCCCTTCAGTGATACTCACACACTAAAAATGGCCTATTTTGCATACTTCCACTGGGTAATGAAATATGGTATAAATTTTGGGGGAGGTTCTACAGATTCAAAAAGAATTTTCAACTTGCAAAAGAAGGCCCTCAGAATTATATCATGCTCTTATGCAAGATCATGTAGAAGCATTTTCAAAAACTTAGATATATTAACCCTTACTGGAGAATACATATACACACTGATGATCTTCTACATTAAAAATAAAAATTACTTTATTACTAATTCTGACATCCACAGTATCAGTACAAGATCCAGGTTCGAACTCCATATACCATCAATTAACCTCTCATGTGTTCAAAAAGGAGTGCATTACCAATGTATAAAGATATTTAATATGTTACCAGATGAGTTGAGGACCTGTAATAATGTATTCAAAATTAAGCTAAAGGAATATCTTCTTAAGCATTCATTTTATACTGTTATTGAATGTAACACCTAATATATGCAATTAATAATTTTATCTTTGTACATAATATTAATCCTGCAAATTATATTGTAAATATTGTATAAACATATCGAGATTTAACTGTATTGGAACACCACAGTGAAGCGAAATGATTATTAATTTTTAGATGTGTAATAATTACGACTCATCTAAAAATTAATAATTGTATAAACATTTTGAATTTTCCTACACAGCTTTTCATTACAATAGTAATGTTTAGGTTAGGCATTGGTCTTCCTTCCGGTACAATTCTTATCTTTCCTTCATAGTATCGAGAAGAGAAACTTCATTATATAATATTGTACACTATGCTATCATCCCTGTCCGAGTTCTGTTCGCTGAAAAAAAAAAAAAGTGAAGATTTCTTCTTTCCTCCCCTCCCCACATTTTGTTGATTAAGTGTCAAGCACTAGAGTATGCATGTGTTGAAAATTCTTACCTTACTGAGAATAATTTTGCTCTGATGGTTTGTGGTAAAATATTATAAAACCAAACAAAGAGTAAGATGTCAGTGATATCATTCTTGTCATAGAATAACAAGACTAAACTCACTATATAAATCACTCGGTACATATATTTACTTGAATACACCATTACACTGCAAAATACGATAGTAAATTCATTCACCAAGTCTTGCAAATCGTAGAACTGCTTCTCGAAGCCGATGACGACTGAGCTGAGCTAAAATGTGGCCGTAACACTATGAAAATTCAGCCGTGGTGGACAGAGCACGTAGAACGTATGAAATGGTATTATTGTACAATAAAATGGAAAGGCCACTATAGTAGCCAAGCCTAAAAACAAATAACATACTGCAAGATAAATTAATGATTTAATTTTGTAAATTTTATGGGGTAAGCACTGCTTACCCTTCATACATGGACACCACACTACTGGAAACCAATCAACAGATACAATTTTACGACCACTAGCAAAATACTAGCAAAAACACTAGCAAAAAGACCTTCATTTCTTTGGTATGCAACCTGCAAAAGTTGTATGGGACCAAGTTCCAGCCAGTTTTGTAAAGAGGTCATTCAAGAAGTTCTGCGTATCCATTAAAGTAGATGGAACAGAGGATAACACAATTTGAAGCATTGATGATGATGGAGACAGGTTATTGTACAGTGATAGCAAGAATTAGTTGTGTATATAGGTATGATACAACACTAAAATATGGGTAAATTACTTAAATATTTATTAAACTATTAAATTTCGATATACTTAAATATTGTTTACATCAGCATCAATGCACCAATTTAAGAGGTACAGTAAAACCTTGTTAATCTGGACCCCTTTAAACCAGATTTCGTGTAATCTGGACAAGCATACCTTAAAAAAAGAAAAAAAGAAAAAAGAGCCTGCAAATTACTAATTTAAGTTCTAGTATGGCACTAAGACAAACTTAACCCTTTCACCGATATGGACGTCATATGACGTCCAAGTTAAAGTGCCCCAAACCGATATGGACGTGTATAGACGTCCTGCGCATACATGCATTTAATGCTCAGTTAACGCCAATTATTTTAATCTTGCTGTTTTACAATCAATTTAAATTAGTTCTATAAGGAATGTAAACGTATCCTTAAAGGTTTCTTTTTGAATTGTACACCTCCAAACCTGGATAAACACCCAAGGGCACATCTGCAGATTCACACCAAATAATATTGGTTTCCTTGCGAACTTCTTTTTCGCAACACACTACACATTTTCGAAATGGTTACAAGTTTTTGGGTGTGGGTGGTATACTTTTAGGAAAGTGTTTTTTCTCAAGTATAAGGGATGATGTGGTGAATTTTGCTACCCCCTAGTATAAAGAGGCCTCTGAGTATTATAATGCTCAATTAGGTTACGAGCTCTTTATACGCGCAAGTACAGGTAGATGAATGTCTTTTACAGCTCTGATAATTACTAAACATCTGTGCATAGTTACATCCAGTGGTATAAAACTACTTTTTTTTTACCATTTAACTGTTTTCCGTAAAGAGGGATAGCTGGTAATAGCTGATCCGTATCACCCATATTTGACCCGCCATTTCCCCAAACGGAGTAGCTAACATGCCAGCTGTAGACCAGTACACGTCACTGCTACGTATGTCCTAAAGATCTCCTTCATAATCGTACAACAAATCTTCCAGATTTTCTACAGTAATATCAGAAGCCTGTACACATCATACCCAAGCTAATTTATTTGCTACATTACCGGGATAAGCCATGGTTAACATTGAAATTTAACAATTTCAAATGTGCCGTTCATTTAGTTCTTGATAGCTACAAGAAATCTCTCTGAACACAGAGAGAGTATAAATACCTGAAATACAGAGCGAAAACTGCTGCATAAGGCTACTAGAAACCTTGGTTGAGAAACACTGTAATAACAGATGCTGACAGAGTTTTCATTCCAGTGTGTGAGTGTGTGACGCAACATATTCTCGTCATATTATCGCTTGGCATAGCATAAATAAACTAAACTTGAACCTGAGAAGACGCTTGCGTAGCTATACATACATACTATGGCTCGTATACACAAAACAAAATGATTCACATATTAGGCGCGTTCGGCACAAAGAATGGCTTTTGCTACAGCGAAACAAAGTAGTGAAATTTCAACAATTTATTAATGTAGTCTCTACTTTATTGTTACTGTATATTTATACTGCCTTTAATGAGATTTAAACCAGTTTTTGTTTCGTTTAAATAACTTAATAAATACGGAAGATACGGAATTGTATTTATGATGCATTTTTACAGCATTTAACAATTTAAATGTCCTGTTCTGTTTATTGGGTATCCGTTTCCGGCCACTGAAGCGTTTAAATGGCCATCGGCGAAGCGGTTAAGGAAGTTGTCCATACCATTTTTGCTCAAACTGTACAATAGAAATTTCTTAGGAGTACCATGGAAAACATTAGTGACAATGGTACATTAGATGTCCTTTCCACACCCTTGAAATAGGGCTTGCAACACTTGTCAGAAGTGTTAAACACTTGCCTTTCTCAGTCATTAAGCTAAAGAAACAAATTGAGCGCATAATGTCATTTAAAAAACTTACAATATCATCGGGGAAACATAAGCATAAATCGCTTATAATACACAAGAGACTGAAAATTATCGAAAGCCTTGAAAATGGTGCTGCTGTTTATGTGTATGTGCAGAATATGGAATTGCAAAACAGTTTTGGACATAAAAAAGAAAAAGGGTGAATTCTTACCCTTTTTTATTAAATTTTATGTAAATGAGGAAAATTGTCAGGTCAAGTGAATGCAGCAGTGGTTGAACAAAAGTTAGAAAATGCAACATACAAGTGGTATGAACAATTTTGTGCAAGCGAAATTGCAGTGAGAGGTGTTGAAATTCAAGCTGCTTCCGAACGTCTTGCGAAACAACTTGGTATCAGTGGATTTTTGGCTGGTTTAGCCTGATTATACCGATCCCTCAAGTATCATAACATAGTGAACAAAAAAATGTGTGAAGAGAGCTTAAGTGCTGATACGTTAGCTGTTGACCCATTTAGAAAATATCTAAAATCCATCATTTAAGAAGAAAAGTTAGATTTGTCTCAAGTATATAATGCCCACGAGACAGGTCTATTTTGGCTGAGAACACGCAAGCCTCCAAATTCTTGAAAAATATGCCTGGACAAAAAATTTGCAAAGAACTCATTTCTGTGTTATGTGCTGATGCAGATAGAAGCCATATTTTAAAGCCAGTTGCCATAGTAAAAGTAAAACAACCAAGGGGCTATTAAGAATGTAATATGCACACTACCTGTGCATTACTACAGTTTAAAAAATGTGTGGTTTACGGCAGACATCACCCATGATTGGTTTCAAAACCGTGCTGTATCTGCAATAAGAAGCCACCAAGGGAAATAAAAACCAAAATGATGCGAAAATCATAATCATATTAGATAATGCACTTGTGCATCAAGGTGCAAAGAAACTATATAGTGCCAATGTAAAATCAAATGTGTGTTCTTGCCACCTAACACAACTTCCCTGTTACAGCCAGTGGAGCAAGGCATTACCTACACTGCAAAGTGGTTATACAGAAAGAAATTCCTATCTGAAGTTTTCAAAGTTGAGGAGCCCTGGACGGTGAAGATAAACGAGTGGAAAGAACACTCCAGAATATAAAATCACATAATTTCAGATCCATGATTTTTCAATTTTGCAATTGCAGTAAACCTCATTTTGAACTCTACATTGACTAATGCATGCAACAAACTTTTGTATGGTGACTGTTGAATTAGTCACCAATACAGTTGAACCAAATTACTTTTGCCAAACACTGGTTGTGGGTGCCAAGAAAGCTGTCACAGTAGATGAGATCGAAGACTGACTTGAGGTGAGGCAAGGTGACTGACAAAGAAATTGTGGAAAGTGTAAACAATGCAAGAGATATTAGTAGCGAATCTGAGGCTGAGAATGCGGATTGAAAGTGAAATTAAGTGAGGTTAAAGAGCATCATAATCGTGTAATAGACTTTGTCGAGAAAACTGACAGATTTCCGCATACTGCCATTATGAGGACTCTTAATAATCTCATTGTGAAAGAGATAGTGATAAACCACAAAAGAAAATAAATAGTTTCTTCAAACCAAACAATTAAAGAATGTATAATTAAAATCAGGTGGGTCTATTGTATCCTATGTTCTACTAAAATTATACAGTACACACTAATTTCATTCAAATTTTTCTTTGCGGTGTTTATTTCACTTAATCTGGACTTATAATCTGGAACTCATTAAGCCCCAATTGGTCCAGATTAATGAGGTTTTACCATATATATTTTTTTTAGGTCATTGACTTGCATGGAGCTTTCTTGCCATATAGAATACTAGACAGTAATGAACCGTTCCTTTATTGCACATTTGTAAATAGTTTCTAAATAATAAATATAAATTTATATGTATGATATCGAAATTTAACTGTATTTCAACACCACAGTGAAGTGAAACAATTATTAAATTATAGATGAGTCATATTTATTACACATCAGCTTCACTGCGACTAAAGCTTGATCCAGTGGTGTGGGTAGTTCTGGAGTTGCTGCTGCCATCTGTTGATTTTGTGATGAATTTAAATGTGGGGTTGTCTTCTGGTGGGATTTCGAAGTTCATTAGTTGGTTTTTATGTTTTTCTATGTATATTTTCTCCCATATGACGAGTTCACTATTTGTTTGTACGTATTTTAGTAATTTGGTGCTATCTTCAATTTCATGATTTTCAGACGAGAAATGAGCTGCTATTGCAGACTTATCAATAGTTTTGTATCTTTGGTGCCTAAAATGTTCTTTCTTCCTAGTGCTTATGTTTCTTTTTGTCCTCCCTATGTAAATTTTTTCACAGTCTTTACACTTAATCTTGTAAATGCCTGATTTTTCTTCTGGTGTTATCTTATATTATTACTGTTAAGTAGGTTTTTAATGTTGTAATTGTTTTTTGGTGCCAATGTTATATTTCTTGAATAGTTTTGGAACTTTTTTGTGGCCCAGGTTTGGTAAGTAAATTTAGGAAATCTAATTTCATGTTTCATTGGTGAAACAGCTGTGATCTGTTTTAATCTTTTTTGAAGTTTGAATGATTTTGTTTTCTTATCTACAAGGCTTTTTCCATATCCATTTTTAACTGCACTTTTTAAGATTTGATGATATTCTTTTTGATATTCTTGCTAGCTGAGGGGTAGGTTAACTAATCTGTGTGTGAGACTGTTGATGGTGGCATGCTTGTGTGGAATTGGGTTGAAACTACTTGTTTTGATGTAATTATCTGTGTGTGTTGCTTTTCTATTAATACCGAATTCCAGTTTTTCCATTGTTTTACTGAATTTAGTCCCATTGCATTTTGTCTTTACTGGAGCATTATCAAGAAATTGTGGGTTGATTGGAACTCTGGCGTTCATATGTGTTGTTTCTCCAATAAAGTAATGAATTCTATCAGTAACATAACATTCATTATTAGTAATTATGGACATAAAGATTTAAATATTACATAGCATAATATAGAGAATAAAAAATAAATGCTACTTTCTGACAAAATGGGGCAAAGAGACTTCCAACAAAACCTTATCAGGAAAACAGGAATGCAGATTGAAAAAAGGTACAGTTCCATTTAAATTGGGCCATCTGATCAGGTCACATACACACAGATGCAGCAGAATGATACATTATTTTATAGTAATAGTAAAATAAAGGTTGTGCACATTATTTGCAGGGTCATCTTAGCCAGAGTGTCTTGGCAAGTCATTGTTCTCCCATTCATTTAGAGTATTTGAGATTCCTATCTTCTTGAAACTTCTTTGCATAATGTCTAATGAAATAGATCTCTGTAAAGAAAGAACCTAGCTCCTCATAGTGGGGAGCTTAAACTTATTAATTTTCATTCCCTTCCTGTTTTAATTAATGTTCCCTCCAAATTGTTAAAGCATGGGTGCTTGAGATGGGTGTACTTATGAATGTAAATATGGCAATTTCTATAGATGTGAAAAGTTTAGTTTTTTCCCCAACTATGCAAAAGCATAAATTGAATATTCATTGGCACACTCCTTTGCAACTTTTCAAATATTTTCATATGACTTTATTACTACCTATAACATATTAGTGATTGAATATAAGATGACCCTGCTAGAAAGGCATTGGATTGGAACCCTCAGGGCAACAGAGGAATTGGCAGACCCAAGATAACATGGAAGCGAACAGTTCTCGCAGAAGCCAAGAAGATGGGGAAGACCTGGAGTGAGATCAGGGAGCTAGCCAGGAATAGAGTCAGATGGGGAAGTTTCCTGAGAGCCCAATGTTCCACTTGGAATGATGGGAAATTTGATTGATTGAATAAATATAAGAGTAGTTTGATCATTATCATCTTCATTTTCTGTAATATATAATTTAAAATTTGCTTTGTTTCTTCATTTTCTGTTCTAATGAACTAATATTGAGATTAACGTTTCAGAAGGAAATCCTCCAAACCTTCGTGATGTCTTCA
This sequence comes from Mantis religiosa, assembly GCA_030765055.1. Classification (NCBI taxonomy): domain Eukaryota; kingdom Metazoa; phylum Arthropoda; class Insecta; order Mantodea; family Mantidae; genus Mantis; species Mantis religiosa. Next base: position 162,610,153 of record CM060948.1, on the reverse strand, counting down.
TGATGTACTGCAACATGACTCATGGAACCACTCTCCGAGATCTTTGTATTCGTTTCAATCCTCAAGCACTTCATATAGATGAGAGGAAGCTAGTTCAGTTTGGTCTTCTGCACAAGTTGATCCGTAGAGTTCACAAGGTATGCTGCTTGTTATAGTAGGAGTGGTAGTTTTATTCATCCATTTGTCAGTACAATGACATTGGGTACATCAGTATGGTAATATTATTTACAACATTATAATATGCCTTATTGGTTTATGGTTTTATTGCACAAAGTTTTGGTTTTTAGTGATACCAATAATTATGAACCTTATGAGAGAGAATAGAATAAAAGTAATTAAAAAGCCATGTAAAATAAGTGATGAGAATATAAAATCAAATCTGTATAATAAGTAGTGATCAGGTTTACAATCACAGTGCATCCAAAAGTTTGTTCACACTATAAAAGCTATCTCCCAATAAAATTAAGTCATTTATTTTGTAAAAATTGAAGCTACTGACACTGAAGCAATAAAAATATTACAATAATTTATAACTATACTGTCCTGCAAAATAAAATTTTTGTTCACCGGTTTGCGATCTGAAAGGTGATATTAACTTTGATGTGCTAAATTGAATGGTGCTTTCCATTTTTCTCTATCATTAAAGTTTTCTCACAAATCACAAAATAAATTTTGAAAATACTGTTTTTGGTGTAAAAACACATGCATTATAAAATACAAGATGCAAATTTGTGATCTGAAAGGTCACATTAACCGCTTCAGCGATAGCCATTTAAACTCTGCAGAGGCTGGGAACAGATTGCTCTAAAAGTGCTTCATAAAGACACATGCGTATAATTGTATTTGTTAAGTTATGTTAAAAAAACAAAAACTGGTTTAAAACCCATTAAAGGCAGTGTATATGTTAAAGGCAGTGTATATTGTAACGCGAGCGCTGGAACACCCTGTGAAGCAGCTGAGAGCGGGAGACAGGGAAGGTTCGGTTAGCCACGCCCTCGCCTCGTTTGTCCTATAGTGGTGACAGGCTGTGGTCAGGGGAAAAACATGACCGTGTCGTCTGTTTCTCTACACCTGTTTCTCGAAATTACGGAATCTGGAACATTCCCCTGGTCACTAGAAACCGGCGATATTCCTATATAAAGAGGGTTACAGACGGACAGAGTTGAGTTGGTTTTGTCAGTTAGTGAGTGAGGAGACAGTCAGTTCTTGGTGTAAGAGTTAGTCAGTGACGTGTTAATGTACGAGAAGATTGAGCAACGGAAGACTGTACGTAACTGTGTATGAGTATCGGAGTTGATGTAATCGCGAGTACAGTGAAATTGTAACGGACGAACTGGTGAATTGTAATTGTGTGCAGCACGAAATTCTGTGTAATTGGCAAGAGTTTAACTGTAAGTCGGTGGAAATAAAGAACATTGTTGAGTGGTGTAATTGGACTTTTTATTTCACGAACCCACAAAGTCACACTGGTGTCAGGAAGCGGGAAGATAACATCACCGAACATTACGACCATGGACGCGGCATTGGAAAAAATTTTGGAGAAGATGATGGAAATGAAGGCCGAATTAACAGAGAAGACGGAAGCGGCAAATAACAGCCTGGCCGCGAAGCTGGAGACTACAAATAACCTCACCGCCGAGTTGAAACAAATGAAGACGGCCAACGACAACATCACCGAGAAGATGGAAGAAATGAAGGCCGAGTTAACCACAGAAATGAGAGCAGCGAACGGCAGTCTGGCCACGGAAATGAAGGCGGCGAACGAGGCTCTTGCCGCAAAGTTTGAGGAACGGTTGGCCGGCGTGAGGGATGACGTCACGAACGACCGCCTTAATGATTTAGAGGAAAAGGCCGACAACATCGCAAAACCCCTCACCCGCCTGACGGAGGAAAACCGGCCTTATGTGTGGACGGAGGACGCCGAAGACGCTTTCCAGCACCCGAAGGGGACCCTGTGCAGTGCTCCAACTTTGGGTTTCCCACAACCGGGTGGCGCCTTCATTGTGGACACCGACGCTAGTGACCATTACATTGGAGGTGTCCTATCGCAGAACCTGGAAGGCCAGACAGCACGTTGGGTCCAGAGGCTGCAGGAGTACGACTTCACCTCGGAACATCGTAGAGGGAAGAGTCACGATAACGCAGACGCCATGTCCCGAAGACCCTGTTCAGTAGAGTGCGGTCAGTGCACCAGAGTGGAAGAGAAGGAGCGTGCCGCAGCAGTCCGAGTAGTTGTGGCAGTGCCTGCTGAAGGCTGGGATAGCGCAGGCCTGAGGAGGGAGCAGCTGGCGGACTCAGACTTGGGGCCACTCTTGAGGGAAGTGGAGGCAGGGACGAGGCCAACCTGGGAGGACATCGCACCGAGGAGCGCCACCTACAAGTCGTACTGGGCCCAATGGGACTTGTTGAAGACCAGAGTGGGCGTGCTGTTCCGGGTATGGGAGTCACCCGATGGGAAGGCGCAGAGAGGACAGTTGGTACTTCCCCGGAGCAAGGTCCCGGAAGTCTTGGAGGAAGTGCACGCCGGTACTTCAGGACGACACCTGGGAGCGAACCGAATGATTCACAAACTACGGCGGCGCTACTTCTGGCTGAGACTCCGAGCAGATGCTGGTGGTACACCTGGACCGCCCGGCACGCTACGATGCTGCTGTTCGGGGCGAACAGCTTTGAGGAGGGAGCAGTGTAACGCGAGCGCTGGAACACCCTGTGAAGCAGCTGAGAGCGGGAGACAGGGAAGGTTCGGTTAGCCACGCCCTCGCCTCGTTTGTCCTATAGTGGTGACAGGCTGTGGTCAGGGGAAAAACATGACCGTGTCGTCTGTTTCTCTACACCTGTTTCTCGAAATTACGGAATCTGGAACATTCCCCTGGTCACTAGAAACCGGCGATATTCCTATATAAAGAGGGTTACAGACGGACAGAGTTGAGTTGGTTTTGTCAGTTAGTGAGTGAGGAGACAGTCAGTTCTTGGTGTAAGAGTTAGTCAGTGACGTGTTAATGTACGAGAAGATTGAGCAACGGAAGACTGTACGTAACTGTGTATGAGTATCGGAGTTGATGTAATCGCGAGTACAGTGAAATTGTAACGGACGAACTGGTGAATTGTAATTGTGTGCAGCACGAAATTCTGTGTAATTGGCAAGAGTTTAACTGTAAGTCGGTGGAAATAAAGAACATTGTTGAGTGGTGTAATTGGACTTTTTATTTCACGAACCCACAAAGTCACAATATCTATGGTATCATTAAAGTGGAGACATTCACTAATCATTGAAATTTCGCTATTTTGTTTTGCTGTAGCAAAAGCCCTTCTTTGCATCGAACTCATCTAATATGTGGGTCATTTAGTTTTGTGTGCATATGAACAATATGTATATATTAGCTACGTAAGCAAAGTGTTGTGTTCAAGGTTGTAGGGTTCAGTTGATTCTACCACACAATAATTGTGTATTTTGCGTCACACACTTGCATGCTGGAAAGAAAGAGACCACTCTATCAGCATCTGTATGTACCTCTTATTACAGTATTTCACAACCGAGGTTTATGGTAGACTTACGCAGCTGTTTTCTTCGCTCAGTCACATAATTTTGACTCAGGGTTCTGAACAATTTATTTTAGCTAAAACACATTTGAAATTAGTTCAAAAGTGAATCAGTCAAAAGTGAAACAGCCATTTTGAAACAAAAATTCATGAATCTTCAAAAGAATCAAGAACCAAATCCACATAAAAAGCAAGATTTATTACTCTCATGTCAAAAACCTAACAATGTAACGAATCTATCCACATGCAACTTCACGGAGAAAGAAATAGATTTTCTAAACAAAGGCCTAAAAACATGTGTAGATTACACAAAAAACATTGAAAACTATATCGCGGACATTGAAATAGCGATATATAATTTGCCCTATAATAAAAAATCTACGATCTGAACACAGTGCATAGAAACTCTAGATCATATTCAAAATGCCAATTCAAAAAGATAGTCATATAAAAAATTAATCAAAAATTTAAATGAAAAACCGGTAGTCTACACAAAAGCAGACAAGGGTTACAAAATAGTAATATTGGACGAAGAAGACTATCTCAAAAAAATGGACAACCTTTTAAACGGAGAAGAATTTGTTAAACTAGAAAACAATCCATTAAAGAAAGCATGCAAATCTGTGGAATTAGCAATTTAAAACAGTAAAATCATGACTAAAAGAGATAAATTGAACAATAAAATAGACAGTCCAAAAACACCATACATATATGGTTTACCCAAAATACATAAACCTGAAATTACCCTCAGACGAATAATTAATAACATTGATGCACCCACTTACCAACTATCAAAATGGCTGGTTCAAATCTTCGGATGCTTCACAAGATTTAAAAATTTAAGTATGAAAAACTCGTTTTGAATTGTTAAATCTCCTGAAGGACACAAAGATCAACTCTATAGATGCGTTAATTTTCTTTGATGTCATTTCCTTATATCCAAGTATACCTACCAATGAGCTTATTCCACTTCTCAAAAAATGGCTGGAATCAATAAAAATAACATCTGAAGAAATAGAATAACTTTCACAACTTACAGAAATTTGTATCAATCAAAATTTGTTCTGCTTTAATGAACAGATCTATAAACAAAAAACTGGCCTAGCTATGGGCAACCCATTGTCTCCCTTCTTGGCAGATTTATTTATGAGTGCTTTTGAAACACATATCACAAAAACTTTTCCAAATTATTTCAAAGTGTGGTATCACTATGTTGACAACATTTTTGCAATAGTACCTAAAAAAACTCATACAAGATGGTCTTAGACTTTTTAATATACAAAATCCAGCTATAAAATTTACATTGGAAACAGAGGAGGATGGTGTGCTACCCTATTTGGACATCAAGATCAAAAAAATGAACAACAAACTCACTTTTGGTATTTACAGGAAACCGACACACACAGATAATTACATTAAGAACAACAGTTTCAACCCAAAACAACACCAACATGCCATTTTCAACAGTTTAATCTTTTGGATGATCAACTTTCCACTAAACAGAGAAGATTATCAAGAAGAATACCTACACATAAAAAAAGTAGCTATATCCAACGGTTTCAACCCAAATTTAGTAGACAAAACAGTTAACAGACTCAACAAAGCTAAGAAAATAAAAGAAACCACCACCCTAGAACCTACAGGAGAAAAAGAGAAAAAACTTTAAAAAATTCACCTTCCACCCATCAGCCTATAACAAATTCCAAAAAATCTTCTCATAACACAACATAACTCTTGCACCTCAAAATAGGTTTAATATCAGAAATTTGTTAAAAGGCCCTCCCAAAAATTCAATCACTACCAAAGAAAAACCAGGAATCTATGAGATCAAATGTGAAACTTGCCCTAAAATTTATATAGGAAAAACAAAAAGAAATATTAACATCAGAACTAAAGAACATATAAGAAACATTAAAAATGGTGAAACAGAAAAATCAGCAGTGGCTTTTCATTTTTTGAATACTAGACATGACATCAACTAGGAAATGTCTCTAATAAAATATGTTAATCACCCCATAGACCTTTCCGTATGGGAAAAAATCTTCATTAACAAAAATCGTCATAGAGTAATGAATTTTGAAACTCCACCACCGGACATCTTTGACAAGTACATCACGCCATCTATTGACAATACGGAGAAAGAGGAAACCACTACAACTTACACTAATCGAGTATCAGCTGATGATAGGAGCAAGAGCTCTTGAAACATGTCCTGTGAATAAACAGTGTGAGTGAAGCAATGTGTCAATATCTTCTCGATTCACTTTTGTACTAATTTGTGCTTCACTGGCCCTACGCTTCTTTCAAGTTTATACATTTGAAATTGTTAAACCTCAGTGCTAATCATGGCTTCAACTAGTAATGTAGCAAATAAATGCTTGCATGGTTAATTCCAGGTTTCTGAAATTACTTCGAAAATATGGAGGACTTTTTGCTGTTTGACAGTGATTTGGATATTGTTGAGTTTTCAGATTTTGAGTGGGTTGTTGAGGATAAAGGTAGCAGTGTAGAAGAGGTGTTCGTGAAGATTCAATATTGTGGAGTTGCTAAAATAACTCTTTAACACAAATAGACATACCTTTATGAGCACAGCCTCTTGTATACAACCGCAGACTCAGCTGACTTCTGACAGCCAACCAATAGACATTCTCACAAAATTTTTTACTACTGACTTACCTCATTGTTTCAGAGCAAAGGCACATGCGAAGAGGGTTAAGGAAAACCTGATCTCTAAAGACAATTTAAGACCTAAGAGTAGAATTCAGAAGTGGACAGAATTAACGCTGAATAGATTAACAGATCTCTTGGTCTAATTATGCTCATGGGTGTTATTTGTAAACCTATGTTAGACATGTACTGGTCTTCAGATGACATGTTAACTATTCCATTTTTGGGGAAATGCTTGTCAAATAACAGGTTTACTTCCATTGTACGGTTCCTTCATTTCACCTGCACAGAAAATGTAAATGATATACTACACAAAATCAATCAAATTAAGGGAGTCGATTAATGACACTTTTAAATTTTTTTTAGTGTCATTAATCTTTTCCCTTTAAATTTAGTTTATTACAACAACAATGCTTTCAACACTTCCAAGAAAGGAATGACACAAAATCAGCCAGTTTTTTATTACATTATTTCAAAATTCAAAGAAAATCATGTGCAGAGTGAAAAGATCACTGTAGATGAAAGTATGATGCTCTGGAAGGGCTGCTTAGGTTGGAAACAATACATCAAAACAAAGAGGGTCAGATTTGGCATAAAGAGCTTTGATGTATGTGGAAAATAAAATGGGGTATCAAAGTATAAACTTGGAAGAAGGGTAGGGACAGTGAAGCACAAATTAGTATAAAAGTGAATCGAGAAGATATTGACACATTGCTTCACTCACACAGTGTGAGTGAAGCAATGTGTCAATATCTTCTCGATTCACTTTTGTACTAAAATGGGGTATCTTTACAATAGCTGCATATACACTGGCCAAGGGACTGATAACACTGGAGACAAAGATTTGGGGTTATCTGGTTCTATAGTAATGCACCTGATGGAAACTGTACTTGATCAGGGTAGGACTGTATATTTAGATAATTGGTACATCTTCCCTAAATTATTCATGGCCTTACATAAAGGAGAAACAGATGCAGTTGGAACAGTATGCTCAAATCATATTGGTTTGCCAAAAGATTTGAGTACAAAGACTCTAAGGAGAGGAGAAATGCAGGTGCATCAGCTTCCACCCTTGACCTATGTTGCTTGGCAGGACAGGAGGGTAGTTACAGCAGTATCCAATTGCAGCTTTGACGTTTTGATGATTGATACTGGAAAAATAGATGCTCCTAACACAATGTCAATTTTCAAGCCTGTATTATCCAGGAATACAAAATGCATATGGGTGGTGCGGATCTAGTAGATCAGGTATTACAGGCATATCCCTCTTTGCAAAAAACAGTCAAATGGTATAAAAAGGTATTTTTACACCAGCTGGATATAACCATATACAATTGTTTAGTAATTTGGAGAGCTCTAAACCCACACAGGACAATGACCTATCTGGATTTCTGCATATCAATAGCTTGCAGCCTGGTTGAGCACTATAAAATTCAGAGTCCTGTCTATACTGAAGGTAAGGAATCCACCACCCCAGCACCCTTCAGATTTGAAGGAAAACATTTTCCTAAAAGTATACTACCCACAGTAAAAAAAAAAGTCACATCCCTTTAGAAAATGTCTGGCGTGGCGGAAGAAAAGTGTCAGAAAGGAAACTAGTACGATTTGTCGTGAATGTGGAGATGTGCCCTTGGGTGTATATCCCTGTTTTGAAGTGTACCATTCAAGAAGAAACTTTTAAAGGTAAGCTTCTACCTCTTATAGAATTAATTTAAATTTATTTTAAAACAAAGTTTAAAATAATTAGTGTTACATAAGCATTAAATGCATGTATGCACAGGACGTTCTTAGACATTCATATCAGTGAAAGGGCTAACTAACTTGGATGTGCTAAATTGAATGGTGCTTTCCATTTTTATGTGTCACGTAAGGTTTTCTCACAAATCACAAAATAAATTTTTAAAATACTGTTTTTGATGTAAAAACACGTGCATTACATTTAAAATACAGAATGCAAAGTTTGTGATCTGAGAGGTCATGTTAACTAACTTGGATGTTCTAAATTGAGTGATGCTTTCCATTTTTTCTCTCAGTAAGGTTTTCTCACAAATCACAAAATAAATTTTGAAAATACTGTAATTATACATAGTGTCCAATATATAAAAGTATCGAATTACATAAAAATGGTACGTGTTACAAGAAAACTGTTATTTTTGAAACTGGTGCATTTGCTTCCATATAAGTAGCTTATTTTCATCAAAAGCGGAAAAGCTTTGCAGGACAGTGTTATAATTAAATCAGTTATTTGTGATTTATAAGGAACATCTACTCCATAGTTAATATGTAGAAGTTATTATAAAATATCACATATGCAAATAAACAATAGGGAAAGTAATCACAGAGAAGATACATTAAAAGAGAAATAGTGTGGTAGCAAATATATTGTACATATTCAGGTCTTACTTTGTATTTTGTGTACTATTGTAAATGAAATGGAGTATAAAATTCAGGAAGCTGGAATCAAGCCAACACTATGGATGAAGCTGTATGGTCTGTTATGGTATATGGACAAGATGACGATCATTCCTGCTGTGGTCATTTTTCATGGACCAGTTTCTGCTCTTCGCTGCATACGACCTTCATCTATCCACTGCTTCCACACATGCATCACTGTCATAACAGCATGCCCTGTATGAGCCGAAATGTCATGGTATGACAAATCTGCTTCCCAGAGACCAATCATTCCGCACCGTTCGAACTCAGTCACATGTCGCTATGGCTACCTTTCACATTGACAAGGCATACTGACACTCAATTTATTGTTTCCACCTTGTTTGACAGCTCTGCACTAACTACACTGGGTGCAACACCGACCTCGGACTGACATACAAGGGCTCTGCTCGGCCTATGTGTACCGCATCACTCTGCAAACCTGATCACTTATTGCTTGCACATTCTTCTACACTTCCACCAAGTTTGGAGTTATTTGAATAATTCCTTGGTGTTGCAATTTTCACTAACAGCAGTATATGAACGAAGGAATGTACGTACATATGTATGAATGAAAAAAGATAGAAATAAAATATGCTATTCTTTCTCCAAATTCCTGTGTTGCGAAAGCCCAATTGCTAATTTTTTCAACTTGCTGATGAGCTTTCTTAACCAACATATGTTTTACACTATTCTGCGAGTAAGATAATATTTTATATTCCATTTCATGTTTGATGCAAACAGATTTCATGTAGTCAGAGCAGCTACAGCTTACTTTCAGTGAAGTATTCACCTAATCCACCTGTGCAAAGAGGAATTGCAAGCTAAGTCAAAATGAATGATGATTCATGTGATTCTGAAAACTTAAAAGTCAAATGTTCCGGATGAAGAAAATTCCAATTTAAGAAGAGATTACCTCGATCTTGAATGCAAATTTAATGTACTCATGGACTTGAGGTTTCGCCTTCAAAAGCTAAAGGAAGGAAGATATGCAAAGCTGAACTCTATGAAGATATTACCCAGTTCCACCATCATGTGATATCATTAACTAAAACAGACCAGGATAAGTTTCTGTTAAAATTTTTGAAAATTTGTTCACCCCAGCGCAGAGTAGTGAACACCAAGAATGCAAAACGGAAGAACACAGTGAAGTATAAACCTTAGAAAAAGGAATGGTGAAATAGTGCCTGTTTGTGCTGCCACTTTTCAGGGAGTTTCTGGCATGTCAAAGGATAGATTATCCTATCTAGCAAGTAGGTTTCATGAAGGAGGAAAGTTGCCAAAGGAAAGAAGAGCGGACAACAGGAAAGGTGCATAGGGCCCTAACTATTGCCATTAAGGATGATATAAAGAAATATAAATGCAGAGAGAGCCAACATGGCAGGGGGAAGTCCACAAGAGGTTATTTGCCTTCAGATCTCACAGTGAATAAAATGTTCGAGATTCTGTGAAGAAAGAAAAAGTTTAGGACTCAAAACAGTGCTCCTTATAAAAATAAAAACATGTAAGTTTATCATTCAGGTCTCCTCATACAGGCACCTGCTCCACTTGCAAATTTAGTTTAATGGAAATAAAAAGCTGAAACGGGCCTGGAGAAGAAGAATGAACTGCACATTAAATACAGGTTACATAAAATTTGCTCCAAGTGGTTTTATAATATAATGAAGAAAGATAATTCAACTGTCATCAAGATTTGCTTTGACATGCAACAAAACCAGCCTATTCCAAAACTATCAGGCAGTGAGATTTTTTTATGCTATACAAGTATGGTTATACAGTCTGTGCATCATGATTCATGGTAAGGAGCAAGAAAAAGGAAGACCTCATTTTCCACACCTTGGAGACAGAATCTCAAGAGGATGTAATCAAGTTGCTTTGGCTTTGCTGGACTTTTTCTGACTTAGATAAGAAGGAACCAATTGATGACACCTATACTATACATCTATTCTCAGATTCTTGCAGAAGCCAAAATAAAAACACTTGCATGATGGTGAGATGGTGATGCTTACAGCATTCTTGGAAAAGAGCACAAAATCCAATAATATTCAGCATTTCTTCCCTGGCCATAGCTACATGCCTCCAGACAGAGTGTTCGATAGAATTGAGAAATCCTACAGAAAAAAAGAAAGTATCCTGTCTCCTAAAGAGTATTATAATATTTTAGAACAGCATGGTACTCTGAAGGTTCCAAACAGGGACTGGATAGTGAAAAATCTAAAGGATAGTGTGCACAAGGTACTAAAATCCAGGCTACCATTCAAAATGAACAGCCAGCATGTCATGTCATACAAGAAAGTAAAGAATTTGTAAATTTTTCAGTAAATAATACCTACTTTGGAGATTCAGTACAATTTGACATCCTGTAAAGAAAACAAACCCTGACATCCCCCAGTACTAACAGCCACATTTTTACCTAAACTAAATATGGTTAGCAAAGAAAAGAAGAAAGATGTGTCTGTTTTGCTAAATAATTTTGAAATTCCAGATGATGCAAAAGTTTCAAGAGATGTCCAAGGCAATTAATGCAGCTAGAGATGTAAAATTGAAAGCTTAACATTAACATAGTAACTGTTACATTCAATACTTATACTACCGTACTTTATGTGGTATTGATAATTATTTTGTTTTGAAGTCAGTTAATTATATTAAAATGTAAAATTGTTATTAATGTATTATGCTACTGTATTTCTAATGTTTTTGTATTCCCAATAAAACTGAAAGCCATCAATTAAAACAGTGCAATATAACAATATTTGTAAAATACACGAAGCCCTGCCATGACTGAGTGGTTAGACCGCTGGGCTCTCACCAAGGTGGCCCAGGTTCGATCCCAGCAACTGCAAAGTGAGACGGCACTGGGGCAGGATTTCTCCAGGATCTCCAGTTCCTCCCATCTCATTCCACTGGTGCTCCATCGTCATCTCATGTATCATCTGTGCTTGCAATGCTGCATGTAGTAAAAGCGGGAGTTTAACACAACACACATTTCACATTTTTGTAAGATATGCATTGTACAACAATGCACATATGTTATAAAGACTAAAGAAATTAAAAATATTTATCTCCATATCAAAATTAGAAGGCATCATGAAACTAAAATATTCAAAATAACTGACACCAGTAAAGATTATATATGTCCATATCAAATTTTGGAAAAACCTGGAAAAATCAAACCCTTATGTACTTTCAAAAAACTAAATTTAATATTTCATTACAACCATTATTTCTGTAAAATCTATAAATCATGTAAAAATCTATCTTATAAAACATATCTTCCTAGTTGAAAATAAAAAACTCATTTTGTGAAAAACTTCATGTGTTGCATTTATCGGGTTTTGGAAATATGCTCCTCAATTTCTTTCCAGCTCTTTCCTGAATTTTCTGCCTCCTGTGCTGTGCCATCTAATTTTTGATCTACCATTTCTTCTAGTTCCATTGGGGATTCCAATCAAAAGTTATGTTTGTCTTCTCTCAATGTGTGTCTATTCTATTTCATTTCTTGAATTTAATCTCTTTCTTAATTTCCGTTTGGTTAGGATATGGTCCTTGGCTACCATATTCCCATAATTATTCTCAGAAACCTGTTGGTAAACACTTGTAGTTTCGTGGAAATTAATTGTTCTTTCACACTGGCCGTGTGTAGGCTAAATTGTGGAAATGTAGAGTCAGACTGAGAAATTCAATGCCATAGCCAGGATTTGAACCACTGATCTTCTGGTTTCCGTCCAGCCGCTCTACCATTGAGCTACTATGGCCAACATGCTGATGACATTAAATTCTCCAACTGACTCGTATTGAGTATGAGAACTCCTAAGTGGTTTACCGGGAAAATACGAGTCAGTTGGAGAATTTAATGTCATATCAGCATGTTGGCCATAGTAGCTCAATGGTAGAGCAGCTGGACGGAAACCAGAAGATCAGTGGTTCAAATCCTGGCTATGGCATTGAATTTTTCAGTCTGTCTCTACGTTTCCACTTGCAGTTTCTTTACAATTGAAATGTTTCATTTCATGTTTTGCATCCATAGTGTTAAATAAATTTCACATTGATGTTACATTTTTAATGTTTAATTTTGTAGATATTTGTTTGGATTTTCATAGAGAACATAATTGTACAAAGGCAAACTTTGCTTTCCTAATTCTAGCTTTAACCTTTATCTGAGCCTCCATTTTTTTATAATTATTTATTTCATCCTCTGGTCACTGTACATGATATGGGATACGTCAGTAGAAAGAACAGGATACAATAATTAAGAAAGTATACAATAAGTCAGTAATATGATAGGTTAATAATACATAATTAAGTGATACAGTAGACTTATTAAAAGAATAGAATGCTTGCAATGCTCATACTTAACTTTATAAGAAATCATTTTTTTGTAAAAGTAAATAGATTAATACAAAAAAAAAAATTAAATTTAGAGCTGTTCTGAGACTAGATTTGTTTTTGTTTAAAAAAATGAAATAGTTAATTATAATGCAAAAGTTTGGAATGAAAATGCAGTATGTGCATACAGATATACTATCTCCATTCATTCATGTAACCCGACATTAACAACATTTCAAAGGTTTTTTTAAGTCTGTCATCAGAAGAGTTTAAACAGGCAAATAGTCTGACCTGCACAGCTACATTTCTATTACTGCTGATTAGAGCTATAAAGATAAGACTCTTTAGTCCAAAGGTCACATTGATGCAGGAAAAACATTTTGTTTGAAGCTGCTAATGCAGCAATGTGCGGTATTTGAATCAGTGTAGTCATAAACATCTCTACTCATATTGAAGTTTTTAAGTACATACATGGTTTATACTTTACCTGAATTGTATTCTGAGTATTCATTTACGGAGTAAAACAGATTTTTTTTTTTTTTTTTTTTTTTTTTTTTTTTTTTTTTTTTTTTTTTTTTTTTTTTTTTTTTTTTTTTAAAGAAACTATGTACCTCCACCTTAAACTTATTTATAGAGGGTATGTTTCTTAATTGATTTGGCAAGTGGTTGTATAGTTTGAAATCTATGTATTTGACAGAAGTCCCAAATAGTTTTTGTTTTATGAATATAGGTGTGTAATTTGTCTTTACTACGTGTGTTATGGGTATGTATTTTGGAATTTGTAACATAGTTCGCTGTATTAGCTTTCATATTGTCACCCAATTATCGGGAAGCACAACAAAGCACAACAAACGACAGCTGAGTAAGGGATCATAGGCAGCGCCACGCCCACCTCATTAGTCTCTGTCACTAACTGAGGGGGATGATTAGGGAAATGTCATTTGTCGCTGGCCACCTCTTTTCCCCCTCCCACTGCCATCTGGAACCTTTGCGTGGATTCACGGAAACCAGAGACTTCTAGAAGACTGTGATATTCCTATAAAAAGGGCTGCAGTGAGTGAATCGAGTAAGTCAGTGCTTGACGAGCTAGTGAACGGACGAGAAGACTGCGTCGGAGGAGTTTACGTAATCGCGAGTGCAAATGGAACTTTAACGGAAGAACTGGTGAATCGTAATTGTGTGCATTACGTAATTCTGTGTAATTGACAAGTGTTCAACTGTAAGTCGGAAATAAAGAACATTTTTGAGTGGTGCAATTGGACTTTTCATTTCACGAACCCACAAAGTCACAATATAAATTAATAACTGTTTCATATATAAACTTGGTAGGGTCAAGATATTCAAATCTCTGAAATGATTTCTCCAGCTTTCCATTTTTGGAATACCAACCATAATTCGTAATGCTTTCTTTTGTGATTTAAATATCAGCTTTCTGTTTTCAGCATTTCCCCACAATGGTAGTCCATATGATAGTAGTGAATGAAAGTAAGCAAAGTAACTGGTTCTGAGTGCAGTAAATTCAACTCGAGGCTTCAGCTGATGTAAAACAACAAATACGGCTCAGCTTCATTGCTAACTTTTCTATATGTTGTCCCAACTTAAATTTTTGTCTACCCATAGTCCTAAGAATTTAGTTTGCTGTTCAAAATTTACCAATCTGGAGCCTATTCTGATGCAAGGATTTCCTGCTTTCCTACAAGCCTTATGCTGAAAATCAAGCACTATTACAATTCCTTTCTTGGAAATGTTGAAAACAGTATTGTAATTAATTAAATTTAAAGGGAGTCTATTAATGACACTAAACAACACTTTTAAATTTTCCCGGAACATGTTTCAGAGACTTTGCCTCCATCGTCAACCAGACATCGACTGGTTCTCAGTGGTGTAGCTGGCGATATTTTGTCGTAGGTTTCCTCTGGTGGCGGTTCGAGGAACTTGCTGAACAAATCTTCCTGGGGGCTGTCGAAATTGAATACTTTGTTCCTATTTTTTGAAATGAAGATTTGTTCCCATGTGGACAGTTCTTGTTTTCCTGATGTATGTTTTAGTAGTTTTGGTTCTGGATTTATGTTGTGGTTTTATTTATTTTTTTTTTTTCCAAAATTGCATGGCAACTGCTGATTTTTCCAATTGTTTATATTTTATGTTCCTAAAGTGTTCCTTTGCTCTTGTTTCTATATTTCTTTTGGTTTTTCCAATATAAATTTGACTGCAGTCACAACATTCAATTTGATATATACCAGATTTTTTGTTAGATGAAATGGAGTTAATGAAGGATTAGTGTTAATTAACTTTAAAGAGAGTCGATTAAAGACACTAAACAAAATTTAAAAGTAAGTGTTGTTTAGAGTCTTTAATCGACTCTCTTTAAAGTTAATTTATCATAACAACACTGTTTTCAACACTTCCAAGAAAGGAATTGAGGATTAGTGTGTTCAGCAAATTCTATGATATAGTTTATGCTTGTGATTGTTTCTTCAGGTGTATTAATTTTCCTGGTAACATCTCCATTTTGTTCCTCTGCTTTCTCTGTTGCCTCATCTGCATTGTGGATTTCTATTATATCTGTGGCAAGCAAAAGTTGCATGAATCAAAGATGGACCATGTAAAAGGTTCATTGTAATTCAGCAATTGCTGCTGCATTTTCTCAGGCTTCGATGGAGTACAGGAGTATCTTTTTCATCATCTCAAAACCCTATTTTGTTTTAGGACTTGGCAATTTTTTCAGGTTTTAACACCTTACTGCCAAACCAGTCCAATTCACTGCATCCAGACAGAAACTGACCGTACAAGAGCAAATGGACTGTCAGTCTCTTCAACACTTAAACCAAGAAACTGCATCAAATATGGCCTACAATGGGACTTGAATGTGTAAATAAGTCCCTTGTCCATTTGTTGTGAGATGCTGCTTGAACCAGATTTAACCAAGCCAATTTCAAGTTTGAAAACTTCATGTGGTGTTGCCTATGAAAAGGAGCACTTGGTGATTTTTTTCATTTTCGCTTTGAGAGAATCCTGCTGCTCTTCCATAAGACCACTGAACATCCAAGCTTTTATATTGCTTCACCATGTAATTGATGTCTAGTGTATTTTTACCAGCTTTTCAATAACCTCTGACTTCTCCCAGTAATTCCTGCACAGCAGTACAGTTAGTCTTTACTGAACATTTCTCTGCTGAGATACTTTTTACCTCAAATTGCAAGAGATTTTGAAAGCAGTGCACAATAAACAGTCCTGTTTCATCGGCAGTGAACACATCTTTAGAATCATATTCCACAATTGCAGTTTTGTCTTCCATTCTGTCACTACACTTTCCTCTGCATCCTGTGTTCCCCACACATTTCATCCCATACAATGGTGTGTTTAGCTTTGAAGCTGTCCATCCATCCTTTATATGCCTTAAACTTGATATTTCCTAGCCCTTTAGTGATTTTCACTCTTGTCACATGGGTCTGAACAAAGGCAAGCTTTTTGCTTGTGCACTTATGAGTCATCTTTACATTGTGTGTTAGCGACATGTATTGTTTGTTGGACATGTTACTTTAAGTGCTACAAGTCAAGTGAAACTGACATCTGGTGGAAAATAGAAACAATGTAGGTTGTGCATTTCTTCACTTCACAGTGTTAACTCCAATTTAAAGTTTCCAAATTAGTATTAAGAAATATTCAGCTTGTATACGTGCAAATAAAATTGATATAATGCAGTAGTATATATAGTGATGTTTTATTGTACAGTTAATTTTAGAATTTGTACTCCAGTTCTGTGTTGAGTTCTGTTTTATACAACAAAATTGACATAAAAATGTATGGCATGCATTTGGGACCAATATATTTGTGCTCATAGTTCATAGTTTAAATTGCTTTAAAACATATGCAGTGACACACCAGCATGATACAAGAAGCAGTTCAAACCTACTAGCAATTAGTCATAATACCACGTTATACAAACATTCCTTCACTTACAGTGGTACCCAACTGTACATTAAGTTACCTTTTCATTTAAAACAGATTGACAACCAAAAGGTTTTTAAATTGAAACTACATAAATTTTTAAGTGAAGCATGTTTTTATTCTATTCAAGAGTATTTGGAGAGTTAAGTTATATTATATTTTGGAATATACTCTTATACATGTTTTTTGTAATTTCTGTATTTAAATTTTGTAAATATTTTTGTTTTGACGTGTCCAGTCTTGTATGGAGATTTAAAGTATGAATAAATTGAATTGAAATGAATTAAATTCATAGTCATTAAGAATATTTGTAATGTTTAGACAGATTTCTGAATTATGGACATTCCACTTTGATCAAGTTATATGGCTTTATTTTTGTGGAGATTATGTTTTTCCTGTAGTCATTGCTTTCTCAAAGTTTTTTACCCACTCACTGCAAAAATGATGAATTGAGATTTGAGAGGACATCTTTTGCTTCTGTGAAAACAAGATACATTGATGTCTATGAAATATTTGGGTCTCTTCAGTTGTTTGTAAACATTATTTATAGTCCTTTATTACTTAATACTTCCTTGATTCTAGATTTAGTCTTTTATTTTTAAACTGTTTATTTTGTGCAATGAGGAACTCATTGGTGAAGCTAGAAATCATGATTTTACTGTGATATTTGTTTTTCTGTTGCAGTATCCCATATATGTGGAAGGAAATAGTCAAGTTAACTCAGCAACATCACTGCAGCGTTCATTTACTGGCCTTGCATCCTCAGATGAAATCTGTTGCCTCACCGGATTTTCAAGTCAACAACTTGAGGAACAGATAGATCATGATCAAGGTGTCACAGTTATATGGAAGTAAGTGCAACTGAATGAACACATACTGTAGAAAAGGATTCAAGAACTGAATCCATAACAAAACCTCAGTAAAATATCTGAATTGTTGGTAAATCAGGAAGTATGAGAGTACAAAGTGTTTCAGGTGACATTGCTCTTGTCAACACTGAATATCTGTTGTAGAGGCATGGAAATCCTTGCAGTTAGTTACCTATTTGAATATACAGCAGAGGGAGCTCGTCATCTGGGAGAAAATATACATAGAAAAGCATAAAAATCACCTAATGAATTTAAAAATCCTGCCAGAAGACAACCCCACATTTAGATTCATCACGAAATCAACAGATGGCAGCAAGAACTCTAAAACTACCCACACTACTGGATCTAGCATCAGTTGCAACAGAGCTGAAGATGTGAACAATAGTTCACGAAACATGTCCTCAATATAGGTATGTAAGTGAAGCTTGTGTTAAAAATACAACTCATCTAGAATTGAATTATGTTTCGCTTCACTGTGGTGTTCCAAAGAATTAAACATTCTTTGTATTCAGTAGAATGTTCAAAAGTTCACAGGTTTTAGCAGTTTGGCACTTTTATTACCTGCTCAGCTGCTGTTCATCTTTTCCCCAGATGTTGTGAAGAGGATGGAACTTATGAAAGACATTTAAGCTCAAGACATTGTAGTTTTAAAATATGTACATGTTGAATTCGCTGATACGAAGTTACTCATTTCAATTCAGTCATTTCATTTCATCCTTATGTTCAAAATACATAGGATACATCATTATTCTAAATATCTTGATCATAATCTGAAAAAAACATAATTTAAAAGAGTACAGCTATTGAATGATGAGAAAGTGGAAAATGGATATTTTCTTCTTTATGATGTGATTTTCACATTGATGACAGATATTTTGAGAAGTACTATAGTGAAAGCACTAGAAATGAAAATATTCATTTCATTCTTAGAAACATTTTAATGAGGTTATGGTCTGCATGATTATCTTACAGTATTATTTTACAGTATTCTTTAAGGTTTCAGATTCTAAGTGATCACTGAATGAAAAGTTACAACAAAATTGAAAGTTGTTGACCACTAGGCAATGGAGAATGCCTTGTCATACATTCAGGTGGTGACCTAGACATGCTAAGAATGAAAGGAAAGGCAAATTAATACACATTTGCATTGTAAGTTGGAATCAATTTGACATTTTTCTGTGCTCCTAGCAAAGTTTGATATGAGCTATGGTAAATGTTGACTTAGATTTATTTTACTTACATTGTTGATCAAATTACCATATGCATGAAATACACCAGCAGTCAAATGATTCTTAACTCAGGAAATCATAGTGTGAGTTTAGAAGGAAGCAAGTGCACAGTGTGCAAATATGACTTTCTCACTCTAATCAGCAGAATTTTGTCAGTGATTCTGTCCTAAGCTTGTACTTCAGAATATGATAGTGTTGACACTGTGTGCAGCCTTGTGTCAACACTACCATAGAAAATTGCCTTGTTTCCCCCTTTCCTTATTTAGACCATTAGTTATATTCTCTCTGTCCCAGGGCAGAATGAGAATTTTACAGTTTAGTTGGGTCATCTGCAAAAAATTAAATTGCATACTTAATTCATTAATATACAAAATTCAATTCAATTCATTTTATTGTTTTTTATAACAAGTACAATAGTAATGTAATATTTAATTCAGTCTAGTCTCCTTGTGTGATTAGATTTAGGATTCCATTTAAACATTTTCCTTTCTTTGCTATTTTGAAAGAGATGAAAGTTGCTGTTTATTTTCCATTTAAATGTAATGAATGTGCTTCAGTGACATGCATATTGGAACTTAGTGTTATAACTAAAACTGCTTTAGGATTTTAGATGGTATTTATTGGTACACTTAGTACAATCTAACAGTCAGTCTAATAGTTGTCTCCATAAAATTGATAATGAAATGAAGTATGTCATATAGTAGAGCCTAACATAAACAAGGAAAAAAAATTGTTTCGAGGATGGAGCCTTTCTCCTTAGCTTATTGATCGACTGACATTTGTAGGTTTATAATTACCCTTTGTTGTGCCTTCTCTCTGTTGAGTTATATGATCGCCAGCTTTTTCAAAATTCATGGCATAATTTGAATTATCACTAAGATTTTCTTCTGGGCTGTGGTCTCTTGGATTTTCCTTGTCCAAACATTTAACAATTTAACACTGTGATAAACATTTTCAGTTGTGATTATTAAATCTTCATGGTGAAGGCTTATTCGTGCCTGATTTAACTGGACATGCTGTTGTAATTTATACCAAGGCTGCTCACACAAGATTAGTCCAGCTGGCTAAGTGGGAGGGCCTTTGTTTGAGTGTTATTACTAGTTGGTGATGGTTCACATGATTTTTCTGTGTTTGTGCTCATGTAATATTTTCAATTTGCAGAGGCCTGCTTTACTGTTGAATTTGTACAGATGTTTATAAATGTCTGGTTTCTCACTCTTATTTGGCATGATGTATGGCAATGATGAATGGTATTTTGAAATTGGATAATGTTTTCTATATCTTCCCATAGTATATGTTTTGTGATTATGGACTCGTTTAGCTTTCCTAGGCACCGAACTTTCTTGCACTTTAAGTATTTATTTTCAACAATAATATGGAAAATAATCATTTTGGCACTCTCAAATGACTTTTCCTGCTCTATTCCACAGGTGTTCCTAATATATTGTACTATTTATATAAATAGTAATTTTTATTAATACATAAAAAAGAGAAACTAATAACAGTGAAGCAATACAAATATTACAATAGAATAGAATAATTTGCTATAAACTTTAACTTTTGAAGAAGTTGGTAACAATATACAATATGTGAACATTCTCATTATTATTAAGAAGTTGGTAAATCCTTCACAAAACTAAAGAGACTATTTTGGCAAATATTCTTTGCATTGTCAGTCAATCTGTTTATTCCTGTTATTATGACAGATGGTAGAAAACAGATTATTTTTGTATTTATTACCTGATTTTGAAATTAAAACAAACTTAAAGGCAAAAATGATTGGCATTAAAATTCATTATGCAATTTCAATTTTTTAAGATAAGTATGTGCTTCAAACCATCAAATCTATCAGACCATTTAATTGCTTTAATAAATTCACAGATTTCTTAAAAAGTTATGTGAAGTTTATAGCAAATTATTATATTTTATTATAATAGTAATTGTCATGTTTACATCTTAACAGTAAAAATATTATTTCAAATTAGACTCTACATATTTAATTACATTTATTCCTCCATGATTTATTCAAGATGGAAAAATGTTAAGTCAGCAAGTTGGAAGTCATTTTCGTTTGTTGTGAGCTCACCTGCTATATTCAAGGGAAAGGTTCAGGTACAAATGGTGAAGAATAAAGGCTTTATCTGGAAGTGACATGCATACAAAAACAAATGTTTAAAAATTGCAAATGCTGCAAAAGGAAACTTAACTGGCATGAATCACTAATTTCAGTAAGCCTTATAATTTTAGTTTTTCTTTAGTTTCTAATCTTGAGGATTTTCAGTTACGCATAATCACAGAAAATCCAATCATAATTAAGATAAATGTAAGGCTTAAAACTCTCACAGCGAGCATTATTAATTAATTAAAGCTTCGCAGGTAATAAGCCATGTCAAAGTTACTAAATTGAAGTTGTAGTCATGGAGTTTGGAATGGCTGAAAGCTCAAATTTAGTTACTTGGACGTGCCTGATCACCCGTGAAGCTTTAATTAATAATTCAGATAACTTCATGAAACTCAGAGAAAATTAAAAGTATATGGTTTAATCTTTACGGAAATATCCCAAACATACAATATTTTAATTAAAATTGTTTGAGCCATTGTTAAGAAAATAAATATAAATTTTATTTTCAATAAGGTTGGTGTGGGGCAAGCAGAATTTTGTGAGAATCTTTGAGAGCATCTTTAAAATATTATTGACATGAACTTGGGTTTTCAGAAAAACATGCACTTTTGAGTTGTCTCTCAGCCCCCCCCCCTCTCTCTCTCTCTCTCTCTCTCTCTCTCTCTCTCTCTCTCTCTCTCTCTCTCTCTCTCTCTCTCTCTATTTTTTTTTATTTTAATATGATCTTTCATTTTGGTAGTTATGGAAATTAAACTTTACATATTTTGCATTTACTACAAACTATTCTCATAAAATATTATTCTATTGTACACTTCTTTTCAATAATAATAATAATGAATAACCGTAAGCTTTCACGACCAGAGTCTAATTTGAAGATCGAAGAATTTTCTGGGCTGAGGAACCATGGTCTGATGGAGTTGAAGATCCATACGTTTCGTTTACGTCTGTGGTGAACATCATCAGTGGTGGCATGGTCTGAGTCTTCTGAGTGAAGTTTCAGTCACAACTCTTCACCCAGAAGACTCAGACCACGCCACCACTGATGATGTTCACTGCAGACGTAAACGAAACGTATGGATCTTCCAACTCCATCAGACCACAGCTCCTGAGCCCGGAAAATCCTTCTATCTTCAAATAATAATAATTTTGATTTGCTTATAGACTTACACAAGTTTCAAGCATCATCAAGAAGCATAAAATATTTACATTTCATCTATTCTATATAGCCACATCAGTATTAGATACAGTCCAGTGCACGGAAATATTCTGATACTGTTGGTATTTTTTGGTGTTACTTTATATAATGTTGGAATAACTGTTTCACCATTCGTGTTTTACATCAGTCTTGGCTGTGCCAATCTCTTATTGATTTATATCGAAATCCAATAACACAAGGCGTGTAGCCGTGGTGCGTAGTGCAAGGGGAGGGGTAAGGAGGAATAAAACCATAATGGAGCGATTGTCAACACCACCTCCTTGCTGTGTCCTCCGTTCATTGGCTTGATGTCATAACTCAGGAACCGGGGAGAAGGACAAGTGGGAGGTTATAAGGAATGGGTGTTCGTGGATTAATTACTAGAATATTATCATCTTTGTTTTTTCCCCTTATGTTTGTCTACATGACGAAAATATGCTTTAGTATGCTCGGTATATTTTGTGTAGGTAGAGCTAAGTTACAGCTGTAAATTATTTTGTAATGAAATGAGATGATTTGAAATAAATATGCGCAATGTAGAGTTCAAGTTGATACACATAATAAAACAGATAAATCTGTTCCATCCCTCATTCCCTTCCCAAGAAAACTGCACAAACCGCAGAAGGTTCATTATTTGAAAAGGATGGGCAATCTGCTCCTGTTTTCAATAACCACTGATAAAATAATCAAAGTCTGATGAGACGTATTCTGAATTATGTTTCAATGTAGCTTAAACTGTCTGGGCTTCTGGTTCACCTCTGCCATCGCAAAACAAAGAGCAGGCGCACTCCTTCCTATCACGGACAGAGGTTTGAACTGGGGGCGTAGTGCTATTCATCTACCAACCTAAACAGCTCTTCCGTATATCAGAAACTTTCCGTGCACTGGACTGTACATTTTTAGTCTTTTTAATTTCATTGCCTCTTAGAGCTTAAATATTACTTGGCAACATAGAGTATTCTACCCATAATAAGGGGATCCTTTTCAGTGGCTCGTTTACTAATATCTCTATAGTAATTATTTAACGATCTGGTATTACACATACAGCTATGTACATAGTGTAACCTACTACAAACATAATTACTTTATATACATATAATGATATGACAGTTAATGTATTGACTTCTACAAAGGTTTGTCTACAGGATTCTCTGTTGTTTAAATTATAAATACATCTTATATACTTTTTTCTTTTGTATTATTAACAACCTGTTCATATTTACCATACATGGGCTACCCAAAATTTCAATCCCATATTGTAGATGCGAGTATATTAATCCATAATATACTAACTTTAAATACCCTAAATCTTAAGAACTTTTTTAGGTGTCTTAAAAGATACAAATAAGTACTAATTTTATTACATACATGATCAACGTGATGTTTGAAGAACATATTTTCATCTATTATTACTCCTAAAAATTCTATTTTCTCCATTTGCTCAATAATTTCATCATGTATTTTTACATTTAGTCTTTGATTATACCTGTTATTTTGATGTTGGAACCTGATCATATTAGTTTTTTATACATTCAAAGTTATTTTTTAAGTATACATATATCCTGTGTTTTTAAGGTTATTAAATTCTCCAAACAGTTTATATTATTTTTAAAACTATTGATATATCATCTGCATATGATATTATATTATAATCTGATGATTTAGGAAGGTCATTTACATACAATAAAAACAGAAGTGGTCCAAGTACAGATCCATGTGGCACACCAATCTTTATTAATTCGTAGTTAGACCTTGTAACTTTTGTTATGCATTGCTCTTGATGATAAGAGTTCTGTGCATTGTTTACGATTCAACAAATAGGATTCTTTTAAGAATTTTCCCCTAATGCCATGTTTTAATAGCTTATTTAGTAATTTATCAAGAACTACACTGTCAAATGCCTTGGATAAATCTAAGAAAATTCCCACAGCTTTATTATCATTATCAAGCCCTTCAAATATTTCATGATAGTTCGGCCATTGCAGTGGTAGTGAATAAATTGCTTCTAAAGCCATGCTGAGAAGAGTTAAGCAAGTTATATTTATTTAGGAAGCCTATCAGTCTGGAGCTCAATATATTTTCAAATACTTCCATTTCCGAGGTCCATATTACTAGGTCGTCTGCATACATTCCCACTTGTATGTTATCTAGTTTCTTCAGTGCGTCTGCTAGGTCGTTTATAAATATATTAAAGTGGTATTCTCTTTAATATATTTATAAACGACCTATCAGACGCACTGAAGAAACTAGATAACATACAAGTGGAAATGTATGCCGATGAAACATCAAAGAAATAAGTTTAATTAAAGCTGTCGAATCAAGAAACCATGTCACCCTGCAATGGATTCCAGCCCACGTTGGACTTTTAGGTAATGAACATGCTGACCAACTAGCAAAAACAGGTGCAATTCAAAATATAAAACCCGTAAGAAAAACTGAAATTAATAAGCAATGAAACAACATTAAGCTACATTTTAAAAGACAGCAGATTCAGATTTTATTCATTTGCAAAAAAAAATGTTTACAAAGCTTCGTCAGAAATACATTAAACGTAAATAAGAACTGTACAATAATTTACATACATTAGTACTATAAATCTTTATATTGCATGACTAACTACTATTGACATTTGATATTTTATACTCTTCAATTGAATAGAAGGCATTTTTTTTAACAGGTATGTCTTAATTGCCTCAATTTTCTTCACCTCTGAATTTATTTCCTTGATGAGGTGAGGTAAATGATTGTATAAATCTTTTGCATTGTTTTCAATATACTTGTTACCCAGCGTGCCTCTTAGTCTATTTCTAAAATAGTTCAGTTTTGTTCTTATGTTATGCCTGTGAATATTAGTATTCTTTTCCTCTTTATGCATTCTTACTATATACTTAAGAGATTCATATATATAAGCAGGGTAGTGTAAATATTCCAAGATTTTTAAAACTACTTTTGCATGAGTTTCTTCTTGGAACTTTTTTAATTAATCTTACGGCTTGTTTCTGTAACCTAAATATTCTTAACCTCTGTTTCTTTCCTGCTGCTCCCCATAAGAAGATAATCCCATAATTTAGATGAGTGTATAAAAGCATAATATACTTTCATGGCACTACTCTCATCCATGATTTGTATTACTTGCTTTAACACATATATGCCCTTATTTATTTTGTTGCAAATTTTTTCAATATGTTTATTCCATTTTAAATTACTATCAATAACTAGTCCTAAAAAGTTTGTTTGCATTACTTGTTGAATTTGCTCATTTTGGATTACTAAAGTTATGTTTGTCTGCATTTTATTATTTACTCCAATTTGCATCCATTCTGTTTTATTTGTGTTTAGTAACATTCCTAGCTGTGATAAATATATTCTAACTACCTCTAATAACCTGTTTGCTCTATTTTGGAACTCTGCTGCTGTTTTTCCTGTTACCACTATGGTAGTATCATCCGCATACCCAATAGCTAATCCTCCTGCATCCTGTATTTTTTGGACAAGTAATTTATGTACAGTATAAATAGATATGGCCCCAATTTAGACCCCTGCAGGACTCCATGTGTTATCGGTTTAAACATTGATTTAATTTTTTTCAAGTTTCCTTCTATGTTATATATTATCTCTACGCATTGCTGTCTGTTGTGGAGGTATGAACTTATCCATTCTAATGGGGTGCCTCTTATCCCATAGTTTTCTAATTTTGAGACCAGATTTTTTATGTTAACACAATCAAAAGCTTTGGATAGGTCAAGAAAGATTGCTACCACTATCTCTTTTTTATCTAATGCACGAACAATTATATCATTTCCTTTGCTAATTGCATGTATTGTAGATTTAGTTTTTTGAAAACCAAACTGATTTTCTGAGATGATATTAAATTTATTGCAAAAACTTTGTAGTTCTAGGAAAAGGCCTTCCATGATTTTTTAAAATACTGAGCAGAGCGATATAGGACGATAGTTTTCCATTAGTTGTTTGGAGCCTTTCTTTTTGTATATAGGTCTAACTACTATTTGTTTTAGTTTACTTGGGAATGTGCCTTGGTTGAAACTTTCATTTATTATGTGAGTAAAGGTGTCCACAATTTCATATTTACAATGTTTTATCATTTGATTAGAGTTTACAATGTTTTATCATTTGATTAGAGTATTCATCTAACCCACTAGATTTTTTACATTTTAGTATATTTATCTGTTTGATGACCTGCTTATTTGTTATTTCTCTCACTACCATGGAGTTACATATGCTTCCTTCATTTGTTGTTTGGTCATTTATTTTCGTAATTCCCATATTGGATACAATATTTATATTGTAGTCATTAAACACATTACTTACACTTATTGGGTCCAGGATCTGACAGTTATCTTTTACAATTTGTAAATTTTCTATCCATTTTGATGTGCCTTCTTTATGAACAGATTTAATAATACTCCACGTCTTTTTAATTTTATTTTCGGCGTTTTGTAGAAGTCTTTTGTTGTGAAGCTTTTGTGCTTCATTAATTAGTGTATTTAAGATATTTCTATAATTATCTTTATATCTGTGAGATTTTTCATTTAGTTTGAAAGCTTTTAAACTGTTTAAGAATTTCATTCTTTTCATTGACTTATTTATCCCTTTGGTAGACCAATTTGTAAGTTTATGCTTGTCACATACCACCTTGCATAGTGGTGCTGACTGCTCTAAACACATTGTTAAAGTATTCATAAAGATTTCAAATTTTTCATCTATTTTTTTTTAGCTTCATGTACATTTCTGAACGCTGCTAGTTTAAGGTTGTTTTTTAATATTGTTAATGTATCTTTATTTAGAATTCTTTTTACTTCGCTCAATTGTTTGAATTTTAAAGTTTGCTTGTTTAAGGTTTTACTTTCTATTAATTGTCCAAAATGGTCTCTGATACCTCTATTTGTTAGTGATAAGTATAAGTCTTCCCTATTTAGGTTAGTATATATGTGGTCAATGTAAGTGGATGTATGTTGAGTAACTCTAGTTGGTCCTGATTCTATTAGGTTCAAATTACACCTTTCCATTAGCTCTAACAATGATGTTTTCTTTTTACTTTCTGTTAAGATGTCTATATTAAAGTCTCCTATTACAATGATTTTATTATTTTTTATAACGTCGCTTAGGCACGTTTCAAGTTTTTGTAAAAAAAAAAAATTTGTCGGCTCTTGGTGGACTGTAAACCCTAATATGATAAGTTTTGTTGTTTTTAGAATAATTTCAATTGCTGACAGTTCACAACACATTTCCTCACAGTATTTCTTACAGTCAACTTTGTTAAATGTTGTATTTTTCTTAGTATATATTACAACCCCCCCCACCCTCTTATGAGTTTCTCTGCAGTAACTAGTGGCTAGGACGTAATTTTCATAGCAGTTTGCATTCATTTCGCTATCTTTTAACCCATGTTCTGAAAATACAATAATATTTGGTTGTAAATCAAGGATCAGTTGCTCAATTGTTGCTCTTTTGTTTGCGATAGATATTTTTTATTTTTTAAGTTTGATTATCCTGCCCCCTGTTTACTCCTCACTAGCCCTCTAAACACAGATTTATACAATTCTTTACCTTATCTGCATTGGTTTGCATTTCAGTTAATTTTTCTGCATCTCCCCTTGATGGTAGCTTCCCTGTTAGTTAATTTTTCACTGTGTTTAGGATTCCTGGAGATTTGTTTGTCCACTGATACTGCATCCACCATCTGCTTTACAAGTTTCCCTGGCACCTGTTGATTCCATCATACAGAAGCTTTCCGAATTTCGCAGATCCTCTTCTGTTTAGGTGTACACCATCCCTCGCTTTATCCTCCCCTCCTATTCGCCAATTTCCGTCTAGCATCATGCATTTTCGTGTTTGACACAGCCAGTTCAACTCTTCATTTATTCTTCGCACTTTTTGTTTCGTTACATCTCTTTTACACAATATTCCACTTATCACAATTTTTGTTTTCGGCGTTTCGGCTCGTATTTGGTCTACTATATCCATGGTGTCGCCCATAATTTCTTCTGCCATTACCCCTCTTCTTATGTTATATGTGCCCACGTGTATGGCCACAACATCTGGTTTTAAGTCCTTTAAGTTTGCTTTTTTTAATTCTTGGCTCAGCTCTTCCACACGAATTCCCGGATAGCAGCGGAGCCCGTATCTGGCTTTTCTACACGTTTCCCCGGAAAATTTTAGGATTGAGTCCCCAAATACCATCACCTTGTTTATATTTGTATTTACCTTGTTGATGCACTGCGGTTCCTTTTCCGACCAATTTCTATAATTCTCAGGGCTTCCATCATTTTGCTCGCCTAGAACCCTGAAACTACAGTTTCGATTTCGTACCCACGTGGCTCCGTTTTTCTTGCAGCTTTGTTTGATCTTCTTCCCGTAACTAATGCGTACGTTTCTATATCCTGGTGATGTTTTGTTACTTCCGTTTTCAGTTGTTCATTTTCTTGTTTCAGTGATACGATTTCTTCCTGTGCTCTTTTCAAGTCTTTAACATGTCGACAATTACTTGAACCGACGCTATCACCTCGGCTTCACGTGATGTTGGTTTACACGCCATAATTTAAACTATTTTTAAGCCAGTTCTTTCCTTTAACACATTTTCACTATTTTCACCAGTATATTCACTCCTTTTTTGCACCCTGCTTCTCGTAACCATTCCACACGCTGCCGCCATATTGCTAGCAAAGTGTAACTAAAATCAGTAATATTATGTAATTACCTCAATAATTGTTTTGAAGTAGACGATAACACTTGCAAATACTGGAACCCACGCAAGCACCTTATTAATTACGTTCTTCTTAATAACAAAAGTTTGACCTAACACCAGTATATTCACTCGTTTTTTGCACCCTGCTTCTCGTAACCATTCCACATGCTGCCGCCATATTGCTAGGAAAGTGCAACTAAAGTTAGTAATATTATGTAATTACCTCAATAATTGTTTTGAAGTAGACGATAACACTTGCGAATGCTGCAACCCATGCAAGCACCTTATTAAAAACGTTCTTAGTAACAAAATTTTGACCTAGCAGCAGTATATTCACTCGTTTATTGCACCCTGCTTCTCGTATGCTTTCCACACGCTGCCGCCATATTGCTAAGAAAGTGTAACTAAAGTTAGTAATATTATGTAATTACCTCAATAATTGTTTTGAAGTGGACGATAACACTTGCGAATGCTGCAACCCACACAAGTACCTTAATTATTACGTTCTTCTTAATAACAAAAGTTTGCCCTAACACCAGTATATTCACTCCTTTTTTGCACCCTGCTTCTCGTAACCGTTCCACACGCTGCGGCCATATTGCTAGGAAAGTGTAAGTAAGTTAGTAATATTATGTAATTACCTCAATAGTTGTTTTGAAGTAGACGATAACACTTTTGAATTCTGCAATGCAAGCACCTTAATAATAACGTTCTTCTTAATAACATAAGTTTGACCTAGCACCAGTAGATTCACTCGTTTTTTGCACCCTGCTTCTCGTATGCATTCCACACGCTGCGGCCATATTGCTAGGAAAGTGTAACTAAAGCTAGTAATATTATGTAATTATCTCAATAATTGTTTTGAAGTAGACGATAACACTTTCGAATTCTGCAACCCACGCAAGCACCTTATTAATTACGTTCTTCTTTATAACAAAAGTTTGACCTAACGCCAGTATATTCACTCGTTTTTTGCACCCTGCTTCTCGTGACCGTTCCACTCGCTGCCGCTATATTGCTAGGAAAGTGTAACTATAGCTAGTAATATTATGTAATTACCTCAATAATTGTTTTCAAGTAGACGATGACACTTGCGAATTCTGCAACTCACGCAAGCACCTTATAAATTACGCTCTTCTTTATAACAAAAGTTTGACTAACGCCAGTATATTCACTCGTTTTTTGCACCCTGCTTCTCGTAACCATTCCGCACGCTGACGCCATATTCCTAGGAAAGTGTAACTAAAGTTAGTAATATTATGTAATTACCTCAATAATTGTTTTGAAGTAAATGATAACACTTGCGAATGCTGCAACCCACGCAAGCACCTTATTAATTACGTTCTTCTTTTTACGAAAAGTTTGACCTAGCACCAGTATATTCACTCGTTTTTTGCACCCTGCTTCTCGTATGCATTCCACACGCTACCACCATATTGCTAAGAAAGTGTAAGTAAAGTTAGTAATATTATGTAATTACCTCAGTAATTGTTTTGAAGTAGACGATAACAATTGCGAATGCTGCAACCCACGCAAGCACCTTATTAATTACGTTCTTCTTTATAACAAAAGTTTGACCTAGCACCAGTATATTCACTCGTTTTTTGCACCCTGCTTCTCATAACCGTTCCACTCGCTGCCGCCATATTGCAAGGAAAGTGTAACTAAAGTTAGTAATATTATGTAATTACCTCAATAATTGTTTTGAAGTAGACGATAACACTTGCAAATGCTGCAACCCACACATGCACCTTATTAATTACGTTCTTCTTTATAACAGAACTTTGCCCTAACACCAGTATATTCACTCGTTTTTTGCACCCTGCTTCTCCTAAGCGTTCCACACGCTTTGGCCATATTCCTAGGAAAGTGTAACTTAAGTTAGTAATATTATGTAATTACCTCAATAATTGTTTTGAAGTAAATGATAACACTTGCGAATGCTGCAACCTACGTAAGCACCTTATTAATTACGTTCTTCTTTATACCAAAAGTTTGACCTAACACCAGTATATTCACTCGTTTTTTGCATCGTGCTTCTCGTATGCATTCCACACGCTGTCGTTATATTGCTAGGAAAGTGTAACTAAAGTTAGTAGTATTATGTAATTACCTCAATAATTGTTTTGAAGTAGACGATAACACTTGCGAATACTGCAACCCACGCAAGCCCCTTATTAATTATGTTCTTTATAACAAAACTTTGCCCTAACACAACGCCAGTATATTCACTCGTTTTTTGCACCCTGCTTCTCATAACCGTTCCACACGCTGCCGCCATATTGCTAGGAAAGTGTAACTAAAGTTAGTAATATTATGTAATTACCTCAATAATTGTTTTGAAGTAGACAATAACACTTTCGAATTCTGCAACCCACGCAGGCACCTTATTAATTACGTTCTTTATAACAAAAGTTTGACCTAACGCCAGTATATTCAGTCGTTTTTTGCACCCTGCTTCTCGTAACCATTCCACATGCTGCCGCCATATTGCAAGGAAAGTGTAACTAAAGTTAGTAATATTATGTAATTACCTCAATTATTTTTTTGAAGTAGGCTATAACACTTGTGAATGCTGCAACCCATACAAGTACCTTAATTATTACGTTCTTCTTAATAACAAAAGTTTGACCTAACACCAGTATATTCACTCGTTTTTTGCACCCTGCTTCTCGTGACCGTTCCACTCGCTGCAGCTATATTGCTAGGAAAGTGTAACTATAGTTAGTAATATTATGTAATTACCTCAATAATTGTTGTTTGTAGACGATAACACTTGTGAATGCTGCAACCCACGCAAGCACCTTATTAATTACCTTCTTCTTTATACAAAAAGTTTGACCTAACGCCAGTATATTCACTCGTTTTTTGCACCCTGCTTCTCGTAACCGTTGCACACGCTGCCGCCATATTGCTAGGAAAGGGTAACTAAAGTTAGTAATATTATGCAATTAGGGTAAAATTGGTAAAGATGCCCCACTTTTTTTTAAACTCCAAATTTTCCTGAATAAGGACATATGAGACATGCAATAATAGTCGTAACAGCTTCTGTAACATTCATTACTTAGGTAAATAAGTGTAAATTTTACAATTCGTAACATTATAATTTATTATAGACAAAACAAAAGCATGGTGTAAAGGGGCATCTTTGGCATATGATTGGTTAAAGATGCCCCATTAATATCTAATCTGAAACAAACAATTAGAACCAAAACAGACACAAGAAAATTGAAAAGTATTCAAAAGATAGGTTTATGGAAGCTTTTTTTTTTTTTTATGAATGTTTCTACTTTTTTGATATTTTAGCACGTTTTATCCCCTTTTTGTTAGAATTTTTTCTACCACAGTCAATGCAAAAATCTTTAAAAATTGTACAGTTTTCATGCAGCCACTTTTTACAAATAGCACACTGTATCCACTCGCATTCTTGTTTGGTGAGATAGTAATATTCCTTACACTCTTTGCAGGTGTCATCTTCAATGTTGCTGTCTGAGTCCTCCGAATCACCGGAAATTGTGATTGTAGTTGATCTTCTTGGTAGCTTCTCCACCTTTGGCAATTGTTTACTTTTTGTTGCAGGATCTTGCTTGACCTTTATGCTGTCAGCACTTTTGAGAACATGCCCATAGATCCTCCTTTTAACTTTTGACAGTTTTGGTTTAGGAATCATTGGTGGAGGGGACAGCTTCATGAGGATTTTGGTTGGTGTTTCTTTAATGCATGTGGACAGATGTGTAGGTGACTCTTTTTTTGAACAGGAAGGTTGTGGAAGCAGATCTAAATCGGGCAAAGAAGGATGAGATTGCTGTTGAGTCTGAGTTGGTTCACTGGAGGTTAATTCTGTGACATTAACAGGTGCTGAAAACTCCGCTAAACGTGAGCTGTTATCAGACACTGCAAACGCATAATCTGGAATGCTGTTCTCATTGACCGGATAGATTCCAGTTGCTCTGAATCCACTCGTGGCGTTAGAATTTGTAGCTGCTCTTCCCCACGCTTTTCCTAGCAATGATCCAAATTGTAAGCGAGTAATTTTACGACCCTGATTAGCCATAAACCAGGAGTTACATTCTTCATTGTAAAATCCCTTCAAAGCTTTAAAAAATGCTCTATCAAGGGGCTGCAGATATTTGTTGGAATGCGAGGGAAGGCACAGCAGTAGAATATCATTATCTTTTGCAAATTCCAGCATTTCATAGTTGTTGCAGTGGGAAGTATGGCCGTCTACTACCAAAAGCACTTTGCCCCATGGTTTTCGAGGGACAAAATGATCCCGCAGCCAGGTCATAAATATGGCAATGTTGATATATGCAGATTCTTTATTCATTATGACTTTGGAACCTGCTGGCATTCCATCTTCAAATTCAGACTTTTTATTTACTCCTTTGAAGATGCACATGGGTGGCAGAAAATTTTCCTCGGCATTGCAGCAGGCAATCACTGTTATTGTTTCACCTTTCTCTCCACTTGTTAATCGACACACCTCTTTGGAGCCCTTTGTGGCAACCACTTTGCCCACCTTGTTGATAACCTGAAGACCTGACTCATCTACATTAAATATATGACCAGGCTTGTTAGCCAAGTCGTATTCCAACCTGGTGCTCTTCAGCAGGTTAAAATACTGATGCACAACATCTCTACTAAACCCTTGGGCTCGTGCAATGGATAGTCCTTCTGACTGCCTGATACTAAGATCAGGATGTCGCAGCATAAAAGCTCTGAACCAGTCATAGCCTGCCAATCCTTTTCTGAATTTTCCATGCAGTCCTAAATTCTCACTAAAAAGAATATGCTAGGATCCTGACATCCTTGCTGGTGGGTGGCAAACCACAACTTTCAAGCCTCTTAATGTGATTAACAAGGCGAAATTCATTCTCATATCCTAGAATACCGTAAGGTCCAAGTCCAAGCTTCTTCGTAGAATTTTTTGCAATTCTTCTACAAAGAGTACCTGACGGTATTCTGTATTGTCTGCTAGCTTCATTTACACCCATTTTCTTGTCCTGACCGGCTACTATGGCCATAGTCAAGGATTCTTCACTCCATCTACCTCGATCAGAATCTACCTTTTTAATGTATTTTCCCATCTGAAAACAGCATAATGGGCATGCATTAATATTGTTATTATTTATTAATTACTCATTCTATTTTTTCTAGAAATAATTACATCAATTATCTTCATATGGCCTAATAGGTCACAATATTTACTGTATTCGAGCAACTTATTACAATTTTAGGATTGCAAACTAATAATTCTGTATGATATTCAATATAAAGATTCCCTTAGTATTTAAAAAATATAACTGAATGAAATTCATGCCAAAGTAGAGTGGGGCTTCTTTGCCCACTCGGTGGTGAGGCATCTTCCCTGACTTTGGTGCAAAGATGCCCCGGGCGATCACGTGACTCCCACGTGCATGGTCTGAGATTTCAACACAGAGGCACAGTGTACTAAAGAGTGTTCTTCTAATACAACTGTTAGTAATCACGCACTGCTATTAATAGGCAGTCAGTTCGCGGTCAAATATCACTTCAGCAAATCTCTGGAGGTGAAAAAAATGCATTCTTCCCTTGCAAATAATACCAACGCGCTCGAAGAGAAAGAAGCGATGCGACCTTCACATTCACTGACTCACAATGAACTCCGCTTCAACTGGAATGGCACAGTGGTGCCATCCTATGTCGCAGTTCGAAGTTTTTAGATCTGGGGCATCTATGGCACTGGGGCATCTTTGCCCATTTTACCCTATCTCAATAATTGTTTTGAAGTAGACTATAACACTTACGAATGCTGCAACCCACACATGCACCTTATTAATTACGTTCTTCTTTATAACATAACTTTGCCCTAACACAACACCAGTATATTCACTCGTTTTTTACACCCTGCTTCTCGTAACCGTTGCACACGCTGCCGCCATATTGCTAGGAAAATCTAACTAGAGTTAGTAATATTATGTAATTACCTCAATAATTGTTGTTTGTAGACGATAACACTTGCGAATGCTGCAACCCACACATGCACCTTATTAATTACGTTCTTCTTTATAACAAAACTTTGCCCTAACACAACACCAGTATATTCACTCGTTTTTTACACCCTGCTTCTGGTAACCGTTGCACACGCTGCCGCCATATTGCTAGGAAAGTGTAACTAGCGTTAGTAATATTATGTAATTACCTCAATAATCGTTTTGAAGTAGACGATAACACTTGCGAATACTGCAACCCACGCAAGCACCTTATTAATTACCTTCTTCTTAATAACAAAAGTTTGACCTAGCACCAGTACATTCACTCGTTTTTTGCACCCTGCTTCTCCTAAGCGTTCCACACGCTTTGGCCATATTGCTAGGAAAGTGTAAATAAAGTTAGTAATATTATATAATTACCTCAATAATTGTTTTGAAGTGGACGATAACACTTGCGAATTCTGCAACCCACGCAAGCACCTTATTAATTACGTTCTTCTTTATAACAAAACTTTGCCCTAACACAACACCAGTATATTCACTCGTTTTTTGCACCCTGCTTCTCGTAACCGTTCCACACGCTGCCGCCATATTGCTAGGAAAGTGTAACTAAAATTAGTAATATTATGTAATTAGCTCAATAATTGTTTTGAAATAGACGATTTCACTTGCGAATACTGCAATCCACGCAAGCACCTTATTAACTACGTTCTTCTTTATAACAAAACTTTGCCCTAACACAACGCCAGTATATTCACTCGTTTTTTGCACCCTGCTTCTCGTAACCGTTCCACACGCTGCGGCCATATTGCTAGGAAAGTGTAACTAAAGTTAGTAATATTATGTAATTAGCTCAATAATTGTTTTGAAGTAGACGATTTCACTTGCGAATACTGCAATCCACGCAAGCACCTTATTAATTACCTTCTTCTTTATAACAAAACTTTGCCCTAACACAACACCAGTATATTCACTCGTTTTTTGCATCCTGCTTCTCGTAACCGTTGCACACGCTGCGGCCATATTGCTAGGAAAGTGTAACTAGAGTTAGTAATATTATGTAATTAGCTCAATAATTGTTTTGAAATAGACGATTTCACTTGCGAATACTGCAATCCACGCAAGCACCTTATTAACTACGTTCTTCTTTATAACAAAACTTTGCCCTAACACAACGCCAGTATATTCACTCGTTTTTTGCACCCTGCCTCTCGTAACCGTTCCACACGCTGCGGCCATATTGCTAGGAAAGTGTAACTAAAGTTAGTAATATTATGTAATTACCTCAATAATTGTTTTGAAGTAGACGATAACACTTGCGAATACTGCAACCCACGCAAGCACCTTATTAATTACGTTCTTTATAACAAAAGTTTGACCTAACGCCAGTATATTCACTCGTTTTTTGCACCCTGCTTCTCGTAACCGTTCCACACGCTGCCGCCATATTGCTAGGAGAGTCTAACTAGAGTTAGTAATATTATGTAATTACCTCAATAATTGTTTTGAAGTAGACGATAACACTTGCGAATACTGCAACCCACGCAAGCTCCTTATTAATTACGTTCTTTATAACAAAAGTTTGACCTAACGCCAGTATATTCACTCGTTTTTTGCACCCTGCTTCTCGTAACCGTTGCACACGCTGCGGCCATATTGCTAGGAAAGTGTAACTAGAGTTAGTAATATTATGTAATTACCTCAATAATTGTTTTGAAGTAGACGATTTCACTTGCGAATACTGCAACCCACGCAAGCACCTTATTAATTACGTTCTTCTTTATAACAAAACTTTGCCCTAACACAACACCAGTATATTCACTCG
The DNA here is from genome assembly GCA_030765055.1 of Mantis religiosa. Classification (NCBI taxonomy): domain Eukaryota; kingdom Metazoa; phylum Arthropoda; class Insecta; order Mantodea; family Mantidae; genus Mantis; species Mantis religiosa. Next base: position 162,573,321 of record CM060948.1, on the reverse strand, counting down.
TTTTTTGCATCCTGCTTCTCGTAACCGTTGCACACGCTGCGGCCATATTGCTAGGAAAGTGTAACTAGAGTTAGTAATATTATGTAATTACCTCAATAATTTTTTTGAAGTGGAGGATAACACTTGCGAATACTGCAACCCACGCAAGCACCTTATTAATTACGTTCTTTATAACAAAAGTTTGACCTAACGCCGGTATATTCACTCGTTTTTTGCACCCTGCTTCTGATAACCGTTCCACACGCTGCCGCCATATTGCTAGGAAAGTGTAACTAAGGTTAGTGATATTATGTAATTACCTCAATAATTGTTTTGAAGTAGACGATCTCACTTGCGAATGCTGCAACCCACGCAAGCACCTTATTAATTACGTTCTTCTTTATAACAAAACTTTGCCCTAACACAACACCAGTATATTCACTCGTTTTTTGCACCCTGCTTCTCGTAACCGTTGCACACGCTGCCGCCATATCGCTAGGAAAGTGTAACTAGGGTTAGTAATATTATGTAATTACCTCAATAATTGTTTTGAAGTAGACGATTTCACTTGCGAATACTGCAACCCACGCAAGCACCTTATTAATTACGTTCTTTATAACAAAAGTTTGACCTAACGCCAGTATATTCACTCGTTTTTTGCACCCTGCTTCTCATAACCGTTCCACACGCTGCCGCCATATCGCTAGGAAAGTGTAACTAGGGTTAGTAATATTATGTAATTACCTCAATAATTGTTTTGAAGTAGACGATTTCACTTGCGAATACTGCAACCCACGCAAGCACCTTATTAATTACGTTCTTTATAACAAAAGTTTGACCTAACGCCAGTATATTCACTCGTTTTTTGCACCCCGCTTCTCGTAACCGTTCCACACGCTGCCGCCATATTGCTAGGAGAGTCTAACTAGAGTTAGTAATATTATGTAATTACCTCAATAATTGTTTTGAAGTAGACGATTTCACTTGCGAATACTGCAACCCACGCAAGCACCTTATTAATTACGTTCTTTATAACAAAAGTTTGACCTAACGCCAGTATATTCACTCGTTTTTTGCACCCCGCTTCTCGTAACCGTTCCACACGCTACCGCCATATTGCTAGGAGAGTCTAACTAGAGTTAGTAATATTATGTAATTACCTCAATAATTGTTTTGAAGTAGACGATAACACTTGCGAATACTGCAACCCACGCAAGCACCTTATTAATTACGTTCTTTATAACAAAAGTTTGACCTAAAGCCAGTATATTCACTCGTTTTTTGCACCCTGCTTCTCGTAACCGTTCCACACGCTGCGGCCATATTGCTAGGAAAGTGTAACTAAAGTTAGTAATATTATGTAATTACCTCAATAATTGTTTTGAAGTAGACGATAACACTTGCGAATACTGCAACCCACGCAAGCACCTTATTAATTGCGTTCTTCATAACAAACGTTTGACCTAACGCCAGTATATTCACTCGTTTTTTGCACCCTGCTTCTCGTAACCGTTGCACACGCTGCGGCCATATTGCTAGGAAAGTGTAACTAGAGTTAGTAATATTATGTAATTAGCTCAATAATTGTTTTGAAGTAGACGATTTCACTTGCGAATACTGCAACCCACGCAAGCACCTTATTAATTACCTTCTTCTTTATAACAAAACTTTGCCCTAACACAACACCAGTATATACACTCGTTTTTTACACCCTGCTTCTCGTAACCGTTCCACACGCTGCCGCCATATTGCTAGGAAAGTGTAACTAAGGTTAGTAATATTATGTAATTACCTCAATAATTGTTTTGAAGTAGACGATTTCACTTGCGAATACTGCAACCCACGCAAGCACCTTATTAATTACGTTCTTTATAACAAAACTTTGCCCTAACACAACCAGTATATTCACTCGCTTTCTGCACCCTCCTTCGCGTAACCATTCCACACGCTGCCGCCATATTGCTAGGAAAGTGTAAATAAAGTTAGTAATATTATGTAATTACCTCAATAATTGTTTTGAAGTGGACGATAACACTTGCGAATTCTGCAACCCACGCAAGCACCTTATTAATTACGTTCTTCTTTATAACAAAACTTTGCCCTAACACAACACCAGTATATTCACTCGTTTTTTGCACCCTGCTTCTCGTAACCGTTGCACACGCTGCCGCCATATCGCTAGGAAAGTGTAACTAGGGTTAGTAATATTATGTAATTAGCTCAATAATTGTTTTGAAGTAGACGATTTCACTTGCGAATACTGCAATCCACGCAAGCACCTTATTAATTACGTTCTTCTTTATAACAAAACTTTGCCCTAACACAACACCAGTATATTCACTCGTTTTTTGCATCCTGCTTCTCGTAACCGTTGCACACGCTGCGGCCATATTGCTAGGAAAGTGTAACTAGAGTTAGTAATATTATGTAATTAGCTCAATAATTGTTTTGAAGTAGACGATTTCACTTGCGAATACTGCAACCCACGCAAGCACCTTATTAATTACCTTCTTCTTTATAACAAAACTTTGCTCTAACACAACACCAGTATATTCACTCGTTTTTTGCATCCTGCTTCTCGTAACCGTTGCACACGCTGCGGCCATATTGCTAGGAAAGTGTAACTAGAGTTAGTAATATTATGTAATTAGCTCAATAATTGTTTTGAAGTAGACGATTTCACTTGCGAATACTGCAACCCACGCAAGCACCTTATTAATTACCTTCTTCTTTATAACAAAACTTTGCTCTAACACAACACCAGTATATTCACTCGTTTTCTGCATCCTGCTTCTCGTAACCGTTGCACACGCTGCGGCCATATTGCTAGGAAAGTGTAACTAAAGTTAGTAATATTTTGTAATTACCTCAATAATTGTTTTGAAGTAGACGATTTCACTTGCGAATACTGCAATCCACGAAAGCACCTTATTAATTACGTTCTTCTTTATAACAAAACTTTGCCCTAACACAACACCAGTATATTCACTCGTTTTTTGCACCCTGTTTCGCGTAACCATTCCACTCGCTGCGGCCATATTGCTAGGAAAGTGTAACTAGGGTTAGTAATATTATGTAATTACCTCAATAATTGTTTTGAAGTAGACGATTTCACTTGCGAATACTGCAACCCACGCAAGCACCTTATTAATTACGTTCTTTATAACAAAAGTTTGACCTAACGCCAGTATATTCACTCGTTTTTTGCACCCTGCTTCTCGTAACCGTTCCACACGCTGCCGCCATATTGCTAGGAGAATCTAACTAGAGTTAGTAATATTATGTAATTACCTCAATAATTGTTTTGAAGTAGACGATAACACTTGCGAATACTGCAACCCACGCAAGCACCTTATTAATTACGTTCTTTATAACAAAAGTTTGACCTAACGCCAGTATATTCACTCGTTTTTTGCACCCTGCTTCTCGCAACCGTTGCACACGCTGAGGCCATATTGCTAGGAAAGTGTAACTAGAGTTAGTAATATTATGTAATTACCTCAATTGTTTTGAAGTAGACGATAACACTTGCGAATAGTGCAACCCACGCAAGCACCTTATTAATTACCTTCTTTATAACAAAACTTTGCCCTAACACAACACCAGTATATTCACTCGTTTTTTGCACCCTGCTTCTCGTAACCGTTCCACACGCTGCCGCCATATTGCTAGGAAAGTGGTACTAAGGTTAGTAATATTATGTAATTAGCTCAATAATTGTTTTGAAGTAGACGATTTCACTTGCGAATACTGCAACCCACGCAAGCACCTTATTAATTACGTTCTTTATAACAAAAGTTTGACCTAACGCCAGTATATTCACTCGTTTTTTGCACCCTGCTTCTCGTAACCGTTGCACACGCTGCGGCCATATTGCTAGGAAAGTGTAACTAGAGTTAGTAATATTATGTAATTACCTCAATAATTGTTTTGAAGTAGACGATTTCACTTGCGAATACTGCAACCCACGCAAGCACCTTATTAATTACGTTCTTCTTTATAACAAAACTTAGCCCTAACACAACACCAGTATATTCACTCGTTTTTTGCACCCTGGTTCTCGTAACCGTTGCACACGCTGCGGCCATATTGCTAGGAGAGTGTAACTAAACCTAGTAATATTATGTAATTACCTCAATAATTGTTTTGAAGTAGACGATAACACTTTCGAATTCTGCAACCCACGCAAGCTCCTTATTAATTACGTTCTTCTTTATAACAAAACTTTGCCCTAACACAACACCAGTATATTCACTCGTTTTTTGCATACTGCTTCTCGTAACCGTTGCACACGCTGCGGCCATATTGCTAGGAAAGTGAAACTAGAGTTAGTAATATTATGTAATTACCTCAATAATTGTTTTGAAGTAGACGATCTCACTTGCGAATGCTGCAACCCACGCAAGCTCCTTATTAATTACGTTCTTCTTTATAACAAAACTTTGCCCTAACACAACACCAGTATATTCACTCGTTTTTTGCATCCTGCTTCTCGTAACCGTTGCACACGCTGCGGCCATATTGCTAGGAAAGTGAAACTAGAGTTAGTAATATTATGTAATTACCTCAATAATTTTTTTGAAGTAGAGGATAACACTTGCGAATACTGCAATCCACGCAAGCACCTTATTAATTACGTTCTTTATAACAAAAGTTTGTCCTAACGCCGGTATATTCACTCGTTTTTTGCACCCTGCTTCTCGTAACCGTTGCACACGCTGCGGCCATATTGCTAGGAAAGTGTAACTAAGGTTAGTAATATTATGTAATTACCTCAATAATTGTTTTGAAGTAGACGATCTCACTTGCGAATGCTGCAACCCACGCAAGCACCTTATTAATTACGTTCTTTATAACAAAACTTTGCCCTAACACAACACCAGTATATTCACTCGTTTTTTGCACCCTGCTTCTCATAACCGTTGCACACGCTGCGGCCATATTGCTAGGAAAGTGTAACTAGAGTTAGTAATATTATGTAATTAGCTCAATAATTGTTGTGAAGTAGACGATTTCACTTGCGAATACTGCAACCCACGCAAGCACCTTATTAATTACGTTCTTCTTTATAACAAAACTTTGCCCTAACACAACACCAGTATATTCACTCGTTTTTTACATCCTGCTTCTCGTAACCGTTGCACATGCTGCGGCCATATTGCTAGGAAAGTGTAACTAGAGTTAGTAATATTATGTAATTACCTCAATAATTGTTTTGAAGTGGACGATAACACTTGCGAATACTGCAACCCACGCAAGCACCTTATTAATTACGTTCTTTATAACAAAAGTTTGACCTAACGCCAGTATATTCACACTTTTTTTGCGCCCTGCTTCTCATAACCGTTCCACACGCTGAGGCCATATTGCTAGGAAAGTGTAACTAAGGTTAGTAATATGTAATTACCTCAATAATTGTTTTGAAGTAGACGATAACACTTGCGAATACAGCAACCCACGCAAGCACCTTATTAATTACCTTCTTCTTTATAACAAAACTTTGCCCTAACACAACACCAGTATATTCACTCGCTTTTTGCGCCCTGCTTCTCATAACCGTTCCACACGCTGCCGCCATATTGTTAGGAAAGTGTAACTAAGGTTAGTGATATTATGTAATTACCTCAATAATTGTTTTGAAGTAGACGATAACACTTGCGAATACTGCAATCCACGAAAGCACCTTATTAATTACGTTCTTCTTTATAACAAAACTTTGCCCTAACACAACACCAGTATATTCACTCGTTTTTTGCACCCTGTTTCGCGTAACCATTCCACTCGCTGCGGCCATATTGCTAGGAAAGTGTAACTAGGGTTAGTAATATTATGTAATTACCTCAATAATTGTTTTGAAGTAGACGATTTCACTTGCGAATACTGCAACCCACGCAAGCACCTTATTAATTACGTTCTTTATAACAAAAGTTTGACCTAACGCCAGTATATTCACTCGTTTTTTGCACCCTGCTTCTCGTAACCGTTCCACACGCTGCCGCCATATTGCTAGGAGAATCTAACTAGAGTTAGTAATATTATGTAATTACCTCAATAATTGTTTTGAAGTAGACGATAACACTTGCGAATACTGCCACCCACGCAAGCACCTTATTAATTACGTTCTTTATAACAAAAGTTTGACCTAACGCCAGTATATTCACTCGTTTTTTGCACCCTGCTTCTCGCAACCGTTGCACACGCTGAGGCCATATTGCTAGGAAAGTGTAACTAGAGTTAGTAATATTATGTAATTACCTCAATTGTTTTGAAGTAGACGATAACACTTGCGAATAGTGCAACCCACGCAAGCACCTTATTAATTACCTTCTTTATAACAAAACTTTGCCCTAACACAACACCAGTATATTCACTCGTTTTTTGCACCCTGCTTCTCGTAACCGTTCCACACGCTGCCGCCATATTGCTAGGAGAGTCTAACTAGAGTTAGTAATATTATGTAATTACCTCAATAATTGTTTTGAAGTAGACGATAACACTTGCGAATACTGCAACCCACGCAAGCACCTTATTAATTACGTTCTTTATAACAAAAGTTTGACCTAAAGCCAGTATATTCACTCGTTTTTTGCACCCTGCTTCTCGTAACCGTTCCACACGCTGCGGCCATATTGCTAGGAAAGTGTAACTAAAGTTAGTAATATTATGTAATTACCTCAATAATTGTTTTGAAGTAGACGATAACACTTGCGAATACTGCAACCCACGCAAGCACCTTATTAATTGCGTTCTTCATAACAAACGTTTGACCTAACGCCAGTATATTCACTCGTTTTTTGCACCCTGCTTCTCGTAACCGTTGCACACGCTGCGGCCATATTGCTAGGAAAGTGTAACTAGAGTTAGTAATATTATGTAATTAGCTCAATAATTGTTTTGAAGTAGACGATTTCACTTGCGAATACTGCAACCCACGCAAGCACCTTATTAATTACCTTCTTCTTTATAACAAAACTTTGCCCTAACACAACACCAGTATATTCACTCGTTTTTTACACCCTGCTTCTCGTAACCGTTCCACACGCTGCCGCCATATTGCTAGGAAAGTGTAACTAAGGTTAGTAATATTATGTAATTACCTCAATAATTGTTTTGAAGTAGACGATTTCACTTGCGAATACTGCAACCCACGCAAGCACCTTATTAATTACGTTCTTTATAACAAAACTTTGCCCTAACACAACCAGTATATTCACTCGCTTTCTGCACCCTCCTTCGCGTAACCATTCCACACGCTGCCGCCATATTGCTAGGAAAGTGTAAATAAAGTTAGTAATATTATGTAATTACCTCAATAATTGTTTTGAAGTGGACGATAACACTTGCGAATTCTGCAACCCACGCAAGCACCTTATTAATTACGTTCTTCTTTATAACAAAACTTTGCCCTAACACAACACCAGTATATTCACTCGTTTTTTGCACCCTGCTTCTCGTAACCGTTGCACACGCTGCCGCCATATCGCTAGGAAAGTGTAACTAGGGTTAGTAATATTATGTAATTAGCTCAATAATTGTTTTGAAGTAGACGATTTCACTTGCGAATACTGCAATCCACGCAAGCACCTTATTAATTACGTTCTTCTTTATAACAAAACTTTGCCCTAACACAACACCAGTATATTCACTCGTTTTTTGCATCCTGCTTCTCGTAACCGTTGCACACGCTGCGGCCATATTGCTAGGAAAGTGTAACTAGAGTTAGTAATATTATGTAATTAGCTCAATAATTGTTTTGAAGTAGACGATTTCACTTGCGAATACTGCAACCCACGCAAGCACCTTATTAATTACCTTCTTCTTTATAACAAAACTTTGCTCTAACACAACACCAGTATATTCACTCGTTTTTTGCATCCTGCTTCTCGTAACCGTTGCACACGCTGCGGCCATATTGCTAGGAAAGTGTAACTAGAGTTAGTAATATTATGTAATTAGCTCAATAATTGTTTTGAAGTAGACGATTTCACTTGCGAATACTGCAACCCACGCAAGCACCTTATTAATTACCTTCTTCTTTATAACAAAACTTTGCTCTAACACAACACCAGTATATTCACTCGTTTTTTGCATCCTGCTTCTCGTAACCGTTGCACACGCTGCGGCCATATTGCTAGGAAAGTGTAACTAAGGTTAGTGATATTATGTAATTACCTCAATAATTGTTTTGAAGTAGACGATTTCACTTGCGAATACTGCAATCCACGAAAGCACCTTATTAATTACGTTCTTCTTTATAACAAAACTTTGCCCTAACACAACACCAGTATATTCACTCGTTTTTTGCACCCTGTTTCGCGTAACCATTCCACTCGCTGCGGCCATATTGCTAGGAAAGTGTAACTAGGGTTAGTAATATTATGTAATTACCTCAATAATTGTTTTGAAGTAGACGATTTCACTTGCGAATACTGCAACCCACGCAAGCACCTTATTAATTACGTTCTTTATAACAAAAGTTTGACCTAACGCCAGTATATTCACTCGTTTTTTGCACCCTGCTTCTCGTAACCGTTCCACACGCTGCCGCCATATTGCTAGGAGAATCTAACTAGAGTTAGTAATATTATGTAATTACCTCAATAATTGTTTTGAAGTAGACGATAACACTTGCGAATACTGCAACCCACGCAAGCACCTTATTAATTACGTTCTTTATAACAAAAGTTTGACCTAACGCCAGTATATTCACTCGTTTTTTGCACCCTGCTTCTCGCAACCGTTGCACACGCTGAGGCCATATTGCTAGGAAAGTGTAACTAGAGTTAGTAATATTATGTAATTACCTCAATTGTTTTGAAGTAGACGATAACACTTGCGAATAGTGCAACCCACGCAAGCACCTTATTAATTACCTTCTTTATAACAAAACTTTGCCCTAACACAACACCAGTATATTCACTCGTTTTTTGCACCCTGCTTCTCGTAACCGTTCCACACGCTGCCGCCATATTGCTAGGAAAGTGGTACTAAGGTTAGTAATATTATGTAATTAGCTCAATAATTGTTTTGAAGTAGACGATTTCACTTGCGAATACTGCAACCCACGCAAGCACCTTATTAATTACGTTCTTTATAACAAAAGTTTGACCTAACGCCAGTATATTCACTCGTTTTTTGCACCCTGCTTCTCGTAACCGTTGCACACGCTGCGGCCATATTGCTAGGAAAGTGTAACTAGAGTTAGTAATATTATGTAATTACCTCAATAATTGTTTTGAAGTAGACGATTTCACTTGCGAATACTGCAACCCACGCAAGCACCTTATTAATTACGTTCTTCTTTATAACAAAACTTAGCCCTAACACAACACCAGTATATTCACTCGTTTTTTGCACCCTGGTTCTCGTAACCGTTGCACACGCTGCGGCCATATTGCTAGGAGAGTGTAACTAAACCTAGTAATATTATGTAATTACCTCAATAATTGTTTTGAAGTAGACGATAACACTTTCGAATTCTGCAACCCACGCAAGCTCCTTATTAATTACGTTCTTCTTTATAACAAAACTTTGCCCTAACACAACACCAGTATATTCACTCGTTTTTTGCATACTGCTTCTCGTAACCGTTGCACACGCTGCGGCCATATTGCTAGGAAAGTGAAACAAGAGTTAGTAATATTATGTAATTACCTCAATAATTGTTTTGAAGTAGACGATCTCACTTGCGAATGCTGCAACCCACGCAAGCTCCTTATTAATTACGTTCTTCTTTATAACAAAACTTTGCCCTAACACAACACCAGTATATTCACTCGTTTTTTGCATCCTGCTTCTCGTAACCGTTGCACACGCTGCGGCCATATTGCTAGGAAAGTGAAACTAGAGTTAGTAATATTATGTAATTACCTCAATAATTTTTTTGAAGTAGAGGATAACACTTGCGAATACTGCAATCCACGCAAGCACCTTATTAATTACGTTCTTTATAACAAAAGTTTGTCCTAACGCCGGTATATTCACTCGTTTTTTGCACCCTGCTTCTCGTAACCGTTGCACACGCTGCGGCCATATTGCTAGGAAAGTGTAACTAAGGTTAGTAATATTATGTAATTACCTCAATAATTGTTTTGAAGTAGACGATCTCACTTGCGAATGCTGCAACCCACGCAAGCACCTTATTAATTACGTTCTTTATAACAAAACTTTGCCCTAACACAACACCAGTATATTCACTCGTTTTTTGCACCCTGCTTCTCATAACCGTTGCACACGCTGCGGCCATATTGCTAGGAAAGTGTAACTAGAGTTAGTAATATTATGTAATTAGCTCAATAATTGTTGTGAAGTAGACGATTTCACTTGCGAATACTGCAACCCACGCAAGCACCTTATTAATTACGTTCTTCTTTATAACAAAACTTTGCCCTAACACAACACCAGTATATTCACTCGTTTTTTACATCCTGCTTCTCGTAACCGTTGCACATGCTGCGGCCATATTGCTAGGAAAGTGTAACTAGAGTTAGTAATATTATGTAATTACCTCAATAATTGTTTTGAAGTGGACGATAACACTTGCGAATACTGCAACCCACGCAAGCACCTTATTAATTACGTTCTTTATAACAAAAGTTTGACCTAACGCCAGTATATTCACACTTTTTTTGCGCCCTGCTTCTCATAACCGTTCCACACGCTGAGGCCATATTGCTAGGAAAGTGTAACTAAGGTTAGTAATATGTAATTACCTCAATAATTGTTTTGAAGTAGACGATAACACTTGCGAATACAGCAACCCACGCAAGCACCTTATTAATTACCTTCTTCTTTATAACAAAACTTTGCCCTAACACAACACCAGTATATTCACTCGCTTTTTGCGCCCTGCTTCTCATAACCGTTCCACACGCTGCCGCCATATTGTTAGGAAAGTGTAACTAAGGTTAGTGATATTATGTAATTACCTCAATAATTGTTTTGAAGTAGACGATAACACTTGCGAATACTGCAACCCACGCAAGCACCTTATTAATTACGTTCTTCATAACAAACGTTTGACCTAACGCCAGTATATTCACTCGTTTTTTGCACCCTGCTTCTTGTAACCGTTGCACACGCTGCGGCCATATTGCTAGGAAAGTGTAACTAGAGTTAGTAATATTATGTAATTAGCTCAATAATTGTTTTGAAGTAGACGATTTCACTTGCGAATACTGCAACCCACGCAAGCACCTTATTAATTACCTTCTTCTTTATAACAAAACTTTGCCCTAACACAACACCAGTATATTCACTCCTTTTTTGCACCCTGCTTCTCGTAACCGTTCCACACGCTGCCGCCATTTTGCTAGGAAAGTGTAACTAAAGTTAGTAATATCATGTAATTAGCTCAATAATTGTTTTGAAGTAGACGATTTCACTTGCGAATACTGCAACCCACGCAAGCACCTTATTAATTACCTTCTTCTTTATAACAAAACTTTGCCCTAACACAACACCAGTATATTCACTCGTTTTTTGCACCCTGCTTCTCGTAACCGTTCCACACGCTGCCGCCATTTTGCTAGGAAAGTGTAACTAAAGTTAGTAATATCATGTAATTAGCTCAATAATTGTTTTGAAGTAGACGATTTCACTTGCGAATACTGCAATCCACGCAAGCACCTTATTAATTACGTTCTTCTTTATAACAAAACTTTGCCCTAACACAACACCAGTATATTCACTCGTTTTTTGCACCCTGCTTCTCATAACCGTTCCACACGCTGCCGCCATATTGCTAGGAAAGTGGTACTAAGGTTAGTAATATTATGTAATTACCTCAATAATTGTTTTGAAGTAGACGATTTCACTTGCGAATACTGCAACCCACGCAAGCACCTTATTAATTACGTTCTTTATAACAAACGTTTGACCTAACGCCAGTATATTCACTCGTTTTTTGCACCCTGCTTCTCGTAACCGTTGCACACGCTGCGGCCATATTGCTAGGAAAGTGTAACTAGAGTTAGTAATATTATGTAATTAGCTCAATAATTGTTTTGAAGTAGACGATTTCACTTGCGAATACTGCAACCCACGCAAGCACCTTATTAATTACGTTCTTCTTTATAACAAAACTTAGCCCTAACACAACACCAGTATATTCACTCGTTTTTTGCACCCTGCTTCTCGTAACCGTTGCACACGCTGCGGCCATATTGCTAGGAGAGTGTAACTAAACCTAGTAATATTATGTAATTACCTCAATAATTGTTTTGAAGAAGACGATAACACTTTCGAATTCTGCAACCCACGCAAGCTCCTTATTAATTACGTTCTTCTTTATAACAAAACTTTGCCCTAACACAACACCAGTATATTCACTCGTTTTTTGCATACTGCTTCTCGTAACCGTTGCACACGCTGCGGCCATATTGCTAGGAAAGTGAAACTAGAGTTAGTAATATTATGTAATTACCTCAATAATTTTTTTGAAGTGGAGGATAACACTTGCGAATACTGCAACCCACGCAAGCACCTTATTAATTACGTTCTTTATAACAAAAGTTTAACCTAACGCCGGTATATTCACTCGTTTTTTGCACCCTGCTTCTGATAACCGTTCCACACGCTGCCGCCATATTGCTAGGAAAGTGTAACTAAGGTTAGTAATATTATGTAATTACCTCAATAATTGTTTTGAAGTAGACGATCTCACTTGCGAATGCTGCAACCCACGCAAGCACCTTATTAATTACGTTCTTCTTTATAACAAAACTTTGCCCTAACACAACACCAGTATATTCACTCGTTTTTTGCACCCTGCTTCTCGTAACCGTTCCACACGCTGCCGCCATATCGCTAGGAAAGTGTAACTAGGGTTAGTAATATTATGTAATTACCTCAATAATTGTTTTGAAGTAGACGATTTCACTTGCGAATACTGCAACCCACGCAAGCACCTTATTAATTACGTTCTTTATAACAAAAGTTTGACCTAACGCCAGTATATTCACTCGTTTTTTGCACCCCGCTTCTCGTAACCGTTGCAGACGCTGCGGCCATATTGCTAGGAGAGTCTAACTAGAGTTAGTAATATTATGTAATTACCTCAATAATTGTTTTGAAGTAGACGATAACACTTGCGAATACTGCAACCCACGCAAGCACCTTATTAATTACGTTCTTTATAACAAAAGTTTGACCTAAAACCAGTATATTCACTCGTTTTTTGCACCCTGCTTATCGTAACCGTTGCACACGCTGCCGCCATATTGCTAGGAAAGTGTAACTAGGGTTAGTAATATTATGTAAATACCTCAATAATTGTTTTGAAGTAGACGATAACACTTGCGAATACTGCAACCCACGCAAGCACCTTATTAATTACGTTCTTTATAACAAAAGTTTGACCTAAAGCCAGTATATTCACTCGTTTTTTGCACCCTGCTTCTCGTAACCGTTCCACACGCTGCGGCCATATTGCTAGGAAAGTGTAACTAAAGTTAGTAATATTATGTAATTACCTCAATAATTGTTTTGAAGTAGACGATAACACTTGCGAATACTGCAACCCACGCAAGCACCTTATTAATTACGTTCTTCATAACAAACGTTTGACCTAACGCCAGTATATTCACTCGTTTTTTGCACCCTGCTTCTCGTAACCGTTGCACACGCTGCGGCCATATTGCTAGGAAAGTGTAACTAGAGTTAGTAATATTATGTAATTAGCTCAATAATTGTTTTGAAGTAGACGATTTCACTTGCGAATACTGCAACCCACGCAAGCACCTTATTAATTACCTTCTTCTTTATAACAAAACTTTGCCCTAACACAACACCAGTATATTCACTCGTTTTTTACACCCTGCTTCTCGTAACCGTTCCACACGCAGCCGCCATATTGCTAGGAAAGTGTAACTAAGGTAAGTAATATTATGTAAATACCTCAATAATTGTTTTGAAGTAGACGATAACACTTGCGAATACTGCAACCCACGCAAGCACCTTATTAATTACGTTCTTTATAACAAAAGTTTGACCTAAAGCCAGTATATTCACTCGTTTTTTGCACCCTGCTTCTCGTAACCGTTCCACACGCTGCGGCCATATTGCTAGGAAAGTGTAACTAAAGTTAGTAATATTATGTAATTACCTCAATAATTGTTTTGAAGTAGACGATTTCACTTGCGAATACTGCAACCCACGCAAGCACCTTATTAATTACGTTCTTTATAACAAAAGTTTGACCTAACGCCAGTATATTCACTCGTTTTTTGCACCCTGCTTCTCGTAACCGTTCCACACGCTGCCGCCATATTGCTAGGAGAATCTAACTAGAGTTAGTAATATTATGTAATTACCTCAATAATTGTTTTGAAGTAGACGATAACACTTGCGAATACTGCAACCCACGCAAGCACCTTATTAATTACGTTCTTTATAACAAAAGTTTGACCTAACGCCAGTATATTCACTCGTTTTTTGCACCCTGCTTCTCGCAACCGTTGCACACGCTGAGGCCATATTGCTAGGAAAGTGTAACTAGAGTTAGTAATATTATGTAATTACCTCAATTGTTTTGAAGTAGACGATAACACTTGCGAATAGTGCAACCCACGCAAGCACCTTATTAATTACCTTCTTTATAACAAAACTTTGCCCTAACACAACACCAGTATATTCACTCGTTTTTTGCACCCTGCTTCTCGTAACCGTTCCACACGCTGCCGCCATATTGCTAGGAAAGTGGTACTAAGGTTAGTAATATTATGTAATTAGCTCAATAATTGTTTTGAAGTAGACGATTTCACTTGCGAATACTGCAACCCACGCAAGCACCTTATTAATTACGTTCTTTATAACAAAAGTTTGACCTAACGCCAGTATATTCACTCGTTTTTTGCACCCTGCTTCTCGTAACCGTTGCACACGCTGCGGCCATATTGCTAGGAAAGTGTAACTAGAGTTAGTAATATTATGTAATTACCTCAATAATTGTTTTGAAGTAGACGATTTCACTTGCGAATACTGCAACCCACGCAAGCACCTTATTAATTACGTTCTTCTTTATAACAAAACTTAGCCCTAACACAACACCAGTATATTCACTCGTTTTTTGCACCCTGGTTCTCGTAACCGTTGCACACGCTGCGGCCATATTGCTAGGAGAGTGTAACTAAACCTAGTAATATTATGTAATTACCTCAATAATTGTTTTGAAGTAGACGATAACACTTTCGAATTCTGCAACCCACGCAAGCTCCTTATTAATTACGTTCTTCTTTATAACAAAACTTTGCCCTAACACAACACCAGTATATTCACTCGTTTTTTGCATACTGCTTCTCGTAACCGTTGCACACGCTGCGGCCATATTGCTAGGAAAGTGAAACTAGAGTTAGTAATATTATGTAATTACCTCAATAATTGTTTTGAAGTAGACGATCTCACTTGCGAATGCTGCAACCCACGCAAGCTCCTTATTAATTACGTTCTTCTTTATAACAAAACTTTGCCCTAACACAACACCAGTATATTCACTCGTTTTTTGCATCCTGCTTCTCGTAACCGTTGCACACGCTGCGGCCATATTGCTAGGAAAGTGAAACTAGAGTTAGTAATATTATGTAATTACCTCAATAATTTTTTTGAAGTAGAGGATAACACTTGCGAATACTGCAATCCACGCAAGCACCTTATTAATTACGTTCTTTATAACAAAAGTTTGTCCTAACGCCGGTATATTCACTCGTTTTTTGCACCCTGCTTCTCGTAACCGTTGCACACGCTGCGGCCATATTGCTAGGAAAGTGTAACTAAGGTTAGTAATATTATGTAATTACCTCAATAATTGTTTTGAAGTAGACGATCTCACTTGCGAATGCTGCAACCCACGCAAGCACCTTATTAATTACGTTCTTTATAACAAAACTTTGCCCTAACACAACACCAGTATATTCACTCGTTTTTTGCACCCTGCTTCTCATAACCGTTGCACACGCTGCGGCCATATTGCTAGGAAAGTGTAACTAGAGTTAGTAATATTATGTAATTAGCTCAATAATTGTTGTGAAGTAGACGATTTCACTTGCGAATACTGCAACCCACGCAAGCACCTTATTAATTACGTTCTTCTTTATAACAAAACTTTGCCCTAACACAACACCAGTATATTCACTCGTTTTTTACATCCTGCTTCTCGTAACCGTTGCACATGCTGCGGCCATATTGCTAGGAAAGTGTAACTAGAGTTAGTAATATTATGTAATTACCTCAATAATTGTTTTGAAGTGGACGATAACACTTGCGAATACTGCAACCCACGCAAGCACCTTATTAATTACGTTCTTTATAACAAAAGTTTGACCTAACGCCAGTATATTCACACTTTTTTTGCGCCCTGCTTCTCATAACCGTTCCACACGCTGAGGCCATATTGCTAGGAAAGTGTAACTAAGGTTAGTAATATGTAATTACCTCAATAATTGTTTTGAAGTAGACGATAACACTTGCGAATACAGCAACCCACGCAAGCACCTTATTAATTACCTTCTTCTTTATAACAAAACTTTGCCCTAACACAACACCAGTATATTCACTCGCTTTTTGCGCCCTGCTTCTCATAACCGTTCCACACGCTGCCGCCATATTGTTAGGAAAGTGTAACTAAGGTTAGTGATATTATGTAATTACCTCAATAATTGTTTTGAAGTAGACGATAACACTTGCGAATACTGCAACCCACGCAAGCACCTTATTAATTACGTTCTTCATAACAAACGTTTGACCTAACGCCAGTATATTCACTCGTTTTTTGCACCCTGCTTCTTGTAACCGTTGCACACGCTGCGGCCATATTGCTAGGAAAGTGTAACTAGAGTTAGTAATATTATGTAATTAGCTCAATAATTGTTTTGAAGTAGACGATTTCACTTGCGAATACTGCAACCCACGCAAGCACCTTATTAATTACCTTCTTCTTTATAACAAAACTTTGCCCTAACACAACACCAGTATATTCACTCCTTTTTTGCACCCTGCTTCTCGTAACCGTTCCACACGCTGCCGCCATTTTGCTAGGAAAGTGTAACTAAAGTTAGTAATATCATGTAATTAGCTCAATAATTGTTTTGAAGTAGACGATTTCACTTGCGAATACTGCAACCCACGCAAGCACCTTATTAATTACCTTCTTCTTTATAACAAAACTTTGCCCTAACACAACACCAGTATATTCACTCCTTTTTTGCACCCTGCTTCTCGTAACCGTTCCACACGCTGCCGCCATTTTGCTAGGAAAGTGTAACTAAAGTTAGTAATATCATGTAATTAGCTCAATAATTGTTTTGAAGTAGACGATTTCACTTGCGAATACTGCAATCCACGCAAGCACCTTATTAATTACGTTCTTCTTTATAACAAAACTTTGCCCTAACACAACACCAGTATATTCACTCGTTTTTAACACCCTGCTTCTCATAACCGTTCCACACGCTGCCGCCATATTGCTAGGAAAGTGGTACTAAGGTTAGTAATATTATGTAATTACCTCAATAATTGTTTTGAAGTAGACGATTTCACTTGCGAATACTGCAACCCACGCAAGCACCTTATTAATTACGTTCTTTATAACAAACGTTTGACCTAACGCCAGTATATTCACTCGTTTTTTGCACCCTGCTACTCGTAACCGTTGCACACGCTGCGGCCATATTGCTAGGAAAGTGTAACTAGAGTTAGTAATATTATGTAATTAGCTCAATAATTGTTTTGAAGTAGACGATTTCACTTGCGAATACTGCAACCCACGCAAGCACCTTATTAATTACGTTCTTCTTTATAACAAAACTTAGCCCTAACACAACACCAGTATATTCACTCGTTTTTTGCACCCTGCTTCTCGTAACCGTTGCACACGCTGCGGCCATATTGCTAGGAGAGTGTAACTAAACCTAGTAATATTATGTAATTACCTCAATAATTGTTTTGAAGAAGACGATAACACTTTCGAATTCTGCAACCCACGCAAGCTCCTTATTAATTACGTTCTTCTTTATAACAAAACTTTGCCCTAACACAACACCAGTATATTCACTCGTTTTTTGCATACTGCTTCTCGTAACCGTTGCACACGCTGCGGCCATATTGCTAGGAAAGTGAAACTAGAGTTAGTAATATTATGTAATTACCTCAATAATTTTTTTGAAGTGGAGGATAACACTTGCGAATACTGCAACCCACGCAAGCACCTTATTAATTACGTTCTTTATAACAAAAGTTTAACCTAACGCCGGTATATTCACTCGTTTTTTGCACCCTGCTTCTGATAACCGTTCCACACGCTGCCGCCATATTGCTAGGAAAGTGTAACTAAGGTTAGTAATATTATGTAATTACCTCAATAATTGTTTTGAAGTAGACGATCTCACTTGCGAATGCTGCAACCCACGCAAGCACCTTATTAATTACGTTCTTCTTTATAACAAAACTTTGCCCTAACACAACACCAGTATATTCACTCGTTTTTTGCACCCTGCTTCTCGTAACCGTTCCACACGCTGCCGCCATATCGCTAGGAAAGTGTAACTAGGGTTAGTAATATTATGTAATTACCTCAATAATTGTTTTGAAGTAGACGATTTCACTTGCGAATACTGCAACCCACGCAAGCACCTTATTAATTACGTTCTTTATAACAAAAGTTTGACCTAACGCCAGTATATTCACTCGTTTTTTGCACCCCGCTTCTCGTAACCGTTGCAGACGCTGCGGCCATATTGCTAGGAGAGTCTAACTAGAGTTAGTAATATTATGTAATTACCTCAATAATTGTTTTGAAGTAGACGATAACAGTTGCGAATACTGCAACCCACGCAAGCACCTTATTAATTACGTTCTTTATAACAAAAGTTTGACCTAAAACCAGTATATTCACTCGTTTTTTGCACCCTGCTTATCGTAACCGTTGCACACGCTGCCGCCATATTGCTAGGAAAGTGTAACTAGAGTTAGTAATATTATGTAAATACCTCAATAATTGTTTTGAAGTAGACGATAACACTTGCGAATACTGCAACCCACGCAAGCACCTTATTAATTACGTTCTTTATAACAAAAGTTTGACCTAAAGCCAGTATATTCACTCGTTTTTTGCACCCTGCTTCTCGTAACCGTTCCACACGCTGCGGCCATATTGCTAGGAAAGTGTAACTAAAGTTAGTAATATTATGTAATTACCTCAATAATTGTTTTGAAGTAGACGATAACACTTGCGAATACTGCAACCCACGCAAGCACCTTATTAATTACGTTCTTCATAACAAACGTTTGACCTAACGCCAGTATATTCACTCGTTTTTTGCACCCTGCTTCTCGTAACCGTTGCACACGCTGCGGCCATATTGCTAGGAAAGTGTAACTAGAGTTAGTAATATTATGTAATTAGCTCAATAATTGTTTTGAAGTAGACGATTTCACTTGCGAATACTGCAACCCACGCAAGCACCTTATTAATTACCTTCTTCTTTATAACAAAACTTTGCCCTAACACAACACCAGTATATTCACTCGTTTTTTACACCCTGCTTCTCGTAACCGTTCCACACGCAGCCGCCATATTGCTAGGAAAGTGTAACTAAGGTTAGTAATATTATGTAAATACCTCAATAATTGTTTTGAAGTAGACGATAACACTTGCGAATACTGCAACCCACGCAAGCACCTTATTAATTACGTTCTTTATAACAAAAGTTTGACCTAAAGCCAGTATATTCACTCGTTTTTTGCACCCTGCTTCTCGTAACCGTTCCACACGCTGCGGCCATATTGCTAGGAAAGTGTAACTAAAGTTAGTAATATTATGTAATTACCTCAATAATTGTTTTGAAGTAGACGATAACACTTGCGAATACTGCAACCCACGCAAGCACCTTATTAATTACGTTCTTCATAACAAACGTTTGACCTAACGCCAGTATATTCACTCGTTTTTTGCACCCTGCTTCTCGTAACCGTTGCACACGCTGCGGCCATATTGCTAGGAAAGTGTAACTAGAGTTAGTAATATTATGTAATTACCTCAATAATTGTTTTGAAGTAGACGATTTCACTTGCGAATACTGCAACCCACGCAAGCACCTTATTAATTACCTTCTTCTTTATAACAAAACTTTGCCCTAACACAACACCAGTATATTCACTCGTTTTTTACACCCTGCTTCTCGTAACCGTTCCACACGCAGCCGCCATATTGCTAGGAAAGTGTAACTAAGGTTAGTAATATTATGTAATTACCTCAATAATTGTTTTGAAGTAGACGATTTCACTTGCGAATACTGCAACCCACGCAAGCACCTTATTAATTACGTTCTTTATAACAAAACTTTGCCCTAACACAACACCAGTATATTCACTCGTTTTTTACACCCTGCTTCTCGTAACCGTTCCACACGCAGCCGCCATATTGCTAGGAAAGTGTAACTAAGGTTAGTAATATTATGTAATTACCTCAATAATTGTTTTGAAGTAGACGATAACACTTGCGAATACTGCAACCCACGCAAGCACCTTATTAATTACGTTCTTTATAACAAAAGTTTGACCTAAAGCCAGTATATTCACTCGTTTTTTGCACCCTGCTTCTCGTAACCGTTCCACACGCTGCCGCCATATTGCTAGGAAAGTGTAAATAAAGTTAGTAATATTATGTAATTACCTCAATAATTGTTTTGAAGTGGACGATAACACTTGCGAATTCTGCAACCCACGCAAGCACCTTATTAATTACGTTCTTCTTTATAACAAAACTTTGCCCTAACACAACACCAGTATATTCACTCGTTTTTTGCACCCTGCTTCTCGTAACCGTTCCACACGCTGCCGCCATTTTGCTAGGAAAGTGTAACTAAAGTTAGTAATATTATGTAATTACCTCAATAATTGTTTTGAAGTAGACGATTTCACTTGCGAATACTGCAACCCACGCAAGCACCTTATTAATTACCTTCTTCTTTATAACAAAACTTTGCTCTAACACAACACCAGTATATTCACTCGTTTTTTTGCATCCTGCTTCTCGTAACCGTTCCACACGCTGCCGCCATATTGCTAGGAGAGTCTAACTAGAGTTAGTAATATTATGTAATTACCTCAATAATTGTTTTGAAGTAGACGATTTCACTTGCGAATACTGCAACCCACGCAAGCTCCTTATTAATTATCTTCTTCTTTATAACAAAACTTTGCTCTAACACAACACCAGTATATTCACTCGTTTTTTGCATCCTGCTTCTCGTAACCGTTGCACACGCTGCGGCCATATTGCTAGGAGAGTCTAACTAGAGTTAGTAATATTATGTAATTACCTCAATAATTGTTTTGAAGTAGACGATTTCACTTGCGAATACTGCAACCCACGCAAGCACCTTATTAATTACCTTCTTCTTTATAACAAAACTTTGCCCTAACACAACACCAGTATATTCACTCGCTTTTTGCGCCCTGCTTCTCGTAACCGTTCCACACGCTGCCGCCATATTGCTAGGAGAGTCTAACTAGAGTTAGTAATATTATGTAATTACCTCAATAATTGTTTTGAAGTAGACGATTTCACTTGCGAATACTGCAATCCACGAAAGCACCTTATTAATTACGTTCTTCTTTATAACAAAACTTTGCCCTAACACAACGCCAGTATATTCACTCGTTTTTTGCATCCTGTTTCGCGTAACCATTCCACTCGCTGCGGCCATATTGCTAGGAAAGTGTAACTAGGGTTAGTAATATTATGTAATTACCTCAATAATTGTTTTGAAGTAGACGATTTCACTTGCGAATACTGCAACCCACGCAAGCACCTTATTAATTACGTTCTTTATAACAAAAGTTTGACCTAACGCCAGTATATTCACTCGTTTTTTGCACCCTGCTTCTCGTAACCGTTCCACACGCTGCCGCCATATTGCTAGGAGAATCTAACTAGAGTTAGTAATATTATGTAATTACCTCAATAATTGTTTTGAAGTAGACGATAACACTTGCGAATACTGCAACCCACGCAAGCACCTTATTAATTACGTTCTTTATAACAAAAGTTTGACCTAACGCCAGTATATTCACTCGTTTTTTGCACCCTGCTTCTCGCAACCGTTGCACACGCTGAGGCCATATTGCTAGGAAAGTGTAACTAGAGTTAGTAATATTATGTAATTACCTCAATTGTTTTGAAGTAGACGATAACACTTGCGAATAGTGCAACCCACGCAAGCACCTTATTAATTACCTTCTTTATAACAAAACTTTGCCCTAACACAACACCAGTATATTCACTCGTTTTTTGCACCCTGCTTCTCATAACCGTTCCACACGCTGCCGCCATATTGCTAGGAAAGTGGTACTAAGGTTAGTAATATTATGTAATTAGCTCAATAATTGTTTTGAAGTAGACGATTTCACTTGCGAATACTGCAACCCACGCAAGCACCTTATTAATTACGTTCTTTATAACAAACGTTTGACCTAACGCCAGTATATTCACTCGTTTTTTGCACCCTGCTTCTCGTAACCGTTGCACACGCTGCGGCCATATTGCTAGGAAAGTGTAACTAGAGTTAGTAATAGGTATTATGTAATTACCTCAATAATTGTTTTGAAGTAGACGATTTCACTTGCGAATACTGCAACCCACGCAAGCACCTTATTAATTACGTTCTTCTTTATAACAAAACTTAGCCCTAACACAACACCAGTATATTCACTCGTTTTTTGCACCCTGGTTCTCGTAACCGTTGCACACGCTGCGGCCATATTGCTAGGAGAGTGTAACTAAACCTAGTAATATTATGTAATTACCTCAATAATTGTTTTGAAGTAGACGATAACACTTTCGAATTCTGCAACCCACGCAAGCTCCTTATTAATTACGTTCTTCTTTATAACAAAACTTTGCCCTAACACAACACCAGTATATTCACTCGTTTTTTGCGCCCTGCTTCTCGTAACCGTTCCACACTCTGCCGCCATATTGCTAGGAAAGTGTAACTAGAGTTAGTAATATTATGTAATTACCTCAATAATTGTTTTGAAGTGGACGATAACACTTGCGAATACTGCAACCCACGCAAGCACCTTATTAATTACGTTCTTTATAACAAAAGTTTGTCCTAACGCCGGTATATTCACTCGTTTTTTGCACCCTGGTTCTCGTAACCGTTGCACACGCTGCGGCCATATTGCTAGGAGAGTGTAACTAAACCTAGTAATATTATGTAATTACCTCAATAATTGTTTTGAAGTAGACGATAACACTTTCGAATTCTGCAACCCACGCAAGCTCCTTATTAATTACGTTCTTCTTTATAACAAAACTTTGCCCTAACACAACACCAGTATATTCACTCGTTTTTTGCATCCTGCTTCTCGTAACCGTTGCACACGCTGCGGCCATATTGCTAGGAAAGTGAAACTAGAGTTAGTAATATTATGTAATTACCTCAATAATTTTTTTGAAGTAGAGGATAACACTTGCGAATACTGCAATCCACGCAAGCACCTTATTAATTACGTTCTTTATAACAAAAGTTTGTCCTAACGCCGGTATATTCACTCGTTTTTTGCACCCTGCTTCTCATAACCGTTCCACACGCTGCCGCCATATCGCTAGGAAAGTGAAACTAAGGTTAGTAATATTATGTAATTACCTCAATAATTTTTTTGAAGTAGAGGATAACACTTGCGAATACTGCAATCCACGCAAGCACCTTATTAATTACGTTCTTTATAACAAAAGTTTGTCCTAACGCCGGTATATTCACTCGTTTTTTGCATCCTGCTTCTCGTAACCGTTGCACACGCTGCGGCCATATTGCTAGGAAAGTGTAACTAAGGTTAGTAATATTATGTAATTACCTCAATAATTGTTTTGAAGTAGACGATCTCACTTGCGAATGCTGCAACCCACGCAAGCACCTTATTAATTACGTTCTTTATAACAAAACTTTGCCCTAACACAACACCAGTATATTCACTCGTTTTTTGCACCCTGCTTCTCATAACCGTTGCACACGCTGCGGCCATATTGCTAGGAAAGTGTAACTTGAGTTAGTAATATTATGTAATTAGCTCAATAATTGTTGTGAAGTAGACGATTTCACTTGCGAATACTGCAACCCACGCAAGCACCTTATTAATTACGTTCTTCTTTATAACAAAACTTTGCCCTAACACAACACCAGTATATTCACTCGTTTTTTACATCCTGCTTCTCGTAACCGTTGCACATGCTGCGGCCATATTGCTAGGAAAGTGTAACTAGAGTTAGTAATATTATGTAATTACCTCAATAATTGTTTTGAAGTGGACGATAACACTTGCGAATACTGCAACCCACGCAAGCACCTTATTAATTACGTTCTTCTTTATAACAAAAGTTTGACCTAACGCCAGTATATTCACACTTTTTTTGCGCCCTGCTTCTCATAACCGTTCCACACGCTGCCGCCATATTGTTAGGAAAGTGTAACTAAAGTTAGTAATATTATGTAATTAGCTCAATAATTGTTTTGAAGTAGACGATTTCACTTGCGAATACTGCAACCCACGCAAGCACCTTATTAATTACCTTCTTCTTTATAACAAAACTTTGCCCTAACACAACACCAGTATATTCACTCGTTTTTTACACCCTGCTTCTCGTAACCGTTCCACACGCTGCCGCCATATTGCTAGGAAAGTGTAACTAAGGTTAGTGATATTATGTAATTACCTCAATAATTGTTTTGAAGTAGACGATTTCACTTGCGAATACTGCAACCCACGCAAGCACCTTATTAATTACGTTCTTTATAACAAAACTTTGCCCTAACACAACCAGTATATTCACTCGCTTTCTGCACCCTCCTTCGCGTAACCATTCCACACGCTGCCGCCATATTGCTAGGAAAGTGTAAATAAAGTTAGTAATATTATGTAATTACCTCAATAATTGTTTTGAAGTGGACGATAACACTTGCGAATTCTGCAACCCACGCAAGCACCTTATTAATTACGGTCTTCTTTATAACAAAACTTTGCCCTAACACAACACCAGTATATTCACTCGTTTTTTGCACCCTGCTTCTCGTAACCGTTCCACACGCTGCCGCCATTTTGCTAGGAAAGTGTAACTAAAGTTAGTAATATCATGTAATTAGCTCAATAATTGTTTTGAAGTAGACGATTTCACTTGCGAATACTGCAATCCACGCAAGCACCTTATTAATTACGTTCTTCTTTATAACAAAACTTTGCCCTAACACAACACCAGTATATTCACTCGTTTTTTGCACCCTGCTTCTCGTAACCGTTCCACACGCTGCCGCCATATCGCTAGGAAAGTGGTACTAAGGTTAGTAATATTATGTAATTACCTCAATAATTGTTTTGAAGTAGACGATTTCACTTGCGAATACTGCAACCCACGCAAGCACCTTATTAATTACGTTCTTTATAACAAACGTTTGACCTAACGCCAGTATATTCACTCGTTTTTTGCACCCTGCTTCTCGTAACCGTTGCACACGCTGCGGCCATATTGCTAGGAAAGTGTAACTAGAGTTAGTAATATTATGTAATTAGCTCAATAATTGTTTTGAAGTAGACGATTTCACTTGCGAATACTGCAACCCACGCAAGCACCTTATTAATTACGTTCTTCTTTATAACAAAACTTAGCCCTAACACAACACCAGTATATTCACTCGTTTTTTGCACCCTGCTTCTCGTAACCGTTGCACACGCTGCGGCCATATTGCTAGGAGAGTGTAACTAAACCTAGTAATATTATGTAATTACCTCAATAATTTTTTTGAAGTGGAGGATAACACTTGCGAATACTGCAACCCACGCAAGCACCTTATTAATTACGTTCTTTATAACAAAAGTTTGACCTAACGCCGGTATATTCACTCGTTTTTTGCACCCTGCTTCTGATAACCGTTCCACACGCTGCCGCCATATTGCTAGGAAAGTGTAACTAAGGTTAGTAATATTATGTAATTACCTCAATAATTGTTTTGAAGTAGACGATCTCACTTGCGAATGCTGCAACCCACGCAAGCACCTTATTAATTACGTTCTTCTTTATAACAAAACTTTGCCCTAACACAACACCAGTATATTCACTCGTTTTTTGCACCCTGCTTCTCATAACCGTTACACACGCTGCCGCCATATCGCTAGGAAAGTGTAACTAGGGTTAGTAATATTATGTAATTACCTCAATAATTGTTTTGAAGTAGACGATTTCACTTGCGAATACTGCAACCCACGCAAGCACCTTATTAATTACGTTCTTTATAACAAAACTTTGCCCTAACACAACACCAGTATATTCACTCGTTTTTTACACCCTGCTTCTCGTAACCGTTCCACACGCAGCCGCCATATTGCTAGGAAAGTGTAACTAAGGTTAGTAATATTATGTAATTACCTCAATAATTGTTTTGAAGTAGACGATAACACTTGCGAATACTGCAACCCACGCAAGCACCTTATTAATTACGTTCTTTATAACAAAAGTTTGACCTAAAGCCAGTATATTCACTCGTTTTTTGCACCCTGCTTCTCGTAACCGTTCCACACGCTGCCGCCATATTGCTAGGAAAGTGTAAATAAAGTTAGTAATATTATGTAATTACCTCAATAATTGTTTTGAAGTGGACGATAACACTTGCGAATTCTGCAACCCACGCAAGCACCTTATTAATTACGTTCTTCTTTATAACAAAACTTTGCCCTAACACAACACCAGTATATTCACTCGTTTTTTGCACCCTGCTTCTCGTAACCGTTCCACACGCTGCCGCCATTTTGCTAGGAAAGTGTAACTAAAGTTAGTAATATTATGTAATTACCTCAATAATTGTTTTGAAGTAGACGATTTCACTTGCGAATACTGCAACCCACGCAAGCACCTTATTAATTACCTTCTTCTTTATAACAAAACTTTGCTCTAACACAACACCAGTATATTCACTCGTTTTTTTGCATCCTGCTTCTCGTAACCGTTCCACACGCTGCCGCCATATTGCTAGGAGAGTCTAACTAGAGTTAGTAATATTATGTAATTACCTCAATAATTGTTTTGAAGTAGACGATTTCACTTGCGAATACTGCAACCCACGCAAGCTCCTTATTAATTATCTTCTTCTTTATAACAAAACTTTGCTCTAACACAACACCAGTATATTCACTCGTTTTTTGCATCCTGCTTCTCGTAACCGTTGCACACGCTGCGGCCATATTGCTAGGAGAGTCTAACTAGAGTTAGTAATATTATGTAATTACCTCAATAATTGTTTTGAAGTAGACGATTTCACTTGCGAATACTGCAACCCACGCAAGCACCTTATTAATTACCTTCTTCTTTATAACAAAACTTTGCCCTAACACAACACCAGTATATTCACTCGCTTTTTGCGCCCTGCTTCTCGTAACCGTTCCACACGCTGCCGCCATATTGCTAGGAGAGTCTAACTAGAGTTAGTAATATTATGTAATTACCTCAATAATTGTTTTGAAGTAGACGATTTCACTTGCGAATACTGCAATCCACGAAAGCACCTTATTAATTACGTTCTTCTTTATAACAAAACTTTGCCCTAACACAACGCCAGTATATTCACTCGTTTTTTGCATCCTGTTTCGCGTAACCATTCCACTCGCTGCGGCCATATTGCTAGGAAAGTGTAACTAGGGTTAGTAATATTATGTAATTACCTCAATAATTGTTTTGAAGTAGACGATTTCACTTGCGAATACTGCAACCCACGCAAGCACCTTATTAATTACGTTCTTTATAACAAAAGTTTGACCTAACGCCAGTATATTCACTCGTTTTTTGCACCCTGCTTCTCGTAACCGTTCCACACGCTGCCGCCATATTGCTAGGAGAATCTAACTAGAGTTAGTAATATTATGTAATTACCTCAATAATTGTTTTGAAGTAGACGATAACACTTGCGAATACTGCAACCCACGCAAGCACCTTATTAATTACGTTCTTTATAACAAAAGTTTGACCTAACGCCAGTATATTCACTCGTTTTTTGCACCCTGCTTCTCGCAACCGTTGCACACGCTGAGGCCATATTGCTAGGAAAGTGTAACTAGAGTTAGTAATATTATGTAATTACCTCAATTGTTTTGAAGTAGACGATAACACTTGCGAATAGTGCAACCCACGCAAGCACCTTATTAATTACCTTCTTTATAACAAAACTTTGCCCTAACACAACACCAGTATATTCACTCGTTTTTTGCACCCTGCTTCTCATAACCGTTCCACACGCTGCCGCCATATTGCTAGGAAAGTGGTACTAAGGTTAGTAATATTATGTAATTAGCTCAATAATTGTTTTGAAGTAGACGATTTCACTTGCGAATACTGCAACCCACGCAAGCACCTTATTAATTACGTTCTTTATAACAAACGTTTGACCTAACGCCAGTATATTCACTCGTTTTTTGCACCCTGCTTCTCGTAACCGTTGCACACGCTGCGGCCATATTGCTAGGAAAGTGTAACTAGAGTTAGTAATAGGTATTATGTAATTACCTCAATAATTGTTTTGAAGTAGACGATTTCACTTGCGAATACTGCAACCCACGCAAGCACCTTATTAATTACGTTCTTCTTTATAACAAAACTTAGCCCTAACACAACACCAGTATATTCACTCGTTTTTTGCACCCTGGTTCTCGTAACCGTTGCACACGCTGCGGCCATATTGCTAGGAGAGTGTAACTAAACCTAGTAATATTATGTAATTACCTCAATAATTGTTTTGAAGTAGACGATAACACTTTCGAATTCTGCAACCCACGCAAGCTCCTTATTAATTACGTTCTTCTTTATAACAAAACTTTGCCCTAACACAACACCAGTATATTCACTCGTTTTTTGCGCCCTGCTTCTCGTAACCGTTCCACACTCTGCCGCCATATTGCTAGGAAAGTGTAACTAGAGTTAGTAATATTATGTAATTACCTCAATAATTGTTTTGAAGTGGACGATAACACTTGCGAATACTGCAACCCACGCAAGCACCTTATTAATTACGTTCTTTATAACAAAAGTTTGTCCTAACGCCGGTATATTCACTCGTTTTTTGCACCCTGGTTCTCGTAACCGTTGCACACGCTGCGGCCATATTGCTAGGAGAGTGTAACTAAACCTAGTAATATTATGTAATTACCTCAATAATTGTTTTGAAGTAGACGATAACACTTTCGAATTCTGCAACCCACGCAAGCTCCTTATTAATTACGTTCTTCTTTATAACAAAACTTTGCCCTAACACAACACCAGTATATTCACTCGTTTTTTGCATCCTGCTTCTCGTAACCGTTGCACACGCTGCGGCCATATTGCTAGGAAAGTGAAACTAGAGTTAGTAATATTATGTAATTACCTCAATAATTTTTTTGAAGTAGAGGATAACACTTGCGAATACTGCAATCCACGCAAGCACCTTATTAATTACGTTCTTTATAACAAAAGTTTGTCCTAACGCCGGTATATTCACTCGTTTTTTGCACCCTGCTTCTCATAACCGTTCCACACGCTGCCGCCATATCGCTAGGAAAGTGAAACTAAGGTTAGTAATATTATGTAATTACCTCAATAATTTTTTTGAAGTAGAGGATAACACTTGCGAATACTGCAATCCACGCAAGCACCTTATTAATTACGTTCTTTATAACAAAAGTTTGTCCTAACGCCGGTATATTCACTCGTTTTTTGCACCCTGGTTCTCGTAACCGTTGCACACGCTGCGGCCATATTGCTAGGAGAGTGTAACTAAACCTAGTAATATTATGTAATTACCTCAATAATTGTTTTGAAGTAGACGATAACACTTTCGAATTCTGCAACCCACGCAAGCTCCTTATTAATTACGTTCTTCTTTATAACAAAACTTTGCCCTAACACAACACCAGTATATTCACTCGTTTTTTGCATCCTGCTTCTCGTAACCGTTGCACACGCTGCGGCCATATTGCTAGGAAAGTGAAACTAGAGTTAGTAATATTATGTAATTACCTCAATAATTTTTTTGAAGTAGAGGATAACACTTGCGAATACTGCAATCCACGCAAGCACCTTATTAATTACGTTCTTTATAACAAAAGTTTGTCCTAACGCCGGTATATTCACTCGTTTTTTGCACCCTGCTTCTCATAACCGTTCCACACGCTGCCGCCATATCGCTAGGAAAGTGAAACTAAGGTTAGTAATATTATGTAATTACCTCAATAATTGTTTTGAAGTAGACGATCTCACTTGCGAATGCTGCAACCCACGCAAGCACCTTATTAATTACGTTCTTTATAACAAAACTTTGCCCTAACACAACACCAGTATATTCACTCGTTTTTTGCACCCTGCTTCTCATAACCGTTGCACACGCTGCGGCCATATTGCTAGGAAAGTGTAACTTGAGTTAGTAATATTATGTAATTAGCTCAATAATTGTTGTGAAGTAGACGATTTCACTTGCGAATACTGCAACCCACGCAAGCACCTTATTAATTACGTTCTTCTTTATAACAAAACTTTGCCCTAACACAACACCAGTATATTCACTCGTTTTTTACATCCTGCTTCTCGTAACCGTTGCACATGCTGCGGCCATATTGCTAGGAAAGTGTAACTAGAGTTAGTAATATTATGTAATTACCTCAATAATTGTTTTGAAGTGGACGATAACACTTGCGAATACTGCAACCCACGCAAGCACCTTATTAATTACGTTCTTCTTTATAACAAAAGTTTGACCTAACGCCAGTATATTCACACTTTTTTTGCGCCCTGCTTCTCATAACCGTTCCACACGCTGCCGCCATATTGTTAGGAAAGTGTAACTAAAGTTAGTAATATTATGTAATTAGCTCAATAATTGTTTTGAAGTAGACGATTTCACTTGCGAATACTGCAACCCACGCAAGCACCTTATTAATTACCTTCTTCTTTATAACAAAACTTTGCCCTAACACAACACCAGTATATTCACTCGTTTTTTACACCCTGCTTCTCGTAACCGTTCCACACGCTGCCGCCATATTGCTAGGAAAGTGTAACTAAGGTTAGTGATATTATGTAATTACCTCAATAATTGTTTTGAAGTAGACGATTTCACTTGCGAATACTGCAACCCACGCAAGCACCTTATTAATTACGTTCTTTATAACAAAACTTTGCCCTAACACAACCAGTATATTCACTCGCTTTCTGCACCCTCCTTCGCGTAACCATTCCACACGCTGCCGCCATATTGCTAGGAAAGTGTAAATAAAGTTAGTAATATTATGTAATTACCTCAATAATTGTTTTGAAGTGGACGATAACACTTGCGAATTCTGCAACCCACGCAAGCACCTTATTAATTACGGTCTTCTTTATAACAAAACTTTGCCCTAACACAACACCAGTATATTCACTCGTTTTTTGCACCCTGCTTCTCGTAACCGTTCCACACGCTGCCGCCATTTTGCTAGGAAAGTGTAACTAAAGTTAGTAATATCATGTAATTAGCTCAATAATTGTTTTGAAGTAGACGATTTCACTTGCGAATACTGCATTCCACGCAAGCACCTTATTAATTACGTTCTTCTTTATAACAAAACTTTGCCCTAACACAACACCAGTATATTCACTCGTTTTTTGCACCCTGCTTCTCGTAACCGTTCCACACGCTGCCGCCATATCGCTAGGAAAGTGGTACTAAGGTTAGTAATATTATGTAATTACCTCAATAATTGTTTTGAAGTAGACGATTTCACTTGCGAATACTGCAACCCACGCAAGCACCTTATTAATTACGTTCTTTATAACAAACGTTTGACCTAACGCCAGTATATTCACTCGTTTTTTGCACCCTGCTTCTCGTAACCGTTGCACACGCTGCGGCCATATTGCTAGGAAAGTGTAACTAGAGTTAGTAATATTATGTAATTAGCTCAATAATTGTTTTGAAGTAGACGATTTCACTTGCGAATACTGCAACCCACGCAAGCACCTTATTAATTACGTTCTTCTTTATAACAAAACTTAGCCCTAACACAACACCAGTATATTCACTCGTTTTTTGCACCCTGCTTCTCGTAACCGTTGCACACGCTGCG
This sequence comes from Mantis religiosa, assembly GCA_030765055.1. NCBI lineage: Eukaryota > Metazoa > Arthropoda > Insecta > Mantodea > Mantidae > Mantis > Mantis religiosa. The sequence continues at coordinate 162,541,230 of CM060948.1, read as the reverse complement.
GCCATATTGCTAGGAGAGTGTAACTAAACCTAGTAATATTATGTAATTACCTCAATAATTTTTTTGAAGTGGAGGATAACACTTGCGAATACTGCAACCCACGCAAGCACCTTATTAATTACGTTCTTTATAACAAAAGTTTGACCTAACGCCGGTATATTCACTCGTTTTTTTGCACCCTGCTTCTGATAACCGTTCCACACGCTGCCGCCATATTGCTAGGAAAGTGTAACTAAGGTTAGTAATATTATGTAATTACCTCAATAATTGTTTTGAAGTAGACGATCTCACTTGCGAATGCTGCAACCCACGCAAGCACCTTATTAATTACGTTCTTCTTTATAACAAAACTTTGCCCTAACACAACACCAGTATATTCACTCGTTTTTTGCACCCTGCTTCTCATAACCGTTACACACGCTGCCGCCATATCGCTAGGAAAGTGTAACTAGGGTTAGTAATATTATGTAATTACCTCAATAATTGTTTTGAAGTAGACGATTTCACTTGCGAATACTGCAACCCACGCAAGCACCTTATTAATTACGTTCTTTATAACAAAAGTTTGACCTAACGCCAGTATATTCACTCGTTTTTTGCACCCCGCTTCTCGTAACCGTTCCACACGCTGCCGCCATTTTGCTAGGAGAGTCTAACTAGAGTTAGTAATATTATGTAATTACCTCAATAATTGTTTTGAAGTAGACGATAACACTTGCGAATACTGCAACCCACGCAAGCACCTTATTAATTACGTTCTTTATAACAAAAGTTTGACCTAAAGCCAGTATATTCACTCGTTTTTTGCACCCTGCTTCTCGTAACCGTTGCACACGCTGCGGCCATATTGCTAGGAAAGTGTAACTAGAGTTAGTAATATTATGTAAATACCTCAATAATTGTTTTGAAGTAGACGATAACACTTGCGAATACTGCAACCCACGCAAGCACCTTATTAATTACGTTCTTTATAACAAAAGTTTGACCTAAAGCCAGTATATTCACTCGTTTTTTGCACCCTGCTTCTCGTAACCGTTCCACACGCTGCGGCCATATTGCTAGGAAAGTGTAACTAAAGTTAGTAATATTATGTAATTACCTCAATAATTGTTTTGAAGTAGACGATAACACTTGCGAATACTGCAACCCACGCAAGCACCTTATTAATTACGTTCTTCATAACAAACGTTTGACCTAACGCCAGTATATTCACTCGTTTTTTGCACCCTGCTTCTCGTAACCGTTGCACACGCTGCGGCCATATTGCTAGGAAAGTGTAACTAGAGTTAGTAATATTATGTAATTAGCTCAATAATTGTTTTGAAGTAGACGATTTCACTTGCGAATACTGCAACCCACGCAAGCACCTTATTAATTACCTTCTTCTTTATAACAAAACTTTGCCCTAACACAACACCAGTATATTCACTCGTTTTTTACACCCTGCTTCTCGTAACCGTTCCACACGCAGCCGCCATATTGCTAGGAAAGTGTAACTAAGGTTAGTAATATTATGTAATTACCTCAATAATTGTTTTGAAGTAGACGATTTCACTTGCGAATACTGCAACCCACGCAAGCACCTTATTAATTACGTTCTTTATAACAAAACTTTGCCCTAACACAACACCAGTATATTCACTCGTTTTTTACACCCTGCTTCTCGTAACCGTTCCACACGCAGCCGCCATATTGCTAGGAAAGTGTAACTAAGGTTAGTAATATTATGTAATTACCTCAATAATTGTTTTGAAGTAGACGATAACACTTGCGAATACTGCAACCCACGCAAGCACCTTATTAATTACGTTCTTCATAACAAACGTTTGACCTAACGCCAGTATATTCACTCGTTTTTTGCACCCTGCTTCTCGTAACCGTTCCACACGCTGCCGCCATATTGCTAGGAAAGTGTAAATAAAGTTAGTAATATTATGTAATTACCTCAATAATTGTTTTGAAGTGGACGATAACACTTGCGAATTCTGCAACCCACGCAAGCACCTTATTAATTACGTTCTTCTTTATAACAAAACTTTGCCCTAACACAACACCAGTATATTCACTCGTTTTTTGCACCCTGCTTCTCGTAACCGTTCCACACGCTGCCGCCATTTTGCTAGGAAAGTGTAACTAAAGTTAGTAATATTATGTAATTACCTCAATAATTGTTTTGAAGTAGACGATTTCACTTGCGAATACTGCAATCCACGCAAGCACCTTATTAATTACGTTCTTCATAACAAACGTTTGACCTAACGCCAGTATATTCACTCGTTTTTTGCACCCTGCTTCTCGTAACCGTTCCACACGCTGCCGCCATATTGCTAGGAGAGTCTAACTAGAGTTAGTAATATTATGTAATTACCTCAATAATTGTTTTGAAGTAGACGATTTCACTTGCGAATACTGCAATCCACGAAAGCACCTTATTAATTACGTTCTTCTTTATAACAAAACTTTGCCCTAACACAACGCCAGTATATTCACTCGTTTTTTGCATCCTGTTTCGCGTAACCATTCCACTCGCTGCGGCCATATTGCTAGGAAAGTGTAACTAGGGTTAGTAATATTATGTAATTACCTCAATAATTGTTTTGAAGTAGACGATTTCACTTGCGAATACTGCAACCCACGCAAGCACCTTATTAATTACGTTCTTTATAACAAAAGTTTGACCTAACGCCAGTATATTCACTCGTTTTTTGCACCCTGCTTCTCGTAACCGTTCCACACGCTGCCGCCATATTGCTAGGAGAATCTAACTAGAGTTAGTAATATTATGTAATTACCTCAATAATTGTTTTGAAGTAGACGATAACACTTGCGAATACTGCAACCCACGCAAGCACCTTATTAATTACGTTCTTTATAACAAAAGTTTGACCTAACGCCAGTATATTCACTCGTTTTTTGCACCCTGCTTCTCGCAACCGTTGCACACGCTGAGGCCATATTGCTAGGAAAGTGTAACTAGAGTTAGTAATATTATGTAATTACCTCAATTGTTTTGAAGTAGACGATAACACTTGCGAATAGTGCAACCCACGCAAGCACCTGATTAATTACCTTCTTTATAACAAAACTTTGCCCTAACACAACACCAGTATATTCACTCGTTTTTTGCACCCTGCTTCTCATAACCGTTCCACACGCTGCCGCCATATTGCTAGGAAAGTGGTACTAAGGTTAGTAATATTATGTAATTAGCTCAATAATTGTTTTGAAGTAGACGATTTCACTTGCGAATACTGCAACCCACGCAAGCACCTTATTAATTACGTTCTTTATAACAAACGTTTGACCTAACACCAGTATATTCACTCGTTTTTTGCACCCTGCTTCTCGTAACCGTTGCACACGCTGCGGCCATATTGCTAGGAAAGTGTAACTAGAGTTAGTAATATTATGTAATTACCTCAATAATTGTTTTGAAGTAGACGATTTCACTTGCGAATACTGCAACCCACGCAAGCACCTTATTAATTACGTTCTTCTTTATAACAAAACTTAGCCCTAACACAACACCAGTATATTCACTCGTTTTTTGCACCCTGGTTCTCGTAACCGTTGCACACGCTGCGGCCATATTGCTAGGAGAGTGTAACTAAACCTAGTAATATTATGTAATTACCTCAATAATTGTTTTGAAGTAGACGATAACACTTTCGAATTCTGCAACCCACGCAAGCTCCTTATTAATTACGTTCTTCTTTATAACAAAACTTTGCCCTAACACAACACCAGTATATTCACTCGTTTTTTGCATCCTGCTTCTCGTAACCGTTGCACACGCTGCGGCCATATTGCTAGGAAAGTGTAACTAGAGTTAGTAATATTATGTAATTAGCTCAATAATTGTTTTGAAGTAGACGATTTCACTTGCGAATACTGTAACCCACGCAAGCACCTTATTAATTACCTTCTTCTCTATAACAAAACTTTGCCCTAACACAACACCAGTATATTCACTCGTTTTTTACACCCTGCTTCTCGTAACCGTTCCACACTCTGCCGCCATATTGCTAGGAAAGTGTAACTAGAGTTAGTAATATTATGTAATTACCTCAATAATTGTTTTGAAGTGGACGATAACACTTGCGAATACTGCAACCCACGCAAGCACCTTATTAATTACGTTCTTCTTTATAACAAAAGTTTGACCTAACGCCAGTATATTCACACTTTTTTTGCGCCCTGCTTCTCATAACCGTTCCACACGCTGAGGCCATATTGCTAGGAAAGTGTAACTAAGGTTAGTAATATGTAATTACCTCAATAATTGTTTTGAAGTAGACGATAACACTTGCGAATACAGCAACCCACGCAAGCACCTTATTAATTACCTTCTTCTTTATAACAAAACTTTGCCCTAACACAACACCAGTATATTCACTCGCTTTTTGCGCCCTGCTTCTCATAACCGTTCCACACGCTGCGGCCATATTGCTAGGAGAGTGTAACTAAACCTAGTAATATTATGTAATTACCTCAATAATTGTTTTGAAGTAGACGATAACACTTGCGAATACTGCAACCCACGCAAGCACCTTATTAATTACGTTCTTCGTTATAGCAAAAGTTTGACCTAGCACCAGTATATTCACTCGTTTTTTGCACCCTGCTTCTCGCAACCGTTGCACACGCTGCGGCCATATTGCTAGGAGAGTGTAACTAAACCTAGTAATATTATGTAATTACCTCAATAATTGTTTTGAAGTAGACGATCTCACTTGCGAATGCTGCAACCCACGCAAGCACCTTATTAATTACGTTCTTCTTTATAACAAAACTTTGCCCTAACACAACACCAGTATATTCACTCGTTTTTTGCACCCTGCTTCTCGTAGCCGTTGCACACGCTGCGGCCATATCGCTAGGAAAGTGTAACTAGAGTTAGTAATATTATGTAATTAGCTCAATAATTGTTTTGAAGTAGACGATTTCATTTGCGAATGCTGCAACCCACGCAAGCACCTTATTAATTACGTTCTTCTTTATAACAAAACTTTGCCCTAACACAACACCAGTATATTCACTCGTTTTTTGCACCCTGCTTCTCATAACCGTTCCACACGCTGCCGCCATATTGCTAGGAAAGTGTAACTAAGGTTAGTAATATTATGAAATTACCTCAATTGTTTTGAAGTAGACGATTTCACTTGCGAATACTGCAACCCACGCAAGCACCTTATTAATTACGTTCTTCTTTATAACAAAACTTTGCCCTAACACAACACCAGTATATTCACTCGCTTTTTGCACCCTGTTTCTCGTAGCCGTTCCACACGCTGCCGCCATATTGCTAGGAAAGTGTAACTAAGGTTAGTAATATTATGAAATTACCCCAATAATTGTTTTGAAGTAGACGATTTCACTTGCGAATACTGCAACCCACGCAAGCACCTTATTAATTACGTTCTTCTTTATAACAAAACTTTGCCCTAACACAACACCGGTATATTCACTCGTTTTTTGCACCCTGCTTCTCGTAGCCGTTGCACACGCTGCGGCCATATCGCTAGGAAAGTGTAACTAGAGTTAGTAATATTATGTAATTAGCTAAATAATTGTTTTGAAGTAGACGATTTCATTTGCGAATGCTGCAACCCACGCAAGCACCTTATTAATTACGTTCTTCTTTATAACAAAACTTTGCCCTAACACAACACCAGTATATTCACTCGTTTTTTGCACCCTGCTTCTCATAACCGTTCCACACGCTGCCGCCATATTGCTAGGAAAGTGTAACTAAGGTTAGTAATATTATGAAATTACCTCAATAATTGTTTTGAAGTAGACGATTTCACTTGCGAATACTGCAACCCACGCAAGCACCTTATTAATTACGTTCTTCTTTATAACAAAACTTTGCCCTAACACAACACCAGTATATTCACTCGCTTTTTGCACCCTGTTTCTCGTAGCCGTTGCACACGCTGCCGCCATATTGCTAGGAAAGTGTAACTAAAGTTAGTAATATTATGTAATTACCTCAATAATTGTTTTGAAGTAGACTATTTCACTTGCGAATACTGCAATCCACGCAAGCACCTTATTAATTACGTTCTTCTTTATAACAAAACTTTGCCCTAACACAACACCAGTATATTCACTCGTTTTTTACACCCTGCTTCTCGTAACCGTTGCACACGCTGCGGCCATATTGCTAGGAAAGTGTAACTAAAGTTAGTAATATTATGTAATTACCTCAATAATTGTTTTGAAGTAGACGATAACACTTGCGAATACTGCAATCCACGCAAGCACCTTATTAATTACGTTCTTCTTTATAACAAAACTTTGCCCTAACACAACACCAGTATATTCACTCGTTTTTTGCACCCTGTTTCGCGTAACCATTCCACTCGCTGCGGCCATATTGCTAGGAAAGTGTAACTAGGGTTAGTAATATTATGTAATTACCTCAATAATTGTTTTGAAGTAGACTATTTCACTTGCGAATACTGCAACCCACGCAAGCACCTTATTAATTACGTTCTTTATAACAAAAGTTTGACCTAACGCCAGTATATTCACTCGTTTTTTGCACCCTGCTTCTCGTAACCGTTCCACACGCTGCCGTCATATTGCTAGGAGAGTCTAACTAGAGTTAGTAATATTATGTAATTACCTCAATAATTGTTTTGAAGTAGACGATAACACTTTCGAATTCTGCAACCCACGCAAGCTCCTTATTAATTACGTTCTTCTTTATAACAAAACTTTGCCCTAACACAACACCAGTATATTCACTCGTTTTTTGCATACTGCTTCTCGTAACCGTTGCACACGCTGCGGCCATATTGCTAGGAAAGTGAAACTAGAGTTAGTAATATTATGTAATTACCTCAATAATTTTTTTGAAGTGGAGGATAACACTTGCGAATACTGCAACCCACGCAAGCACCTTATTAATTACGTTCTTTATAACAAAAGTTTGACCTAAAGCCAGTATATTCACTCGTTTTTTGCACCCTGCTTCTCGTAACCGTTGCACACGCTGCGGCCATATTGCTAGGAAAGTGTAACTAGAGTTAGTAATATTATGTAAATACCTCAATAATTGTTTTGAAGTAGACGATAACACTTGCGAATACTGCAACCCACGCAAGCACCTTATTAATTACGTTCTTTATAACAAAAGTTTGACCTAAAGCCAGTATATTCACTCGTTTTTTGCACCCTGCTTCTCGTAACCGTTGCACACGCTGCGGCCATATTGCTAGGAAAGTGTAACTAGAGTTAGTAATATTATGTAAATACCTCAATAATTGTTTTGAAGTAGACGATAACACTTGCGAATACTGCAACCCACGCAAGCACCTTATTAATTACGTTCTTTATAACAAAAGTTTGACCTAAAGCCAGTATATTCACTCGTTTTTTGCACCCTGCTTCTCGTAACCGTTCCACACGCTGCGGCCATATTGCTAGGAAAGTGTAACTAAAGTTAGTAATATTATGTAATTACCTCAATAATTGTTTTGAAGTAGACGATAACACTTGCGAATACTGCAACCCACGCAAGCACCTTATTAATTACGTTCTTCATAACAAACGTTTGACCTAACGCCAGTATATTCACTCGTTTTTTGCACCCTGCTTCTCGTAACCGTTGCACACGCTGCGGCCATATTGCTAGGAAAGTGTAACTAGAGTTAGTAATATTATGTAATTAGCTCAATAATTGTTTTGAAGTAGACGATTTCACTTGCGAATACTGCAACCCACGCAAGCACCTTATTAATTACGTTCTTCTTTATAACAAAACTTTGCCCTAACACAACACCAGTATATTCACTCGTTTTTTACACCCTGCTTCTCGTAACCGTTCCACACGCAGCCGCCATATTGCTAGGAAAGTGTAACTAAGGTTAGTAATATTATGTAATTACCTCAATAATTGTTTTGAAGTAGACGATTTCACTTGCGAATACTGCAACCCACGCAAGCACCTTATTAATTACCTTCTTCTTTATAACAAAACTTTGCCCTAACACAACACCAGTATATTCACTCGTTTTTTACACCCTGCTTCTCGTAACCGTTCCACACGCAGCCGCCATATTGCTAGGAAAGTGTAACTAAGGTTAGTAATATTATGTAATTACCTCAATAATTGTTTTGAAGTAGACGATTTCACTTGCGAATACTGCAACCCACGCAAGCACCTTATTAATTACGTTCTTTATAACAAAACTTTGCCCTAACACAACACCAGTATATTCACTCGTTTTTTGCGCCCTGCTTCTCATAACCGTTCCACACGCAGCCGCCATATTGCTAGGAAAGTGTAACTAAGGTTAGTAATATTATGTAATTACCTCAATAATTGTTTTGAAGTAGACGATAACACTTGCGAATACTGCAACCCACGCAAGCACCTTATTAATTACGTTCTTCATAACAAACGTTTGACCTAACGCCAGTATATTCACTCGTTTTTTGCACCCTGCTTCTCGTAACCGTTCCACACGCTGCCGCCATATTGCTAGGAAAGTGTAAATAAAGTTAGTAATATTATGTAATTACCTCAATAATTGTTTTGAAGTGGACGATAACACTTGCGAATTCTGCAACCCACGCAAGCACCTTATTAATTACGTTCTTCTTTATAACAAAACTTTGCCCTAACACAACACCAGTATATTCACTCGTTTTTTGCACCCTGCTTCTCGTAACCGTTCCACACGCTGCCGCCATTTTGCTAGGAAAGTGTAACTAAAGTTAGTAATATCATGTAATTAGCTCAATAATTGTTTTGAAGTAGACGATTTCACTTGCGAATACTGCAATCCACGCAAGCACCTTATTAATTACGTTCTTCTTTATAACAAAACTTTGCCCTAACACAACGCCAGTATATTCACTCGTTTTTTGCATCCTGCTTCTCGTAACCGTTGCACACGCTGCGGCCATATTGCTAGGAAAGTGTAACTAGAGTTAGTAATATTATGTAATTAGCTCAATAATTGTTTTGAAGTAGACGATTTCACTTGCGAATACTGCAACCCACGCAAGCACCTTATTAATTACCTTCTTCTTTATAACAAAACTTTGCTCTAACACAACACCAGTATATTCACTCGTTTTTTGCATCCTGCTTCTCGTAACCGTTGCACACGCTGCGGCCATATTGCTAGGAAAGTGTAACTAAAGTTAGTAATATTATGTAATTACCTCAATAATTGTTTTGAAGTAGACGATTTCACTTGCGAATACTGCAATCCACGAAAGCACCTTATTAATTACGTTCTTCTTTATAACAAAACTTTGCCCTAACACAACACCAGTATATTCACTCGTTTTTTACACCCTGCTTCTCGTAACCGTTCCACACGCTGCGGCCATATTGCTAGGAAAGTGTAACTAGGGTTAGTAATATTATGTAATTACCTCAATAATTGTTTTGAAGTAGACGATTTCACTTGCGAATACTGCAACCCACGCAAGCACCTTATTAATTACGTTCTTTATAACAAAAGTTTGACCTAACGCCAGTATATTCACTCGTTTTTTGCACCCTGCTTCTCGTAACCGTTCCACACGCTGCCGCCATATTGCTAGGAGAATCTAACTAGAGTTAGTAATATTATGTAATTACCTCAATAATTGTTTTGAAGTAGACGATAACACTTGCGAATACTGCAACCCACGCAAGCACCTTATTAATTACGTTCTTTATAACAAAAGTTTGACCTAACGCCAGTATATTCACTCGTTTTTTGCACCCTGCTTCTCGCAACCGTTGCACACGCTGAGGCCATATTGCTAGGAAAGTGTAACTAGAGTTAGTAATATTATGTAATTACCTCAATTGTTTTGAAGTAGACGATAACACTTGCGAATAGTGCAACCCACGCAAGCACCTTATTAATTACCTTCTTTATAACAAAACTTTGCCCTAACACAACACCAGTATATTCACTCGTTTTTTGCACCCTGTTTCGCGTAACCATTCCACTCGCTGCGGCCATATTGCTAGGAAAGTGTAACTAGGGTTAGTAATATTATGTAATTACCTCAATAATTGTTTTGAAGTAGACGATTTCACTTGCGAATACTGCAACCCACGCAAGCACCTTATTAATTACGTTCTTTATAACAAATGTTGGACCTAACGCCAGTATATTCACTCGTTTTTTGCACCCTGCTTCTCGTAACCGTTCCACACGCTGCCGCCATATTGCTAGGAGAGTCTAACTAGAGTTAGTAATATTATGTAATTACCTCAATAATTGTTTTGAAGTAGACGATAACACTTGCGAATACTGCAACCCACGCAAGCACCTTATTAATTACGTTCTTTATAACAAAAGTTTGACCTAACACAACACCAGTATATTCACTCGTTTTTTGCACCCTGCTTCTCGTAACCGTTGCACACGCTGCGGCCATATTGCTAGGAAAGTGAAACTAGAGTTAGTAATATTATGTAATTACCTCAATAATTTTTTTGAAGTGGAGGATAACACTTGCGAATACTGCAACCCACGCAAGCACCTTATTAATTACGTTCTTTATAACAAAAGTTTGACCTAAAGCCAGTATATTCACTCGTTTTTTGCACCCTGCTTCTCGTAACCGTTGCACACGCTGCGGCCATATTGCTAGGAAAGTGTAACTAGAGTTAGTAATATTATGTAAATACCTCAATAATTGTTTTGAAGTAGACGATAACACTTGCGAATACTGCAACCCACGCAAGCACCTTATTAATTACGTTCTTTATAACAAAAGTTTGACCTAAAGCCAGTATATTCACTCGTTTTTTGCACCCTGCTTCTCGTAACCGTTGCACACGCTGCGGCCATATTGCTAGGAAAGTGTAACTAGAGTTAGTAATATTATGTAAATACCTCAATAATTGTTTTGAAGTAGACGATAACACTTGCGAATACTGCAACCCACGCAAGCACCTTATTAATTACGTTCTTTATAACAAAAGTTTGACCTAAAGCCAGTATATTCACTCGTTTTTTGCACCCTGCTTCTCGTAACCGTTCCACACGCTGCGGCCATATTGCTAGGAAAGTGTAACTAAAGTTAGTAATATTATGTAATTACCTCAATAATTGTTTTGAAGTAGACGATAACACTTGCGAATACTGCAACCCACGCAAGCACCTTATTAATTACGTTCTTCATAACAAACGTTTGACCTAACGCCAGTATATTCACTCGTTTTTTGCACCCTGCTTCTCGTAACCGTTGCACACGCTGCGGCCATATTGCTAGGAAAGTGTAACTAGAGTTAGTAATATTATGTAATTACCTCAATAATTGTTTTGAAGTAGACGATTTCACTTGCGAATACTGCAACCCACGCAAGCACCTTATTAATTACGTTCTTCTTTATAACAAAACTTTGCCCTAACACAACACCAGTATATTCACTCGTTTTTTACACCCTGCTTCTCGTAACCGTTCCACACGCAGCCGCCATATTGCTAGGAAAGTGTAACTAAGGTTAGTAATATTATGTAATTACCTCAATAATTGTTTTGAAGTAGACGATTTCACTTGCGAATACTGCAACCCACGCAAGCACCTTATTAATTACCTTCTTCTTTATAACAAAACTTTGCCCTAACACAACACCAGTATATTCACTCGTTTTTTACACCCTGCTTCTCGTAACCGTTCCACACGCAGCCGCCATATTGCTAGGAAAGTGTAACTAAGGTTAGTAATATTATGTAATTACCTCAATAATTGTTTTGAAGTAGACGATTTCACTTGCGAATACTGCAACCCACGCAAGCACCTTATTAATTACCTTCTTCTTTATAACAAAACTTTGCCCTAACACAACGCCAGTATATTCACTCGTTTTTTACACCCTGCTTCTCGTAACTGTTCCACACGCAGCCGCCATATTGCTAGGAAAGTGTAACTAAGGTTACTAATATTATGTAATTACCTCAATAATTGTTTTGAAGTAGACGATTTCACTTGCGAATACTGCAACCCACGCAAGCACCTTATTAATTACGTTCTTTATAACAAAACTTTGCCCTAACACAACACCAGTATATTCACTCGTTTTTTGCACCCTGCTTCTCGTAACCGTTCCACACGCTGCCGCCATTTTGCTAGGAAAGTGTAACTAAAGTTAGTAATATCATGTAATTAGCTCAATAATTGTTTTGAAGTAGACGATTTCACTTGCGAATACTGCAATCCACGCAAGCACCTTATTAATTACGTTCTTCTTTATAACAAAACTTTGCCCTAACACAACGCCAGTATATTCACTCGTTTTTTGCATCCTGCTTCTCGTAACCGTTGCACACGCTGCGGCCATATTGCTAGGAAAGTGTAACTAGAGTTAGTAATATTATGTAATTAGCTCAATAATTGTTTTGAAGTAGACGATTTCACTTGCGAATACTGCAACCCACGCAAGCACCTTATTAATTACCTTCTTCTTTATAACAAAACTTTGCTCTAACACAACACCAGTATATTCACTCGTTTTTTGCATCCTGCTTCTCGTAACCGTTGCACACGCTGCGGCCATATTGCTAGGAAAGTGTAACTAAAGTTAGTAATATTATGTAATTACCTCAATAATTGTTTTGAAGTAGACGATTTCACTTGCGAATACTGCAATCCACGAAAGCACCTTATTAATTACGTTCTTCTTTATAACAAAACTTTGCCCTAACACAACACCAGTATATTCACTCGTTTTTTACACCCTGCTTCTCGTAACCGTTCCACACGCTGCGGCCATATTGCTAGGAAAGTGTAACTAGGGTTAGTAATATTATGTAATTACCTCAATAATTGTTTTGAAGTAGACGATTTCACTTGCGAATACTGCAACCCACGCAAGCACCTTATTAATTACGTTCTTTATAACAAAAGTTTGACCTAACGCCAATATATTCACTCGTTTTTTGCACCCTGCTTCTCGTAACCGTTCCACACGCTGCCGCCATATTGCTAGGAGAATCTAACTAGAGTTAGTAATATTATGTAATTACCTCAATAATTGTTTTGAAGTAGACGATAACACTTGCGAATACTGCAACCCACGCAAGCACCTTATTAATTACGTTCTTTATAACAAAAGTTTGACCTAACGCCAGTATATTCACTCGTTTTTTGCACCCTGCTTCTCGCAACCGTTGCACACGCTGAGGCCATATTGCTAGGAAAGTGTAACTAGAGTTAGTAATATTATGTAATTACCTCAATTGTTTTGAAGTAGACGATAACACTTGCGAATAGTGCAACCCACGCAAGCACCTTATTAATTACCTTCTTTATAACAAAACTTTGCCCTAACACAACACCAGTATATTCACTCGTTTTTTGCACCCTGTTTCGCGTAACCATTCCACTCGCGGCGGCCATATTGCTAGGAAAGTGTAACTAGGGTTAGTAATATTATGTAATTACCTCAATAATTGTTTTGAAGTAGACGATTTCACTTGCGAATACTGCAACCCACGCAAGCACCTTATTAATTACGTTCTTTATAACAAATGTTGGACCTAACGCCAGTATATTCACTCGTTTTTTGCACCCTGCTTCTCGTAACCGTTCCACACGCTGCCGCCATATTGCTAGGAGAGTCTAACTAGAGTTAGTAATATTATGTAATTACCTCAATAATTGTTTTGAAGTAGACGATAACACTTGCGAATACTGCAACCCACGCAAGCACCTTATTAATTACGTTCTTTATAACAAAAGTTTGACCTAACACAACACCAGTATATTCACTCGTTTTTTGCACCCTGCTTCTCGTAACCGTTCCACACGCTGCCGCCATATTGTTAGGAAAGTGTAACTAAGGTTAGTAATATTATGTAATTACCTCAATAATTGTTTTGAAGTAGACGATAACACTTGCGAATACTGCAACCCACGCAAGCACCTTATTAATTACGTTCTTCGTTATAGCAAAGGTTTGACCTAGCACCAGTATATTCACTCGTTTTTTGCACCCTGCTTCTCGCAACCGTTGCACACGCTGAGGCCATATTGCTAGGAAAGTGTAACTAAAGTTAGTAATATTATGTAATTACCTCAATAATTGTTTTGAAGTAGACGATAACACTTGCGGATGCTGCAACCCACGCAAGCACCTTATTAATTACGTTCTTCTTTCTACCAACAAATTTGACCTAACACCAGTATATTCACTCGTTTTTTGCACCCTGCTTCTCATAACCGTTCCACACGCTGCCGCCATATTGCTAGGAAAGTGTAACTAAGGTTAGTAATATTATGTAATTACCTCAATAATTGTTTTGAAGTAGACGATTTCACTTGCGAATTCTGCAACCCACGCAAGCTCCTTATTAATTTCGTTCTTCTTTATAACAAAACTTAGCCCTAACACAACACCAGTATATTCACTCGTTTTTTGCACCCTGCTTCTCGTAACCGTTGCACACGCTGCGGCCATATTGCTAGGAGAGTGTAACTAAAGCTAGTAATATTATGTAATTACCTCAATAATTGTTTTGAAGTAGACGATAACACTTTCGAATTCTGCAACCCACGCAAGCACCTTATTAATTACGTTCTTCTTTATAACAAAAGTTTGACCTAACGCCAGTATATTCACTCGTTTTTTGCACCCTGCTTCTCGTAACCATTCCACACGCTGCGGCCATATTGCTAGGAGAGTGTAACTAAAGCTAGTAATATTATGTAATTACCTCAATAATTGTTTTGAAGTAGACGATAACACTTTCGAATTCTGCAACCCACGCAAGCACCTTATTAATTACGTTCTTCTTTATAACAAAACTTTGCTCTAACACAACACCAGTATATTCACTCGTTTTTTGCACCCTGCTTCTCATAACCGTTGCACACGCTGCGGCCATATTGCTAGGAAAGTGTAACTAGAGTTAGTAATATTATGTAATTACCTCAATAATTGTTTTGAAGTAGACGATTTCACTTTCGAATACTGCAACCCACCCAAGCACCTTATTAATTACGTTCTTCTTTATAACAAAACTTTGCCCTAACACAACACCAGTATATTCACTCGTTTTTTGCACCCTGCTTCTCGTTACCATTCCGCACGCTGCCGCCATATTGCTAGGAAAGTGTAACTAAGGTTAGTAATATTATGTAATTGCTTCAATAATTGTTTTGAAGTAGACAATTTCACTTGCGAATACTGCAACCCACGCAAGCACCTTATTAATTCCGTTCTTTATAACAAAAGTTTGACCTAACGCCAGTATATTCAATCGTTTTTTGCACCCTGCTTCTCATAACCGTTCCACACGCTACCGCCATATTGCTAGGAAAGTGTAACTAAAGTTAGTAATATTATCTAATTACCTCAATAATTGTTTTGAAGTAGACGATAACACTTGCGGATGCTGCAACCCACGCAAGCACCTTATTAATTACGTTCTTCTTTCTACCAACAAATTTGACCTAACACCAGTATATTCACTCGTTTTTTGCACGCTGCTTCTCGTAACCATTCCACACGCTGCCGCCATATTGCTAGGAAAGTGTAACTAAAGTTGGTAATATTATGTAATTACCTCAATAATTGTTTTGAAGTAGACTATAACACTTGCGAATGCTGCAACCCACGCAAGCACCTTATTAATTACGTTCTTCTTTCTACCAACAAATTTGACCTAACGCCAGTATATACACTCGTTTTGTGCACCCTGCTTCTCGTAACCATTCCACACGCTGCGGCCATATTGCTAGGAAAGTGTAACTAAGGTTAGTAATATTATGTAATTACCTCAATAATTGTTTTGAAGTAGACTATAACACTTGCGAATGCTGCAACCCACGCAAGCACCTTATTAATTACGTTCTTCTTTCTACCAACAAATTTGACCTAGCACCAGTATATTCACTCGTTTTTTGCACCCTGCTTCTCATAACCATTCCACAAGCTGCTGCCATATTGCTAGGACAGTGTAACTAAAGTTAGTAATACTTTCTTCTTTATACTTCGATGTTCTTGTTGCAGGGAGGTCATGCCTTGGTCTTCCTCATACTGTGAGAAGAAAATTCCTAGGTATTGACCTTTCATTTGAAATAGCAGCGTCCACCAACTTTCCTAAACTGACAGGTAGTTGCTCTGCTTTAATTGGAATAACCATTTCGCATACCTTTGAACCATACATATGAAGGTTAAATATTACGTATAGTGGGGTTGCTTAATTGCTACACATAGGTATGACATTTGAAATCCATCAGGTTTGAGAAATCCTGAGGTGTTTGCTTTGCTATGGATGTAACCACAATGACAAGGTTATACATTTGTCTGCAGGTAGATTGGGGTACTGGTTGATCGGTACTGTGTAGCGCCGTTCAAAATATTTCAATATCTTAGAGAAATGTGGTAGTAGTTCCTTTGTGAATTGTTGCTTTTCGGTCATTGTGTTGGGGTTGTGTATTGGTGGAGCTATTGGTAAGACGGCGTCGGGGCTGTTGTTGTTTGGTTTAGCAATTTGTGTAAGCAGGATTTCCACGCGTTGGAGCATGCAGCTTGCATGACTTTTTGCCTTGGTCTTCCATATTTTTGAGATTTTAAATAAGTGAGAATGTGTGTGTAATTTGATAGTGTTGCACGGCAGGGTTGTGTAGTGGGTGACATACTCTGCTGTAACTTCTATTGTATCATCCCTAATTTATATGAATGAAATTGTCGCGTATCTGTTCTATATCAGTGGTGGTCTCCCTTTGCAGTCGTGTAAATTCATTAGTGTTCTTCGCATTTTCTTTTGCAGCTCTTACTCTTAGATATTTGTTTTTATGTGGCGTAGGTCAACTTTGTAACCATTGACTTAGAGCCGAGCCCATTACACTGGCAGGCACGTGCCTATCATTATCAAATGTATTTGTACACCGTCTGGTGTGCACATTTCGGGAATGCGCAATGTGTTCCTGTTATTTATTCTCGGACATCCTTCTAACTTGTTTTACAGCTGTCGCAAGTATTGTTGTGATAATGTTAGTGTGCTGGGCTCGCTATATCCTGACAGGTGTTCTGCATTCACACCTTCTTATGCTTCGATTTGCCCCATACTGTGGGAAAAATATTCGGAGGTATGGCCATGCCATTGTAGGTTGGTATATCCGTGGGAAAAGAAACTGTTTCGACACCTAAGACACAGTTTGTCTAGCGTTACTGGTCTTCCAGGGGCGCAATTCGTTTGCACGGTGAGGTGCGCAGTGTATGCCGAGCCAGGAGTTGGAGTTTGACTTGTGCATGCTCTAATCTGTACCTTTCTCTCGTAGGTTTGAGTGCTATTCCTATTACGTTGGTGCATTAGGTACCTTAAGGACCGTTAGTAACCTTAAAAAGACATTTTTCCTTGAATAGGTAAGCAGTGCACTGTGAGATAATGTAGCATAAAGCTTCTTTTAGCTATCATTATTTACTTTTATGTTATTTGAATCCGAAATTGCAAAGATCGCGTAGTAGGCCCTACATGGATCGCTGAGATAATGGAAAAGCTTCTTTTGGGGAACTCTGGCACTAATCAAATTGTTTGGTTGGTTAAAGCTCAGAGAATGTTGGGCATTTGGCTTTATATGCACAGTAGCAGATTTAGAAGTGCCTGCTAAGTGCGGCCACAGTTCCAGTGCCGGGATTGTTAAGATGCTGTTTGAATGAATTTTGCAAGGATGTTTTGGTCGTCTTTGCTGCTGTACGCCCAGATGCTGCAAGGGGATGTTCAAACGGTTGACTTTGGTGCGGCATGCCAATTAGTTGCAAAAATGTTTTAAGGGTTGCTGTTTATGAAATGTGACGATGGCGTCTTTGTGTTGGTTTGTGTTTTTGTGGAGCTAGTTGTAAGAGAGTACCAGTGTTCACTTTATTACCTTGTGTAAGCCAGAGTTAGTCTTTTGGAACATGGCTGATTGTAAAGACCGCCATCACGTTGTTATCTGCGGCGGCGGTGTGGCATTCTTTGAATATTGTAGTGTGTTTTAATGTCGCTGCAGCTAGTGGGCGGTTTGTCTGGCCTTGCTGAACTTTCAGTGCATGGTGCAGTGGGTACATTAGGTCCGATAATGAAATACCGAGATACGGTGTCCTCAGTAATGCAGGAAACTCTTACATGAAGTTTCAATTTCTGCATTTACTATATTTGATCTTGTTCTTTACATCAGGCCTTTTTTGGCATATGGCGTTTTCACATTATTGTCCATCTTAATATCTAGATAAACGTAATGTAATAGTTGGATGTTCTTGTTAAAAGGAACTCATGCCTTGGTCTTCCACGTGCTGTGAGAAGAGAAGTCCTAGGTATTTACCTTTCATTAGAAATAGCAGCGTCTACCAACTTTCGTAAACTGACAGGGAGTTGCTCTGCTTTAATTGGAATAATCATTTCTCATACCTTTGAGCCATATATATATATATATATATATATATATATATATATATCTCAAGGTAAAATATTACGTATAGTAGGGTTGCTTAATTGCGACACATAGGCATGCCATTTGAAGTCCATCAGGTTTGATGAATCCTCAGGTGTTTGCTCTGCTATGGATGTAACCACAATGCCAGGGTTATGCGTTTGTCTGCGGGTAGATTGGTGTACTGGGTGATCGGTAATGTGTAGCGGCGTTCGATATATTCCAATATGTTAGAGAAAAGTGGTACGAATTCCTTTGTGAACTGCTGCTTTTTGGTCGTGGTGTTGGGGTTGTGTATTGGTGGAGCTATTGGTAAGACGGCGTCGGGGCTGTTGTTGTTTGGTTTAGCACTTTGTGTAAGCCGGATTTCCACGCGTTGGAGCAAGCAGCTTGCATAACTTTTTGCCTTGGTCTTCCATATTTTTGAGATTTTAAATAAGTGGGAATGTGTGTGCAATTTGATAGGGTTTCACGGCAGTTTGGTGTAGTGGGTGACGTACTCTGCTGTAACTTCTATTGATTCATCCCTAATTTATATAAATGATATTGTCGCGTATCTGTTCTGTATCAGTGGTAGTCTCCCTTTGCAGTCGTGTAAATTCATTAGTGTTCTGCGCATTTTCTTTTCCACCTCTTACTCTTTGACATTTGTTTTTATCTGGTGTAGGTCGACTTTGTAACCATTGACTTAGAGCCGAGCCCATTACACTGGCAGGCACGTGCCTATCATGATCAAATGTATTTGTACACCGTCTGGCATGCACATTACGAGAATGTGCAATGTGTTTCTGTTATTTATTTTCGGACATCCTTCTAACTTGTTTTACAGCTGTCGCAGGTATTGTTGTGATAATGTGAGTTTGATGGACTCGCTATATCCTGACAGGTGTTCTGGATTCAGTGCGCGTATGCTCGATTTTCTCCATACTGTGGGAAAAATATTCGGAGGTATGGGCATGCCATTTTAGGTTGGTATATCCGTGGGAAAAGAAACTGTTTCGACACCTAGGAGGCAGTTTGTCTAGCGTTACTGGTCTTCCAGGGCCGCAATTCGTTTGCACGGTGAGGTGCGCAGTGTATGCCGAGCCGTGAGTTGCCGTTTGAATTGCGCATACGCTTATGCGTACCTTTCTCTCGTAGGTCTGAGTGCTATTCCTATCACGGTGCATTAGGTGCCTTAAGGACCGTTAGTTACCTTAAAAGGGCATGTTTCCTTGAATAGGTAAGCTGTGCACTGTGAGATATTGTAGCACAAAGTTTCTGTTAACAATCATTATTTACTTTTATGTTATTTGAATCCGGAAATGCAAAGATCGCTTAGAAGGGCCCCACATGGCTCGCTGAGATTATGGAAAAGCTTCTTTTGGGGAACTCTGGCCCTAATCATATTGTTTGGTTGATTAAAGCTCAAGAGTATGTTGGGCATTTGGCTTTATATGCACAGTGGCAGATTTAGAAGTGTCTGCTAAGGGCGGCCACAGTTGCAGTGCCCGGATTGTTAAGACGGTGTTTGAATGAATTTTACAAGGATGTTTTGGTCGTCTTTGCTGCTGTACGCCCAGATGCTGCAAGAGGATGTTCAGACGGTTGTTTGTGCGGCGTGCCAATTAGTTGCAAAAATGTGATAAGTGTTGCTGTTTATGAAATGTGACGATGGCATCTTTGTGTTTTTGTGGAGCTAGTTGTAAGAGAGTACCAGTGTTCACTTTATTACCTTGTGTAAGCCGGAGTTAGTCTTTTGGGACATGGCCGATTGTAAAGACCGCCTTCACGTTGTTTTCTGTGGCGGCGGTGTGACGTTCTTCGAGGATTGTAGTGTGTTTTAATGTCGCTGCAGCTAGTGGGCGGTTTGTCTGGCCTTGCTGAACTTTCAGTGCATGGTGCAATGGGTACGTTAGGGCTTTACATGGAATGCCAAGATACCGTGTCCTCAGTAGTGCAGGAAACTTGCGTAAAGTTTCAATTTCTGCGTTTACTATATTTGATCTTGTTCTTTAAATCAGGCCTTTTTTGGCATGTGCGTTTTCACATTATTGTCTCTGTTAATATCTAGATAAACGTGATGTAATAGTTGGATGTTCTTGTTAAAAGGAACTCATGCCTTGGTCTTCCACGTGCTGTGGGAGGCGGAAATTCCGAGGTGTTTGCCTTTCATTAGAAAAAGGCAATGTCCACCAGATTTCCCAAGGAGACAGGGATGATCTCTGCTTAAAGAGGACGATGCGTTTCTCATTTCTTTGGGTCATACATATCAAGGTTATATATTCGGCATATTGGGGTTGCGTAATATCTACATATAGGCATGGCATTTGAATTTCATCGTGTTTTCTTAAATTTAGAGGAGTTTGCTCTGCTATGGATGTAGCCCCAATGCACAGGTTATACCTTTTTTGTCTTTGGGTAGATTGGGATCTAACATTCACATCATGTGTTTACCATTTGCAACTGTTGCACACCAGAAATGTGCAGTGGATGGTAAGCACTGCTTTAAACTCGGGCTGATGTGCTTTACACTTATCTTAATGATAGTCGCGAAACTGTTCTGTATTGGTGTGGTCTCCCTTTGCACTCGTGTTATTTCATCGGTATATCAGGCATTATTTTTTGCACTTGTCTCTTTGGTGATATTCGTTAAAAGGTAAGCTAGTAACAGAACGATCAGGAAGAGCAAATCGGCTAACAGCTAAAACTATTCATATGAATCAAGATTAATCTAATGATCAAAGAGATTTAAGGAGTGTCATTAAAGAAGTAATTCGAGAGTTCGGTTTTATGTAATTGGATCTTGTTGGGAATCGCGTGGTGAGGGCTCCAGCGTACCGCTAATGCGCGGCGTAAATAGAGCTCTTTACTATTGCCGACATCCAGCGGTAGCGTGCGCATCTCTGTCGTATTTTGAGTCCAAGGGTTGGTTTGAATAGCCCCACATGGATGGCTGGGGATAGGGAGAAAACTTAATTTGGGGATCTTCGCTACTGACAATGGTGCTTTTGGCGGTTAAACCTCCGAGTATGTTGGAGATTAGTGTAATTTTGCCGAGTAGCAGATATAGAGAAGACTGCTAAGGGTGGCCATCGTGCCAGTGCCTGGCGTTGGTTCTTGGATGAGGCTGAGTATGCGAAGGACCTTCTGGACGGCTTTAGTGGTTTTTATGGAGTTGTGCTGCAGCAGGAAGCCCAGATGGTTTGTGTAGGGCTTCATGTCCGCGATTGGTACTGTGTAAAGTCGTTTGTGGTGTTTCACTGTGTTAGAGAGATATGTGGTACTGGTTGCTGTGTGAAATGTAGCTGTTCAGTCGTTTTGTTGGGTTTGTGTGGTGATAGCGCTTCTGGTAGGAGAGTCTCATTGCTGGTGTTGGTCGCTTTAGCACCTTGTATAAACCAGAGTTACTTGCGTTGGAGTATGCGCAGTGCAGATGCTTGCAGCTGCACGGTGATTTCTGTGAGTATTGTAGTGTGCTTTGGTGAGGCAGCAGTTAGGGTGTAGTTTGTGTGGCGTTGCCTGGATTTTAGTGCCGAGCGTGTTTTGCGCGTTGAGAAGCGTAATGCGTGCACTTCGGTGATGTATGCTTCGTGTATTATATAATGTTAAGAGACTTTCTGCGTCGTAAGTTTAAGGACTGCAACTGTTATGAAGGTTCATTACGTACTTTCGTTAATTGGAGGCATTAGTATTCGAGGTCAGTTCTGCAGAGCTGGCATTATGCCTGAAGTTTCGATGACAGTATTTATTAAATGCATTGTTTCTCACATGAGGCTTTAGGCACTTCTACTACTCCGTTTTCACTGTCTCCTGTTTTGATTTCTGGAAAAACCTGATGTAATAGTTGGATGTTCTTGTTGCAGGGACGTCATGCCTTGGTCTTCCTCATACTGTGAGAAGAAAAGTCCTAGGTATTGACCTTTCATTAGAAACAGCAGCGTCTACCAACTTCCCTAAACTGACAGGGAGTTGCTCTGCTTTAATTGGAATAATCATTTCTCATACCTTTGAGCCATATATATCAAGGTAAAATATTACGTATAGTGGGGTTGCTTAATTGTGACACAATAGGCATGCCATTTGAAATCCATCAGGTTTGATGAATCTTGAGTTATTTGCTCTGCTATGGATGTAACCACAATGCCAGGGTTATGCGTTTGTCTGCGGGTAGATTGGGGTACTGGGTGATCGGTAATGTGTAGCGGCGTTCGATATATTCCAATATCTTAGAGAAAAGTGGTACGAGTTCCTTTGTGAACTGCTGCTTTTCGGTCGTGATGTTGGGGTTGTGTATTGGTGGAGCTATTGGTAAGACGGCGTCGGGGCTGTTGTTTGGTTTAGCACTTTGTGTAAGCCGGATTTCCATGCGTTGGAGCAAGCAGCTTGCATGACTTTTTGCCTTGGTCTTCCATATTTTTGAGATTTTAAATAAGTGGGAATGTGTGTGCAATTTGATAGGGTTTCACGGCAGTTTGGTGTAGTGGGTGACGTACTCTGCTGTAACTTCTATTGATTCATCCCTAATTTATATAAATGATATTGTCGCGTATCTGTTCTGTATCAGTGGTAGTCTCCCTTTGCAGTCGTGTAAATTCATTAGTGTTCTGCGCATTTTCTTTTCCACCTCTTACTCTTTGACATTTGTTTTTATCTGGCGTAGGTCGACTTTGTAACCATTGACTTAGAGCCGAGCCCATTACACTGGCAGGCACGTGCCTATCATGATCAAATGTATTTGTACACCGTCTGGCATGCACATTACGAGAATGTGCAATGTGTTTCTGTTATTTATTTTCGTACATCCTGCTAACTTGTTTTACAGCTGTTGCAAGTATTGTTGTGATAATGTGAGTTTGCTGGACTCGCTATATCCTGACAGGAGTTCTGGATTCAGTGCGTGTATGCTTCGATTTTCTCCATACTGTGGGAAAAATATTCGGAGGTATGGGCATGCCATTTTAGGTTGGTATATCCGTGGGAAAAGAAACTGTTTCGACACCTAGGAGGCAGTTTGTCTAGCGTTACTGGTCTTCCAGGGCCGCAATTCGTTTGCACGGTGAGGTGCGCAGTGTATGCCGAGCCGTGAGTTGCCGTTTGAATTGCGCATACGCTTATGCGTACCTTTCTCTCGTAGGTCTGAGTGCTATTCCTATCACGTTGGTGCATTAGGTGCCTTAAGGACCGTTAGTTACCTTAAAAGGGCATGTTTCCTTGAATAGGTAAGCTGTGCACTGTGAGATATTGTAGCACAAAGTTTCTGTTAACAATCATTATTTACTTTTATGTTATTTGAATCCGGAAATGCAAAGATCGCTTAGAAGGGCCCCACATGGCTCGCTGAGATTATGGAAAAGCTTCTTTTGGGGAACTCTGGCCCTAATGAAATTGTTTGGTTGGTTAAAGCTCAAGAGTATGTTGGGCATTTGGCTTTATATGCACAGTAGCAGATTTAGAAGTGTCTGCTAAGGGCGGCCATAGTTCCAGTGCCGGGATTGTTAAGATGGTGTTTGAATGAATTTTACAAGGATGTTTTGGTCGTCTTTGCTGCTGTACACCCAGATGCTGCAAGGGGATGTTCAGACGGTTGACTTTGGTGCGGCATGCCAATTAGTTGCAAAAATGTGATAAGGATTGCTGTTTATGAAATGTGACGATGGCGTCTTTGTGTTGGTTTGTGTCTTTGTGGAGCTAATTGTAAGAGAGTACCAGTGTTCACTTCATTACCTTGTGTAAGCCGGAGTTAGTCTTTTGGGACATGGCCGATTGTAAAGACCGCCTTCACGTTGTTTTCTGCGGCGGCGGTGTGACGTTCTTCGAGTGTTGTCGTGTGTTTTAATGTCGCTGCAGCTAGTGGGCGGTTTGTCTGGCCTTGCTGAACTTTCAGTGCATGGTGCAATGGGTACGTTAGGGCTTTAAATGGAATGCCGAGATACCGTGTCCTCAGTAGTGCAGGAAACTTGCGTAAAGTTTCAATTTCTGCATTTACTATATTTGATCTTGTTCTTTAAATCAGGCCTTTTTTGGCATGTGGCGTTTTCACATTATTGTCTCTCTTAATATCTAGATAAACGTTATGTAATAGTTGGATGTTCTTGTTAAAAGGAACTCATGCCTTGGTCTTCCACGTGCTGTGGGAGTCGGAAATTCCGAGGTGTTTGCCTTTCATTAGAAAAAGGCAATGTCCACCAGATTTCCCAAGGAGGCAGGGATGATCTCTGCCTAAAGAGGACGATGCGTTTCTCATTTCTTTGGGCCATACATATCAAGGTTATATATTCGGCATAGTGGGGTTGCGTAATATCTACATATAGGCATGGCATTTGAATTTCATGTGTTTTCATAAATTTCGAGGAGTTTGCTCTGCTATGGATGTACCCCCAATGCACAGGTTATGCCTTTTTTGTCTTTGGGTGTATTGGGGTCTAACATTCACATCATGTGTTTACCATTTGCAACTGTTGCACACCAGAAATGTGCAGTGGATGGTAAGCACTGCTTTAAACTCGGGCTGATGCGTTTTACACTTATCTTAATGATACAGTCGCGAAACTGTTCTGTATTGGAGGTGGTCTCCCTTTGCACTCGTGTTATTTCATCGGTATATCAGGCATTATTTTTTGCACTTGTCTCTTTGGTGATATTCGTTTATAGATAAGCTAGTAACAGAACGATCAGGAAGAGCAAAGCGGCTAACAGCTAAAAGTATTCATATCACTCAAGATTAAGCTAATGATCAAAGAGATTTAAGGAGTGTCATTAAAGAAGTAATTCGAGAGTTCGGTTTTATGTAATTGGATCTTGTTGGGAATCGCGTGGTGAAGGCTTCAGCGTACCGCTAATGCGACATCCGACATCCAGCGCGAGCGTGCGCATCTCTGTCGTATTTTGAGTCCTAGGGTCGGTTTGAATAGCCCCACATGGATGGTTGGGGATTGGGAGAAAACTTAATTTGGGGATCTTCGCTACTGACAATGGTGCTTTTGGCGGTTAAACCTCCGAGTATGTTGGAGATTAGTCTTATTTTGCCGAGTAGCAGATATAGAGAAGACTGCTAAGGATGGCCATCGTGCCAGTGCCTGGCGTCGGTTCTTGGATGAGGCTGAGTATGCGAAGGACCTTCTGGGCGGCTTTAGTGGTTTTTACGGAGATGTGCTGCGGCAGCAAGCCCAGATGGTTTGTGTAGGGCTTCATGTCCGCGATTGGTATTGTGTAAAGTCGTTTGTGGTGTTTCACTGTGTTAGAGAGATATGTGGTACTGGTTGCTGTGTGAAATGTAGCTGTTCAGTTGTTTTGTTGGGTTTGTGTGGTGATAGCGCTTCTGGTAGGAGAGTCTCATTGCTGGTGTTGGTCGCTTTAGCACCTTGTATAAACCAGAGTTACTTGCGTTGGAGTATGCGCAGTGCAGATGCTTGCAGCTGCACGGTGATTTCTGTGAGTATTGTAGTGTGCTTTGGTGAGGCAGCAGTTAGGGTGTAGTTTGTGTGGCGTTGCCTGGATTTTAGTGCCGAGCGTGTTTTGCGCGTTGAGAAGCGTAATGCGTGCACTTCGGTGATGTATGCTTCGTGTATTATATAATGTTAAGAGACTTTCTGCGTCGTAAGTTTAAGGACTGCAACTGTTATGAAGGTTCATTACGTACTTTCGTTAATTGGAGGCATTGGTATTCGAGGAGGTCAGTTCTGCAGAGCTGGCATTATGCCTGAAGTTTCGATGACAGTATTTATTAAATGCATTGTTTCTCACATGAGGCTTTAGGCACTTCTACTACTCCGTTTTCACTGTCTCCTGTTTTGATTTCTGGAAAAACCTGATGTAATAGTTGGATATTCTTGTTGTAGGGACGTCATGCCTTGGTCTTCCTCATACTGTGAGAAGAAAAGTCCTAGGTATTGACCTTTCATTAGAAACAGCAGCGTCTACCAACTTCCCTAAACTGACAGGGAGTTGCTCTGCTTTAATTGGAATAATCATTTCTCATACCTTTTAGCCATATATATATGTATCTCAAGGTAAAATATTACGTATAGTAGGGTTGCTTAATTGCGACACATAGGCATGCCATTTGAAGTCCATCAGGTTTGATGAATCCTCAGGTGTTTGCTCTGCTATGGATGTAACCACAATGCCAGGGTTATGCGTTTGTCTGCGGGTAGATTGGTGTACTGGGTGATCGGTAATGTGTAGCGGCGTTCGATATATTCCAATATGTTAGAGAAAAGTGGTACGAGTTCCTTTGTGAACTGCTGCTTTTCGAGCGTAGTGTTGGGGTTGTGTATTGGTGGAGCTATTGGTAAGATGGCGTAGGGGCTGTTGTTGTTTGGTTTAGCACTTTGTGTAAGCCGGATTTCCACACGTTGGAGCAAGCAGCTTGCATGACTTTTTGCCTTGGTCTTCCATATTTTTGAGATTTTATATAAGTGGGAATGTGTGTGCAATTTGATAGGGTTTCACGCCAGTTTGGTGTAGTGGGTGACGTACTCTGCTGTAACTTCTATTGATTCATCCCTAATTTATATAAATGATATTGTCGCGTATCTGTTCTGTATCAGTGGTAGTCTCCCTTTGCCGTCCTGTAAATTCATTAGTGTTCTGCGCATTTTCTTTTCCACCTCTTACTCTTTGACATTTGTTTTTATCTGGCGTAGGTCGACTTTGTAACCATTGACTTAGAGCCGAGCCCATTACACTGGCAGGCACGTGCCTATCATGATCAAATGTATTGGTACACCGTCTGGCATGCACATTACGAGAATGTGCAATGTGTTTCTGTTATTTATTTTCGTACATCCTGCTAACTTGTTTTACAGCTGTCGCAAGTATTGTTGTGATAATGTGAGTTTGCTGGACTCGCTATATCCTTACAGGTGTTCTGGATTCAGTGCGCGTATGCTTCGATTTTCTCCATACTGTGGGAAAAATATTCGGAGGTATGGGCATGCCATTTTAGGTTGGTATATCCGTGGGAAAAGAAACTGTTTCGACACCTAGGAGGCAGTTTGTCTAGCGTTACTGGTCTTCCAGGGCCGCAATTCGTTTGCACGGTGAGGTGCGCAGTGTATTCCGAGCCGTGAGTTGCCGTTTGAATTGCGCATACGCTTATGCGTACCTTTCTCTCCTAGGTCTGAGTGCTATTCCTATCACGTTGATGCATTAGGTACCTTAAGGACCGTTAGTTACCTTAAAAGGGCATGTTTCCTTGAATAACTAAGCTGTGCACTGTGAGATATTGTAGCACAAAGTTTCTGTTAACAATCATTATTTACTTTTATGTTATTTGAATCCGGAAATGCAAAGATCGCTTAGAAGGGCCCCACATGGCTCGCTGAGATTATGGAAAAGCTTCTTTTGGGGAACTCTGGCCCTAATCAAATTGTTTGGTTGGTTAAAGCTCAAGAGTATGTTGGGCATTTGGCTTTATATGCACAGTAGCAGATTTAGAAGTGTGTGCTAAGGGCGACCACAGTTCCAGTGCCAGGATTGTTAAGACGGTGTTTGAATGAATTTTACAAGGATGTTTTGGTCGTCTTTGCTGCTGTACGCCCAGATGCTGCAAGGGGATGTTCAGACGGTTGACTTTTGTGCGGCGTGCCAATTAGTTGCAAAAATGTGATAAGTGTTGCTGTTTATGAAATGTGACGATGGCGTCTTTGTGTTCGTTTGTGTTTTTGTGGAGCTAGTTGTAAGAGAGTACCAGTGTTCACTTTATTACCTTGTGTAAGCCGGAGTTAGTCTTTTGGGACATGGCCGATTGTAAAGACCGCCTTCGCGTTGTTTTCTGCGGCGGCGGTGTGACGTTCTTCGAGTATTGTAGTGTGTTTTAATGTCGCTGCAGCTAGTGGGCGGTTTGTCTGGCCTTGCTGAACTTTCAGTGCATGGTGCAATGGGTACGTTAGGGCTTTAAATGGAATGCCAAGATACCGTGTCCTCAGTAGTGCAGGAAACTTGCGTAAAGTTTCAATTTCTGCATTTACTATATTTGATCTTGTTCTTTAAATCAGGCCTTTTTTGGCATGTGCGTTTTCACATTATTGTCTCTGTTAATATCTAGATAAACGTGATGTAATAGTTGGATGTTCTTGTTAAAAGGAACTCATGCCTTGGTCTTCCACGTGCTGTGGGAGGCGGAAATTCCGAGGTGTTTGCCTTTCATTAGAAAAAGGCAATGTCCACCAGATTTCCCAAGGAGAAAGGGGTGATCTCTACCTAAAGAGGACGATGCGTTTCTCATTTCTTTGGGCCATACATATCAAGGTTATATATTCGGCATAGTGGGGTTGCGTAATATCTACATATAGGCATGGCATTTGAATTTCATCGTGTTTTCATAAATTTCGAGGGGTTTGCTCTGCTATGGATGTACCCCTAATGCACAGGTTATGCCTTTTTTGTCTTTGGGTAGATTGGGGTCTAACATTCACATCATGTGTTTACCATTTGCAACTGTTGCACACCAGAAATGTGCAGTGGATGGTAAGCACTGCTTTAAACTCGGGCTGATGCGTTTCACACTTATCTTAATGATACAGTCGCGAAACTGTTCTGTATTGGAGGTGGTCTCCCTTTGCACTCGTGTTATTTCATCGGTATATCAGGCATTATTTTTTGCACTTGTCTCTTTGGTGATATTCGTTTATAGATAAGCTAGTAACAGAACGATCAGGAAGAGCAAATCGGCTAACAGCTAAAACTATTCATATCAATCAAGATTAATCTAATGATCAAAGATATTTAAGGAGTGTCATTAAAGAAGTAATTCGAGAGTTCGGTTTTATGTAATTGGATCTTGTTGGGAATCGCATGGTGAGGGCTTCAGTGTACCGCTAATGCGCGGCGTAATTAGCGCTCTTTACTATTGCCGACATCCAGCGCGAGCGTGCGCATCTCTGACGTATTTTGAGTCCTAGGGTCGGTTTGAATAGCCCCACATGGATGGTTGGGGATTGGGAGAAAACTTAATTTGGGGATCTTCGCTACTGACAATGGTGCTTTTGGCGGTTAAACCTCCGAGTATGTTGGAGATTGGTCTAATTTTGCCGAGTAGCAGATATAGAGAAGACTGCTAAGGGTGGCCATCGTGCCAGTGCCTGGCGTCGGTTCTTGGATGAGGCTGAGTATGCGAAGGACCTTCTGGACGGCTTTAGTCGTTTTTACGGAGATGTGCTGCAGCAGCAAGCCCAGATGGTTTGTGTAGGGCTTCATGTCCGCGATTGGTACTGTGTAAAGTCGTTTGTGGTGTTTCACTGTGTTAGAGAGATATGTGGTACTGGTTGCTGTGTGAAATGTAGCTGTTCAGTCGTTTTGTTGGGTTTGTGTGGTGATAGCGCTTCTGGTAGGAGAGTCTCATTGCTGGTGTTGGTCGCTTTAGCACCTTGTATAAACCAGAGTTACTTGCGTTGGAGTATGCGCAGTGCAGATGCTTGCAGCTGCACGGTGATTTCTGTGAGTATTGTAGTGTGCTTTGGTGAGGCAGCAGTTAGGGTGTAGTTGTGTGGCGTTGCCCGGATTTTAGTGCCGAGCGTGTTTTGCGCGTTGAGAAGCGTAATGCGTGCACTTCGGTGATGTATGCTTCGTGTATTATATAATGTTAAGAGACTTTCTGCGTCGTAAATTTAAGGACTGCAACTGTTATGAAGGTTCATTACGTACTTTCGTTAATTGGAGGCATTAGTATTCGAGGTCAGTTCTGCAGAGCTGGCATTATGCCTGAAGTTTCGATGACAGTATTTATTAAATGCATTGTTTCTCACATGAGGCTTTAGGCACTTCTACTACTCCGTTTTCACTGTCTCCTGTTTTGATTTCTGGAAAAACCTGATGTAATAGTTGGATGTTCGTGTTGCAGGGACGTCATGCCTTGGTCTTCCTCATACTGTGAGAAGAAAAGTCCTAGGTATTGACCTTTCATTAGAAACAGCAGCGTCTACCAACTTCCCTAAACTGACACGGAGTAGCTCTGCTTTAATTGGAATAATCATTTCTCATACCTTTGAGCCATATATATCAAGGTAAAATATTACGTATAGTGGGGTTGCTTAATTGTGACACAATAGGCATGCCATTTGAAATCCATCAGGTTTGATGAATCCTGAGGTGTTTGCTCTGCTATGGATGTAACCACAATGCCAGGGTTATGCGTTTGTCTGCAGGTAGATTGGGGTACTGGGTGATCGGTAATGTGTAGCGGCGTTCGATATATTCCAATATCTTAGAGAAAAGTTGTACGAGTTCCTTTGTGAACTGCTGCTTTTTGGTCGTGGTGTTGGGGTTGTGTATTGGTGGAGCTATTGGTAAGACGGCGTCGGGGCTGTTGTTGTTTGGTTTAGCACTTTGTGTAAGCCGGATTTCCACGCGTTGGAGCAAGCAGCTTGCATAACTTTTTGCCTTGGTCTTCCATATTTTTGAGATTTTAAATAAGTGGGAATGTGTATGCAATTTGATAGGGTTTCACGCCAGTTTGGTGTAGTGGGTGACGTACTCTGCTGTAACTTCTATTGATTCATCCCTAATTTATATAAATGATATTGTCGCGTATCTGTTCTGTATCAGTGGTAGTCTCCCTTTGCAGTCGTGTAAATTCATTAGTGTTCTGCGCATTTTCTTTTCCACCTCTTACTCTTTGACATTTGTTTTTATCTGGCGTAGGTCGACTTTGTAACCATTGACTTAGAGCCGAGCCCATTACACTGGCAGGCACGTGCCTATCATGATCAAATGTATTTGTACACCGTCTGGCATGCACATTACGAGAATGTGCAATGTGTTTCTGTTATTTATTTTCGGACATCCTTCTAACTTGTTTTACAGCTGTCGCAAGTATTGTTGTGATAATGTGAGTTTGCTGGACTCGCTATATCCTGACAGGTGTTCTGGATTCAGTGCGCGTATGCTCGATTTTCTCCATACTGTGGGAAAAATATTCGGAGGTATGGGCATGCCATTTTAGGTTGGTATATCCGTGGGAAAAGAAACTGTTTCGACACCTAGGAGGCAGTTTGTCTAGCGTTACTGGTCTTCCAGGGCCGCAATTCGTTTGCACGGTGAGGTGCGCAGTGTATGCCGAGCTGTGAGTTGCCGTTTGAATTGCGCATACGCTTATGCGTACCTTTCTCTCGTAGGTCTGAGTGCTATTCCTATCACGTTGGTGCATTAGGTGCCTTAAGGACCGTTAGTTACCTTAAAAGGGCATGTTTCCTTGAATAGGTAAGCTGTGCACTGTGAGATATTGTAGCACGAAGTTTCTGTTAACAATCATTATTTACTTTTATGTTATTTGAATCCGGAAATGCAAAGATCGCTTAGAAGGGCCCCACATGGCTCACTGAGATTATGGAAAAGCTTCTTTTGGGGAACTCTGGCCCTAATCAAATTGTTTGGTTGGTTGAAGCTCAAGAGTATGTTGGGCATTTGGCTTTATATGCACAGTAGCAGATTTAGAAGTGTCTGCTAAGGGCGGCCATAGTTCCAGTGCCGGGATTGTTAAGATGGTGTTTGAATGAATTTTACAAGGATGTTTTGGTCGTCTTTGCTGCTGTACACCCAGATGCTGCAAGGGGATGTTCAGACGGTTGACTTTGTTGCGGCATGCCAATTAGTTGCAAAAATGTGATAAGGATTGCTGTTTATGAAATGTGACGATGGCGTCTTTGTGTTGGTTTGTGTCTTTGTGGAGCTAATTGTAAGAGAGTACCAGTGTTCACTTTATTACCTTGTGTAAGCCGGAGTTAGTCTTTTGGGACATGGCCGATTGTAAAGACCGCCTTCACGTTGTTTTCTGCGGCGGCGGTGTGACGTTCTTCGAGTATTGTCGTGTGTTTTAATGTCGCTGCAGCTAGTGGGCGGTTTGTCTGGCCTTGCTGAACTTTCAGTGCATGGTGCAATGGGTACGTTAGGGCTTTAAATGGAATGCCGAGATACCGTGTCCTCAGTAGTGCAGGAAACTTGCGTAAAGTTTCAATTTCTGCATTTACTATATTTGATCTTGTTCTTTAAATCAGGCCTTTTTTGGCATGTGGCGTTTTCACATTATTGTCTCTCTTAATATCTAGATAAACGTTATGTAATAGTTGGATGTTCTTGTTAAAAGGAACTCATGCCTTGGTCTTCCACGTGCTGTGGGAGTCGGAAATTCCGAGGTGTTTGCCTTTCATTAGAAAAAGGCAATGTCCACCAGATTTCCCAAGGAGGCAGGGATGATCTCTGCCTAAAGAGGACGATGCGTTTCTCATTTCTTTGGGCCATACATATCAAGGTTATATATTCGGCATAGTGGGGTTGCGTAATATCTACATATAGGCATGGCATTTGAATTTCATCGTGTTTTCATAAATTTCGAGGAGTTTGCTCTGCTATGGATGTACCCCCAATGCACAGGTTATGCCTTTTTTGTCTTTGGGTGTATTGGGGTCTAACATTCACATCATGTGTTTACCATTTGCAACTGTTGCACACCAGAAATGTGCAGTGGATGGTAAGCACTGCTTTAAACTCGGGCTGATGCGTTTTACACTTATCTTAATGATACAGTCGCGAAACTGTTCTGTATTGGAGGTGGTCTCCCTTTGCACTCGTGTTATTTCATCGGTATATCAGGCATTATTTTTTGCACTTGTCTCTTTGGTGATATTCGTTTATAGATAAGCTAGTAACAGAACGATCAGGAAGAGCAAAGCGGCTAACAGCTAAAAGTATTCATATCACTCAAGATTAAGCTAATGATCAAAGAGATTTAAGGAGTGTCATTAAAGAAGTAATTCGAGAGTTCGGTTTTATGTAATTGGATCTTGTTGGGAATCGCGTGGTGAAGGCTTCAGCGTACCGCTAATGCGACATCCGACATCCAGCGCGAGCGTGCGCATCTCTGTCGTATTTTGAGTCCTAGGGTCGGTTTGAATAGCCCCACATGGATGGTTGGGGATTGGGAAAAACTTAATTTGGGGATCTTCGCTACTGACAATGGTGCTTTTGGCGGTTAAACCTCCGAGTTTGTTGGAGATTAGTCTAATTTTGCCGAGTAGCAGATATAGAGAAGACTGCTAAGGATGGCCATCGTGCCAGTGCCTGGCGTCGGTTCTTGGATGAGGCTGAGTATGCGAAGGACCTTCTGGGCGGCTTTAGTGGTTTTTACGGAGATGTGCTGCGGCAGCAAGCCCAGATGGTTTGTGTAGGGCTTCATGTCCGCGATTGGTACTGTGTAAAGTCGTTTGTGGTGTTTCACTGTGTTAGAGAGATATGTGGTACTGGTTGCTGTGTGAAATTTAGCTGTTCAGTTGTTTTGTTGGGTTTGTGTGGTGATAGCGCTTCTGGTAGGAGAGTCTCATTGCTGGTGTTGGTCGCTTTAGCACCTTGTATAAACCGGAGTTACTTGCGTTGGAGTATGCGCAGTGCAGATGCTTGCAGCTGCACGGTGATTTCTGTGAGTATTGTAGTGTGCTTTGGTGAGGCAGCAGTTAGGGTGTAGTTTGTGTGGCGTTGCCTGGATTTTAGTGCCGAGCGTGTTTTGCGCGTTGAGAAGCGTAATGCGTGCACTTCGGTGATGTATGCTTCGTGTATTATATAATGTTAAGAGACTTTCTGCGTCGTAAGTTTAAGGACTGCAACTGTTATGAAGGTTCATTACGTACTTTCGTTAATTGGAGGCATTGGTATTCGAGGAGGTCAGTTCTGCAGAGCTGGCATTATGCCTGAAGTTTCGATGACAGTATTTATTAAATGCATTGTTTCTCACATGAGGCTTTAGGCACTTCTACTACTCCGTTTTCACTGTCTCCTGTTTTGATTTCTGGAAAAACCTGATGTAATAGTTGGATATTCTTGTTGTAGGGACGTCATGCCTTGGTCTTCCTCATACTGTGAGAAGAAAAGTCCTAGGTATTGACCTTTCATTAGAAACAGCAGCGTCTACCAACTTCCCTAAACTGACAGGGAGTTGCTCTGCTTTAATTGGAATAATCATTTCTCATACCTTTTAGCCATATATATATGTATCTCAAGGTAAAATATTACGTGTAGTAGGGTTGCTTAATTGCGACACATAGGCATGCCATTTGAAGTCCATCAGGTTTGATGAATCCTCAGGTGTTTGCTCTGCTATGGATGTAACCACAATGCCAGGGTTATGCGTTTGTCTGCGGGTAGATTGGTGTACTGGGTGATCGGTAATGTGTAGCGGCGTTCGATATATTCCAATATGTTAGAGAAAAGTGGTACGAGTTCCTTTGTGAACTGCTGCTTTTCGAGCGTAGTGTTGGGGTTGTGTATTGGTGGAGCTATTGGTAAGATGGCGTAGGGGCTGTTGTTGTTTGGTTTAGCACTTTGTGTAAGCCGGATTTCCACACGTTGGAGCAAGCAGCTTGCATGACTTTTTGCCTTGGTCTTCCATATTTTTGAGATTTTATATAAGTGGGAATGTGTGTGCAATTTGATAGGGTTTCACGCCAGTTTGGTGTAGTGGGTGACGTACTCTGCTGTAACTTCTATTGATTCATCCCTAATTTATATAAATGATATTGTCGCGTATCTGTTCTGTATCAGTGGTAGTCTCCCTTTGCCGTCCTGTAAATTCATTAGTGTTCTGCGCATTTTCTTTTCCACCTCTTACTCTTTGACATTTGTTTTTATCTGGCGTAGGTCGACTTTGTAACCATTGACTTAGAGCCGAGCCCATTACACTGGCAGGCACGTGCCTATCATGATCAAATGTATTGGTACACCGTCTGGCATGCACATTACGAGAATGTGCAATGTGTTTCTGTTATTTATTTTCGTACATCCTGCTAACTTGTTTTACAGCTGTCGCAAGTATTGTTGTGATAATGTGAGTTTGCTGGACTCGCTATATCCTTACAGGTGTTCTGGATTCAGTGCGCGTATGCTTCGATTTTCTCCATACTGTGGGAAAAATATTCGGAGGTATGGGCATGCCATTTTAGGTTGGTATATCCGTGGGAAAAGAAACTGTTTCGACACCTAGGAGGCAGTTTGTCTAGCGTTACTGGTCTTCCAGGGCCGCAATTCGTTTGCACGGTGAGGTGCGCAGTGTATTCCGAGCCGTGAGTTGCCGTTTGAATTGCGCATACGCTTATGCGTACCTTTCTCTCGTAGGTCTGAGTGCTATTCCTATCACGTTGGTGCATTAGGTACCTTAAGGACCGTTAGTTACCTTAAAAGGGCATGTTTCCTTGAATAGCTAAGCTGTGCACTGTGAGATATTGTAGCACAAAGTTTCTGTTAACAATCATTATTTACTTTTATGTTATTTGAATCCGGAAATGCAAAGATCGCTTAGAAGGGCCCCACATGGCTCGCTGAGATTATGGAAAAGCTTCTTTTGGGGAACTCTGGCCCTAATCAAATTGTTTGGTTGGTTAAAGCTCAAGAGTATGTTGGGCATTTGGCTTTATATGCACAGTAGCAGATTTAGAAGTGTGTGCTAAGGGCGACCACAGTTCCAGTGCCAGGATTGTTAAGACGGTGTTTGAATGAATTTTACAAGGATGTTTTGGTCGTCTTTGCTGCTGTACGCCCAGATGCTGCAAGGGGATGTTCAGACGGTTGACTTTTGTGCGGCGTGCCAATTAGTTGCAAAAATGTGATAAGTGTTGCTGTTTATGAAATGTGACGATGGCGTCTTTGTGTTCGTTTGTGTTTTTGTGGAGCTAGTTGTAAGAGAGTACCAGTGTTCACTTTATTACCTTGTGTAAGCCGGAGTTAGTCTTTTGGGACATGGCCGATTGTAAAGACCGCCTTCGCGTTGTTTTCTGCGGCGGCGGTGTGACGTTCTTCGAGTATTGTAGTGTGTTTTAATGTCGCTGCAGCTAGTGGGCGGTTTGTCTGGCCTTGCTGAACTTTCAGTGCATGGTGCAATGGGTACGTTAGGGCTTTAAATGGAATGCCAAGATACCGTGTTCTCAGTAGTGCAGGAAACTTGCGTAAAGTTTCAATTTCTGCATTTACTATATTTGATCTTGTTCTTTAAATCAGGCCTTTTTTGGCATGTGCGTTTTCACATTATTGTCTCTGTTAATATCTAGATAAACGTGATGTAATTGTTGGATGTTCTTGTTAAAAGGAACTCATGCCTTGGTCTTCCACGTGCTGTGGGAGGCGGAAATTCCGAGGTGTTTGCCTTTCATTAGAAAAAGGCAATGTCCACCAGATTTCCCAAGGAGAAAGGGGTGATCTCTACCTAAAGAGGACGATGCGTTTCTCATTTCTTTGGGCCATACATATCAAGGTTATATATTCGGCATAGTGGGGTTGCGTAATATCTACATATAGGCATGGCATTTGAATTTCATCGTGTTTTCATAAATTTCGAGGGGTTTGCTCTGCTATGGATGTACCCCTAATGCACAGGTTATGCCTTTTTTGTCTTTGGGTAGATTGGGGTCTAACATTCACATCATGTGTTTACCATTTGCAACTGTTGCACACCAGAAATGTGCAGTGGATGGTAAGCACTGCTTTAAACTCGGGCTGATGCGTTTCACACTTATCTTAATGATACAGTCGCGAAACTGTTCTGTATTGGAGGTGGTCTCCCTTTGCACTCGTGTTATTTCATCGGTATATCAGGCATTATTTTTTGCACTTGTCTCTTTGGTGATATTCGTTTATAGATAAGCTAGTAACAGAACGATCAGGAAGAGCAAATCGGCTAACAGCTAAAACTATTCATATCAATCAAGATTAATCTAATGATCAAAGATATTTAAGGAGTGTCATTAAAGAAGTAATTCGAGAGTTCGGTTTTATGTAATTGGATCTTGTTGGGATTCGCATGGTGAGGGCTTCAGTGTACCGCTAATGCGCGGCGTAATTAGCGCTCTTTACTATTGCCGACATCCAGCGCGAGCGTGCGCATCTCTGACGTATTTTGAGTCCTAGGGTCGGTTTGAATAGCCCCACATGGATGGTTGGGGATTGGGAGAAAACTTAATTTGGGGATCTTCGCTACTGACAATGGTGCTTTTGGCGGTTAAACCTCCGAGTATGTTGGAGATTGGTCTAATTTTGCCGAGTAGCAGATATAGAGAAGACTGCTAAGGGTGGCCATCGTGCCAGTGCCTGGCGTCGGTTCTTGGATGAGGCTGAGTATGCGAAGGACCTTCTGGACGGCTTTAGTCGTTTTTACGGAGATGTGCTGCAGCAGCAAGCCCAGATGGTTTGTGTAGGGCTTCATGTCCGCGATTGGTACTGTGTAAAGTCGTTTGTGGTGTTTCACTGTGTTAGAGAGATATGTGGTACTGGTTGCTGTGTGAAATGTAGCTGTTCAGTCGTTTTGTTGGGTTTGTGTGGTGATAGCGCTTCTGGTAGGAGAGTCTCATTGCTGGTGTTGGTCGCTTTAGCACCTTGTATAAACCAGAGTTACTTGCGTTGGAGTATGCGCAGTGCAGATGCTTGCAGCTGCACGGTGATTTCTGTGAGTATTGTAGTGTGCTTTGGTGAGGCAGCAGTTAGGGTGTAGTTGTGTGGCGTTGCCTGGATTTTAGTGCCGAGCGTGTTTTGCGCGTTGAGAAGCGTAATGCGTGCACTTCGGTGATGTATGCTTCGTGTATTATATAATGTTAAGAGACTTTCTGCGTCGTAAATTTAAGGACTGCAACTGTTATGAAGGTTCATTACGTACTTTCGTTAATTGGAGGCATTAGTATTCGAGGTCAGTTCTGCAGAGCTGGCATTATGCCTGAAGTTTCGATGACAGTATTTATTAAATGCATTGTTTCTCACATGAGGCTTTAGGCACTTCTACTACTCCGTTTTCACTGTCTCCTGTTTTGATTTCTGGAAAAACCTGATGTAATAGTTGGATGTTCGTGTTGCAGGGACGTCATGCCTTGGTCTTCCTCATACTGTGAGAAGAAAAGTCCTAGGTATTGACCTTTCATTAGAAACAGCAGCGTCTACCAACTTCCCTAAACTGACACGGAGTAGCTCTGCTTTAATTGGAATAATCATTTCTCATACCTTTGAGCCATATATATCAAGGTAAAATATTACGTATAGTGGGGTTGCTTAATTGTGACACAATAGGCATGCCATTTGAAATCCATCAGGTTTGATGAATCCTGAGGTGTTTGCTCTGCTATGGATGTAACCACAATGCCAGGGTTATGCGTTTGTCTGCGGGTAGATTGGGGTACTGGGTGATCGGTAATGTGTAGCGGCGTTCGATATATTCCAATATCTTAGAGAAAAGTGGTACGAGTTCCTTTGTGAACTGCTGCTTTTTGGTCGTGGTGTTGGGGTTTTGTATTGGTGGAGCTATTGGTAAGACGGCGTCGGGGCTGTTGTTGTTTGGTTTAGCACTTTGTGTAAGCCGGATTTCCACGCGTTGGAGCAAGCAGCTTGCATAACTTTTTGCCTTGGTCTTCCATATTTTTGAGATTTTAAATAAGTGGGAATGTGTATGCAATTTGATAGGGTTTCACGCCAGTTTGGTGTAGTGGGTGACGTACTCTGCTGTAACTTCTATTGATTCATCCCTAATTTATATAAATGATATTGTCGCGTATCTGTTCTGTATCAGTGGTAGTCTCCCTTTGCAGTCGTGTAAATTCATTAGTGTTCTGCGCATTTTCTTTTCCACCTCTTACTCTTTGACATTTGTTTTTATCTGGCGTAGGTCGACTTTGTAACCATTGACTTAGAGCCGAGCCCATTACACTGGCAGGCACGTGCCTATCATGATCAAATGTATTTGTACACCGTCTGGCATGCACATTACGAGAATGTGCAATGTGTTTCTGTTATTTATTTTCGGACATCCTTCTAACTTGTTTTACAGCTGTCGCAAGTATTGTTGTGATAATGTGAGTTTGCTGGACTCGCTATATCCTGACAGGTGTTCTGGATTCAGTGCGCGGATGCTCGATTTTCTCCATACTGTGGGAAAAATATTCGGAGGTATGGGCATGCCATTTTAGGTTGGTATATCCGTGGGAAAAGAAACTGTTTCGACACCTAGGAGGCAGTTTGTCTAGCGTTACTGGTCTTCCAGGGCCGCAATTCGTTTGCACGGTGAGGTGCGCAGTGTATGCCGAGCCGTGAGTTGCCGTTTGAATTGCGCATACGCTTATGCGTACCTTTCTCTCGTAGGTCTGAGTGCTATTCCTATCACGTTGGTGCATTAGGTGCCTTAAGGACCGTTAGTTACCTTAAAAGGGCATGTTTCCTTGAATAGGTAAGCTGTGCACTGTGAGATATTGTAGCACGAAGTTTCTGTTAACAATCATTATTTACTTTTATGTTATTTGAATCCGGAAATGCAAAGATCGCTTAGAAGGGCCCCACATGGCTCGCTGAGATTATGGAAAAGCTTCTTTTGGGGAACTCTGGCCCTAATCAAATTGTTTGGTTGGTTGAAGCTCAAGAGTATGTTGGGCATTTGGCTTTATATGCACAGTAGCAGATTTAGAAGTGTCTGCTAAGGGCGGCCATAGTTCCAGTGCCGGGATTGTTAAGATGGTGTTTGAATGAATTTTACAAGGATGTTTTGGTCGTCTTTGCTGCTGTACGCCCAGATGCTGCAAGGGGATGTTCAGACGGTTGACTTTGTTGCGGCATGTCAATTAGTTGCAAAAATGTGATAAGGATTGCTGTTTATGAAATGTGACGATGGCGTCTTTGTGTTGGTTTGTGTCTTTGTGGAGCTAATTGTAAGAGAGTACCAGTGTTCACTTTATTACCTTGTGTAAGCCGGAGTTAGTCTTTTGGGACATGGCCGATTGTAAAGACCGCCTTCACGTTGTTTTCTGCGGCGGCGGTGTGACGTTCTTCGAGTATTGTCGTGTGTTTTAATGTCGCTGCAGCTAGTGGGCGGTTTGTCTGGCCTTGCTGAACTTTCAGTGCATGGTGCAATGGGTACGTTAGGGCTTTAAATGGAATGCCGAGATACCGTGTCCTCAGTAGTGCAGGAAACTTGCGTAAAGTTTCAATTTCTGCATTTACTATATTTGATCTTGTTCTTTAAATCAGGCCTTTTTTGGCATGTGGCGTTTTCACATTATTGTCTCTCTTAATATCTAGATAAACGTTATGTAATAGTTGGATGTTCTTGTTAAAAGGAACTCATGCCTTGGTCTTCCACGTGCTGTGGGAGTCGGAAATTCCGAGGTGTTTGCCTTTCATTAGAAAAAGGCAATGTCCACCAGATTTCCCAAGGAGGCAGGGATGATCTCTGCCTAAAGAGGATGATGCGTTTCTCATTTCTTTGGGCCATACATATCAAGGTTATATATTCGGCATAGTGGGGTTGCGTAATATCTACATATAGGCATGGCATTTGAATTTCATCGTGTTTTCATAAATTTCGAGGAGTTTGCTCTGCTATGGATGTACCCCCAATGCACAGGTTATGCCTTTTTTGTCTTTGGGTGTATTGGGGTCTAACATTCACATCATGTGTTTACCATTTGCAACTGTTGCACACCAGAAATGTGCAGTGGATGGTAAGCACTGCTTTAAACTCGGGCTGATGCGTTTTACACTTATATTAATGATACAGTCGCGAAACTGTTCTGTATTGGAGGTGGTCTCCCTTTGCACTCGTGTTATTTCATCGGTATATCAGGCATTATTTTTTGCACTTGTCTCTTTGGTGATATTCGTTTATAGATAAGCTAGTAACAGAACGATCAGGAAGAGCAAAGCGGCTAACAGCTAAAAGTATTCATATCACTCAAGATTAAGCTAATGATCAAAGAGATTTAAGGAGTGTCATTAAAGAAGTAATTCGAGAGTTCGGTTTTATGTAATTGGATCTTGTTGGGAATCGCGTGGTGAAGGCTTCAGCGTACCGCTAATGCGACATCCGACATCCAGCGCGAGCGTGCGCATCTCTGTCGTATTTTGAGTCCTAGGGTCGGTTTGAATAGCCCCACATGGATGGTTGGGGATTGGGAAAAACTTAATTTGGGGATCTCCGCTACTGACAATGGTGCTTTTGGCGGTTAAACCTCCGAGTTTGTTGGTAATTAGTCTAATTTTGCCGAGTAGCAGATATAGAGAAGACTGCTAAGGATGGCCATCGTGCCAGTGCCTGGCGTCGGTTCTTGGATGAGGCTGAGTATGCGAAGGACCTTCTGGGCGGCTTTAGTGGTTTTTACGGAGATGTGCTGCGGCAGCAAGCCCAGATGGTTTGTGTAGGGCTTCATGTCCGCGATTGGTACTGTGTAAAGTCGTTTGTGGTGTTTCACTGTGTTAGAGAGATATGTGGTACTGGTTGCTGTGTGAAATTTAGCTGTTCAGTTGTTTTGTTGGGTTTGTGTGGTGATAGCGCTTCTGGTAGGAGAGTCTCATTGCTGGTGTTGGTCGCTTTAGCACCTTGTATAAACCGGAGTTACTTGCGTTGGAGTATGCGCAGTGCAGATGCTTGCAGCTGCACGGTGATTTCTGTGAGTATTGTAGTGTGCTTTGGTGAGGCAGCAGTTAGGGTGTAGTTTGTGTGGCGTTGCCTGGATTTTAGTGCCGAGCGTGTTTTGCGCGTTGAGAAGCGTAATGCGTGCACTTCGGTGATGTATGCTTCGTGTATTATATAATGTTAAGAGACTTTCTGCGTCGTAAGTTTAAGGACTGCAACTGTTATGAAGGTTCATTACGTACTTTCGTTAATTGGAGGCATTGGTATTCGAGGAGGTCAGTTCTGCAGAGCTGGCATTATGCCTGAAGTTTCGATGACAGTATTTATTAAATGCATTGTTTCTCACATGAGGCTTTAGGCACTTCTACTACTCCGTTTTCACTGTCTCCTGTTTTGATTTCTGGAAAAACCTGATGTAATAGTTGGATATTCTTGTTGTAGGGACGTCATGCCTTGGTCTTCCTCATACTGTGAGAAGAAAAGTCCTAGGTATTGACCTTTCATTAGAAACAGCAGCGTCTACCAACTTCCCTAAACTGACAGGGAGTTGCTCTGCTTTAATTGGAATAATCATTTCTCATACCTTTTAGCCATATATATATGTATCTCAAGGTAAAATATTACGTATAGTAGGGTTGCTTAATTGCGACACATAGGCATGCCATTTGAAGTCCATCAGGTTTGATGAATCCTCAGGTGTTTGCTCTGCTATGGATGTAACCACAATGCCAGGGTTATGCGTTTGTCTGCGGGTAGATTGGTGTACTGGGTGATCGGTAATGTGTAGCGGCGTTCGATATATTCCAATATGTTAGAGAAAAGTGGTACGAGTTCCTTTGTGAACTGCTGCTTTTCGAGCGTAGTGTTGGGGTTGTGTATTGGTGGAGCTATTGGTAAGATGGCGTAGGGGCTGTTGTTGTTTGGTTTAGCACTTTGTGTAAGCCGGATTTCCACACGTTGGAGCAAGCAGCTTGCATGACTTTTTGCCTTGGTCTTCCATATTTTTGAGATTTTATATAAGTGGGAATGTGTGTGCAATTTGATAGGGTTTCACGCCAGTTTGGTGTAGTGGGTGACGTACTCTGCTGTAACTTCTATTGATTCATCCCTAATTTATATAAATGATATTGTCGCGTATCTGTTCTGTATCAGTGGTAGTCTCCCTTTGCCGTCCTGTAAATTCATTAGTGTTCTGCGCATATTCTTTTCCACCTCTTACTCTTTGACATTTGTTTTTATCTGGCGTAGGTCGACTTTGTAACCATTGACTTAGAGCCGAGCCCATTACACTGGCAGGCACGTGCCTATCATGATCAAATGTATTGGTACACCGTCTGGCATGCACATTACGAGAATGTGCAATGTGTTTCTGTTATTTATTTTCGTACATCCTGCTAACTTGTTTTACAGCTGTCGCAAGTATTGTTGTGATAATGTGAGTTTGCTGGACTCGCTATATCCTTACAGGTGTTCTGGATTCAGTGCGCGTATGCTTCGATTTTCTCCATACTGTGGGAAAAATATTCGGAGGTATGGGCATGCCATTTTAGGTTGGTATATCCGTGGGAAAAGAAACTGTTTCGACACCTAGGAGGCAGTTTGTCTAGCGTTACTGGTCTTCCAGGGCCGCAATTCGTTTGCACGGTGAGGTGCGCAGTGTATTCCGAGCCGTGAGTTGCCGTTTGAATTGCGCATACGCTTATGCGTACCTTTCTCTCGTAGGTCTGAGTGCTATTCCTATCACGTTGGTGCATTAGGTACCTTAAGGACCGTTAGTTACCTTAAAAGGGCATGTTTCCTTGAATAGCTAAGCTGTGCACTGTGAGATATTGTAGCACAAAGTTTCTGTTAACAATCATTATTTACTTTTATGTTATTTGAATCCGGAAATGCAAAGATCGCTTAGAAGGGCCCCACATGGCTCGCTGAGATTATGGAAAAGCTTCTTTTGGGGAACTCTGGCCCTAATCAAA
The DNA here is from genome assembly GCA_030765055.1 of Mantis religiosa. Classification (NCBI taxonomy): domain Eukaryota; kingdom Metazoa; phylum Arthropoda; class Insecta; order Mantodea; family Mantidae; genus Mantis; species Mantis religiosa. The sequence continues at coordinate 162,497,529 of CM060948.1, read as the reverse complement.
TTGTTTGGTTGGTTAAAGCTCAAGAGTATGTTGGGCATTTGGCTTTATATGCACAGTAGCAGATTTAGAAGTGTGTGCTAAGGGCGACCACAGTTCCAGTGCCAGGATTGTTAAGACTGTGTTTGAATGAATTTTACAAGGATGTTTTGGTCGTCTTTGCTGCTGTACGCCCAGATGCTGCAAGGGGATGTTCAGACGGTTGACTTTTGTGCGGCGTGCCAATTAGTTGCAAAAATGTGATAAGTGTTGCTGTTTATGAAATGTGACGATGGCGTCTTTGTGTTCGTTTGTGTTTTTGTGGAGCTAGTTGTAAGAGAGTACCAGTGTTCACTTTATTACCTTGTGTAAGCCGGAGTTAGTCTTTTGGGACATGGCCGATTGTAAAGACCGCCTTCGCGTTGTTTTCTGCGGCGGCGGCGGTGTGACGTTCTTCGAGTATTGTAGTGTGTTTTAATGTCGCTGCAGCTAGTGGGCGGTTTGTCTGGCCTTGCTGAACTTTCAGTGCATGGTGCAATGGGTACGTTAGGGCTTTAAATGGAATGCCAAGATACCGTGTTCTCAGTAGTGCAGGAAACTTGCGTAAAGTTTCAATTTCTGCATTTACTATATTTGATCTTGTTCTTTAAATCAGGCCTTTTTTGGCATGTGCGTTTTCACATTATTGTCTCTGTTAATATCTAGATAAACGTGATGTAATAGTTGGATGTTCTTGTTAAAAGGAACTCATGCCTTGGTCTTCCACGTGCTGTGGGAGGCGGAAATTCCGAGGTGTTTGCCTTTCATTAGAAAAAGGCAATGTCCACCAGATTTCCCAAGGAGAAAGGGGTGATCTCTACCTAAAGAGGACGATGCGTTTCTCATTTCTTTGGGCCATACATATCAAGGTTATATATTCGGCATAGTGGGGTTGCGTAATATCTACATATAGGCATGGCATTTGAATTTCATCGTGTTTTCATAAATTTCGAGGGGTTTGCTCTGCTATGGATGTACCCCTAATGCACAGGTTATGCCTTTTTTGTCTTTGGGTAGATTGGGGTCTAACATTCACATCATGTGTTTACCATTTGCAACTGTTGCACACCAGAAATGTGCAGTGGATGGTAAGCACTGCTTTAAACTCGGGCTGATGCGTTTCACACTTATCTTAATGATACAGTCGCGAAACTGTTCTGTATTGGAGGTGGTCTCCCTTTGCACTCGTGTTATTTCATCGGTATATCAGGCATTATTTTTTGCACTTGTCTCTTTGGTGATATTCGTTTATAGATAAGCTAGTAACAGAACGATCAGGAAGAGCAAATCGGCTAACAGCTAAAACTATTCATATCAATCAAGATTAATCTAATGATCAAAGATATTTAAGGAGTGTCATTAAAGAAGTAATTCGAGAGTTCGGTTTTATGTAATTGGATCTTGTTGGGAATCGCATGGTGAGGGCTTCAGTATACCGCTAATGCGCGGCGTAATTAGCGCTCTTTACTATTGCCGACATCCAGCGCGAGCGTGCGCATCTCTGACGTATTTTGAGTCCTAGGGTCGGTTTGAATAGCCCCACATGGATGGTTAGGGATTGGGAGAAAACTTAATTTGGGGATCTTCGCTACTGACAATGGTGCTTTTGGCGGTTAAACCTCCGAGTATGTTGGAGATTGGTCTAATTTTGCCGAGTAGCAGATATAGAGAAGACTGCTAAGGGTGGCCATCGTGCCAGTGCCTGGCGTCGGTTCTTGGATGAGGCTGAGTATGCGAAGGACCTTCTGGACGGCTTTAGTCGTTTTTACGGAGATGTGCTGCAGCAGCAAGCCCAGATGGTTTGTGTAGGGCTTCATGTCCGCGATTGGTACTGTGTAAAGTCGTTTGTGGTGTTTCACTGTGTTAGAGAGATATGTGGTACTGGTTGCTGTGTGAAATGTAGCTGTTCAGTCGTTTTGTTGGGTTTGTGTGGTGATAGCGCTTCTGGTAGGAGAGTCTCATTGCTGGTGTTGGTCGCTTTAGCACCTTGTATAAACCAGAGTTACTTGCGTTGGAGTATGCGCAGTGCAGATGCTTGCAGCTGCACGGTGATTTCTGTGAGTATTGTAGTGTGCTTTGGTGAGGCAGCAGTTAGGGTGTAGTTGTGTGGCGTTGCCTGGATTTTAGTGCCGAGCGTGTTTTGCGCGTTGAGAAGCGTAATGCGTGCACTTCGGTGATGTATGCTTCGTGTATTATATAATGTTAAGAGACTTTCTGCGTCGTAAATTTAAGGACTGCAACTGTTATGAAGGTTCATTACGTACTTTCGTTAATTGGAGGCATTAGTATTCGAGGTCAGTTCTGCAGAGCTGGCATTATGCCTGAAGTTTCGATGACAGTATTTATTAAATGCATTGTTTCTCACATGAGGCTTTAGGCACTTCTACTACTCCGTTTTCACTGTCTCCTGTTTTGATTTCTGGAAAAACCTGATGTAATAGTTGGATGTTCGTGTTGCAGGGACGTCATGCCTTGGTCTTCCTCATACTTTGAGAAGAAAAGTCCTAGGTATTGACCTTTCATTAGAAACAGCAGCGTCTACCAACTTCCCTAAACTGACACGGAGTAGCTCTGCTTTAATTGGAATAATCATTTCTCATACCTTTGAGCCATATATATCAAGGTAAAATATTACGTATAGTGGGGTTGCTTAATTGTGACACAATAGGCATGCCATTTGAAATCCATCAGGTTTGATGAATCCTGAGGTGTTTGCTCTGCTATGGATGTAACCACAATGCCAGGGTTATGCGTTTGTCTGCGGGTAGATTGGGGTACTGGGTGATCGGTAATGTGTAGCGGCGTTCGATATATTCCAATATCTTAGAGAAAAGTGGTACGAGTTCCTTTGTGAACTGCTGCTTTTTGGTCGTGGTGTTGGGGTTGTGTATTGGTGGAGCTATTGGTAAGACGGCGTCGGGGCTGTTGTTGTTTGGTTTAGCACTTTGTGTAAGCCGGATTTCCACGCGTTGGAGCAAGCAGCTTGCATAACTTTTTGCCTTGGTCTTCCATATTTTTGAGATTTTAAATAAGTGGGAATGTGTATGCAATTTGATAGGGTTTCACGCCAGTTTGGTGTAGTGGGTGACGTACTCTGCTGTAACTTCTATTGATTCATCCCTAATTTATATAAATGATATTGTCGCGTATCTGTTCTGTATCAGTGGTAGTCTCCCTTTGCAGTCGTGTAAATTCATTAGTGTTCTGCGCATTTTCTTTTCCACCTCTTACTCTTTGACATTTGTTTTTATCTGGCGTAGGTCAACTTTGTAACCATTGACTTAGAGCCGAGCCCATTACACTGGCAGGCACGTGCCTATCATGATCAAATGTATTTGTACACCGTCTGGCATGCACATTACGAGAATGTGCAATGTGTTTCTGTTATTTATTTTCGGACATCCTTCTAACTTGTTTTACAGCTGTCGCAAGTATTGTTGTGATAATGTGAGTTTGCTGGACTCGCTATATCCTGACAGGTGTTCTGGATTCAGTGCGCGTATGCTCGATTTTCTCCATACTGTGGGAAAAATATTCGGAGGTATGGGCATGCCATTTTAGGTTGGTATATCCGTGGGAAAAGAAACTGTTTCGACACCTAGGAGGCAGTTTGTCTAGCGTTACTGGTCTTCCAGGGCCGCAATTCGTTTGCACGGTGAGGTGCGCAGTGTATGCCGAGCCGTGAGTTGCCGTTTGAATTGCGCATACGCTTATGCGTACCTTTCTCTCGTAGGTCTGAGTGCTATTCCTATCACGTTGGTGCATTAGGTGCCTTAAGGACCGTTAGTTACCTTAAAAGGGCATGTTTCCTTGAATAGGTAAGCTGTGCACTGTGAGATATTGTAGCACGAAGTTTCTGTTAACAATCATTATTTACTTTTATGTTATTTGAATCCGGAAATGCAAAGATCGCTTAGAAGGGCCCCACATGGCTCGCTGAGATTATGGAAAAGCTTCTTTTGGGGAACTCTGGCCCTAATCAAATTGTTTGGTTGGTTGAAGCTCAAGAGTATGTTGGGCATTTGGCTTTATATGCACAGTAGCAGATTTAGAAGTGTCTGCTAAGGGCGGCCATATTTCCAGTGCCGGGATTGTTAAGATGGTGTTTGAATGAATTTTACAAGGATGTTTTGGTCGTCTTTGCTGCTGTACGCCCAGATGCTGCAAGGGGATGTTCAGACGGTTGACTTTGTTGCGGCATGTCAATTAGTTGCAAAAATGTGATAAGGATTGCTGTTTATGAAATGTGACGATGGCGTCTTTGTGTTGGTTTGTGTCTTTGTGGAGCTAATTGTAAGAGAGTACCAGTGTTCACTTTATTACCTTGTGTAAGCCGGAGTTAGTCTTTTGGGACATGGCCGATTGTAAAGACCGCCTTCACGTTGTTTTCTGCGGCGGCGGTGTGACGTTCTTCGAGTATTGTCGTGTGTTTTAATGTCGCTGCAGCTAGTGGGCGGTTTGTCTGGCCTTGCTGAACTTTCAGTGCATGGTGCAATGGGTACGTTAGGGCTTTAAATGGAATGCCGAGATACCGTGTCCTCAGTAGTGCAGGAAACTTGCGTAAAGTTTCAATTTCTGCATTTACTATATTTGATCTTGTTCTTTAAATCAGGCCTTTTTTGGCATGTGGCGTTTTCACATTATTGTCTCTCTTAATATCTAGATAAACGTTATGTAATAGTTGGATGTTCTTGTTAAAAGGAACTCATGCCTTGGTCTTCCACGTGCTGTGGGAGTCGGAAATTCCGAGGTGTTTGCCTTTCATTAGAAAAAGGCAATGTCCACCAGATTTCCCAAGGAGGCAGGGATGATCTCTGCCTAAAGAGGACGATGCGTTTCTCATTTCTTTGGGCCATACATATCAAGGTTATATATTCGGCATAGTGGGGTTGCGTAATATCTACATATAGGCATGGCATTTGAATTTCATCGTGTTTTCATAAATTTCGAGGAGTTTGCTCTGCTATGGATGTACCCCCAATGCACAGGTTATGCCTTTTTTGTCTTTGGGTGTATTGGGGTCTAACATTCACATCATGTGTTTACCATTTGCAACTGTTGCACACCAGAAATGTGCAGTGGATGGTAAGCACTGCTTTAAACTCGGGCTGATGCGTTTTACACTTATCTTAATGATACAGTCGCGAAACTGTTCTGTATTGGAGGTGGTCTCCCTTTGCACTCGTGTTATTTCATCGGTATATCAGGCATTATTTTTTGCACTTGTCTCTTTGGTGATATTCGTTTATAGATAAGCTAGTAACAGAACGATCAGGAAGAGCAAAGCGGCTAACAGCTAAAAGTATTCATATCACTCAAGATTAAGCTAATGATCAAAGAGATTTAAGGAGTGTCATTAAAGAAGTAATTCGAGAGTTCGGTTTTATGTAATTGGATCTTGTTGGGAATCGCGTGGTGAAGGCTTCAGCGTACCGCTAATGCGACATCCGACATCCAGCGCGAGCGTGCGCATCTCTGTCGTATTTTGAGTCCTAGGGTCGGTTTGAATAGCCCCACATGGATGGTTGGGGATTGGGAAAAACTTAATTTGGGGATCTTCGCTACTGACAATGGTGCTTTTGGCGGTTAAACCTCCGAGTTTGTTGGAGATTAGTCTAATTTTGCCGAGTAGCAGATATAGAGAAGACTGCTAAGGATGGCCATCGTGCCAGTGCCTGGCGTCGGTTCTTGGATGAGGCTGAGTATGCGAAGGACCTTCTGGGCGGCTTTAGTGGTTTTTACGGAGATGTGCTGCGGCAGCAAGCCCAGATGGTTTGTGTAGGGCTTCATGTCCGCGATTGGTACTGTGTAAAGTCGTTTATAGTGTATCACTGTGTTAGAGAGATATGTGGTACTGGTTGCTGTGTGAAATTTAGCTGTTCAGTTGTTTTGTTGGGTTTGTGTGGTGATAGCGCTTCTGGTAGGAGAGTCTCATTGCTGGTGTTGGTCGCTTTAGCACCTTGTATAAACCGGAGTTACTTGCGTTGGAGTATGCGCAGTGCAGATGCTTGCAGCTGCACGGTGATTTCTGTGAGTATTGTAGTGTGCTTTGGTGAGGCAGCAGTTAGGGTGTAGTTTGTGTGGCGTTGCCTGGATTTTAGTGCCGAGCGTGTTTTGCGCGTTGAGAAGCGTAATGCGTGCACTTCGGTGATGTATGCTTCGTGTATTATATAATGTTAAGAGACTTTCTGCGTCGTAAGTTTAAGGACTGCAACTGTTATGAAGGTTCATTACGTACTTTCGTTAATTGGAGGCATTGGTATTCGAGGAGGTCAGTTCTGCAGAGCTGGCATTATGCCTGAAGTTTCGATGACAGTATTTATTAAATGCATTGTTTCTCACATGAGGCTTTAGGCACTTCTACTACTCCGTTTTCACTGTCTCCTGTTTTGATTTCTGGAAAAACCTGATGTAATAGTTGGATATTCTTGTTGTAGGGACGTCATGCCTTGGTCTTCCTCATACTGTGAGAAGAAAAGTCCTAGGTATTGACCTTTCATTAGAAACAGCAGCGTCTACCAACTTCCCTAAACTGACAGGGAGTTGCTCTGCTTTAATTGGAATAATCATTTCTCATACCTTTTAGCCATATATATATGTATCTCAAGGTAAAATATTACGTATAGTAGGGTTGCTTAATTGCGACACATAGGCATGCCATTTGAAGTCCATCAGGTTTGATGAATCCTCAGGTGTTTGCTCTGCTATGGATGTAACCACAATGCCAGGGTTATGCGTTTCTCTGCGGGTAGATTGGTGTACTGGGTGATCGGTAATGTGTAGCGGCATTCGATATATTCCAATATGTTAGAGAAAAGTGGTACGAGTTCCTTTGTGAACTGCTGCTTTTCGAGCGTAGTGTTGGGGTTGTGTATTGGTGGAGCTATTGGTAAGATGGCGTAGGGGCTGTTGTTGTTTGGTTTAGCACTTTGTGTAAGCCGGATTTCCACACGTTGGAGCAAGCAGCTTGCATGACTTTTTGCCTTGGTCTTCCATATTTTTGAGATTTTATATAAGTGGGAATGTGTGTGCAATTTGATAGGGTTTCACGCCAGTTTGGTGTAGTGGGTGACGTACTCTGCTGTAACTTCTATTGATTCATCCCTAATTTATATAAATGATATTGTCGCGTATCTGTTCTGTATCAGTGGTAGTCTCCCTTTGCCGTCCTGTAAATTCATTAGTGTTCTGCGCATTTTCTTTTCCACCTCTTACTCTTTGACATTTGTTTTTATCTGGCGTAGGTCGACTTTGTAACCATTGACTTAGAGCCGAGCCCATTACACTGGCAGGCACGTGCCTATCATGATCAAATGTATTGGTACACCGTCTGGCATGCACATTACGAGAATGTGCAATGTGTTTCTGTTATTTATTTTCGTACATCCTGCTAACTTGTTTTACAGCTGTCGCAAGTATTGTTGTGATAATGTGAGTTTGCTGGACTCGCTATATCCTTACAGGTGTTCTGGATTCAGTGCGCGTATGCTTCGATTTTCTCCATACTGTGGGAAAAATATTCGGAGGTATGGGCATGCCATTTTAGGTTGGTATATCCGTGGGAAAAGAAACTGTTTCGACACCTAGGAGGCAGTTTGTCTAGCGTTACTGGTCTTCCAGGGCCGCAATTCGTTTGCACGGTGAGGTGCGCAGTGTATTCCGAGCCGTGAGTTGCCGTTTGAATTGCGCATACGCTTATGCGTACCTTTCTCTCGTAGGTCTGAGTGCTATTCCTATCACGTTGGTGCATTAGGTACCTTAAGGACCGTTAGTTACCTTAAAAGGGCATGTTTCCTTGAATAGCTAAGCTGTGCACTGTGAGATATTGTAGCACAAAGTTTCTGTTAACAATCATTATTTACTTTTATGTTATTTGAATCCGGAAATGCAAAGATCGCTTAGAAGGGCCCCACATGGCTCGCTGAGATTATGGAAAAGCTTCTTTTGGGGAACTCTGGCCCTAATCAAATTGTTTGGTTGGTTAAAGCTCAAGAGTATGTTGGGCATTTGGCTTTATATGCACAGTAGCAGATTTAGAAGTGTGTGCTAAGGGCGACCACAGTTCCAGTGCCAGGATTGTTAAGACGGTGTTTGAATGAATTTTACAAGGATGTTTTGGTCGTCTTTGCTGCTGTACGCCCAGATGCTGCAAGGGGATGTTCAGACGGTTGACTTTTGTGCGGCGTGCCAATTAGTTGCAAAAATGTGATAAGTGTTGCTGTTTATGAAATGTGACGATGGCGTCTTTGTGTTCGTTTGTGTTTTTGTGGAGCTAGTTGTAAGAGAGTACCAGTGTTCACTTTATTACCTTGTGTAAGCCGGAGTTAGTCTTTTGGGACATGGCCGATTGTAAAGACCGCCTTCGCGTTGTTTTCTGCGGCGGCGGTGTGACGTTCTTCGAGTATTGTAGTGTGTTTTAATGTCGCTGCAGCTAGTGGGCGGTTTGTCTGGCCTTGCTGAACTTTCAGTGCATGGTGCAATGGGTACGTTAGGGCTTTAAATGGAATGCCAAGATACCGTGTTCTCAGTAGTGCAGGAAACTTGCGTAAAGTTTCAATTTCTGCATTTACTATATTTGATCTTGTTCTTTAAATCAGGCCTTTTTTGGCATGTGCGTTTTCACATTATTGTCTCTGTTAATATCTAGATAAACGTGATGTAATAGTTGGATGTTCTTGTTAAAAGGAACTCATGCCTTGGTCTTCCACGTGCTGTGGGAGGCGGAAATTCCAAGGTGTTTGCCTTTCATTAGAAAAAGGCAATGTCCACCAGATTTCCCAAGGAGAAAGGGGTGATCTCTACCTAAAGAGGACGATGCGTTTCTCATTTCTTTGGGCCATACATATCAAGGTTATATATTCGGCATAGTGGGGTTGCGTAATATCTACATATAGGCATGGCATTTGAATTTCATCGTGTTTTCATAAATTTCGAGGGGTTTGCTCTGCTATGGATGTACCCCTAATGCACAGGTTATGCCTTTTTTGTCTTTGGGTAGATTGGGGTCTAACATTCACATCATGTGTTTACCATTTGCAACTGTTGCACACCAGAAATGTGCAGTGGATGGTAAGCACTGCTTTAAACTCGGGCTGATGCGTTTCACACTTATCTTAATGATACAGTCGCGAAACTGTTCTGTATTGGAGGTGGTCTCCCTTTGCACTCGTGTTATTTCATCGGTATATCAGGCATTATTTTTTGCACTTGTCTCTTTGGTGATATTCGTTTATAGATAAGCTAGTAACAGAACGATCAGGAAGAGCAAATCGGCTAACAGCTAAAACTATTCATATCAATCAAGATTAATCTAATGATCAAAGATATTTAAGGAGTGTCATTAAAGAAGTAATTCGAGAGTTCGGTTTTATGTAATTGGATCTTGTTGGGAATCGCATGGTGAGGGCTTCAGTGTACCGCTAATGCGCGGCGTAATTAGCGCTCTTTACTATTGCCGACATCCAGCGCGAGCGTGCGCATCTCTGACGTATTTTGAGTCCTAGGGTCGGTTTGAATAGCCCCACATGGATGGTTGGGGATTGGGAGAAAACTTAATTTGGGGATCTTCGCTACTGACAATGGTGCTTTTGGCGGTTAAACCTCCGAGTATGTTGGAGATTGGTCTAATTTTGCCGAGTAGCAGATATAGAGAAGACTGCTAAGGGTGGCCATCGTGCCAGTGCCTGGCGTCGGTTCTTGGATGAGGCTGAGTATGCGAAGGACCTTCTGGACGGCTTTAGTCGTTTTTACGGAGATGTGCTGCAGCAGCAAGCCCAGATGGTTTGTGTAGGGCTTCATGTCCGCGATTGGTACTGTGTAAAGTCGTTTGTGGTGTTTCACTGTGTTAGAGAGATATGTGGTACTGGTTGCTGTGTGAAATGTAGCTGTTCAGTCGTTTTGTTGGGTTTGTGTGGTGATAGCGCTTCTGGTAGGAGAGTCTCATTGCTGGTGTTGGTCGCTTTAGCACCTTGTATAAACCAGAGTTACTTGCGTTGGAGTATGCGCAGTGCAGATGCTTGCAGCTGCACGGTGATTTCTGTGAGTATTGTAGTGTGCTTTGGTGAGGCAGCAGTTAGGGTGTAGTTGTGTGGCGTTGCCTGGATTTTAGTGCCGAGCGTGTTTTGCGCGTTGAGAGGCGTAATGCGTGCACTTCGGTGATGTATGCTTTGTGTATTATATAATGTTAAGAGACTTTCTGCGTCGTAAGTTTAAGGACTGCAATTGTTATGAAGGTTCATTACGTACTTTCGTTAATTGGAGGCGTTAGTATTCGAGGTCAGTTCTGCAGAGCTGGCATTATGCCTGAAGTTTCGATGACAGTATTTATTAAATGCATTGTTTCTCACATGAGGCTTTAGGCACTTCTACTACTCCGTTTTCACTGTCTCCTGTTTTGATTTCTGGAAAAACCTGATGTAATAGTTGGATGTTCTTGTTGCAGGGACGTCATGCCTTGGTCTTCCTCATACTGTGAGAAGAAAAGTCCTAGGTATTGACCTTTCATTAGAAATAGCAGCGTCTACCAACTTTCCTAAACTGACAGGGAGTTGCTCGGCTTTAATTGGAATAATCATTTCTCATACCTTTGAGCCATATATATCAAGGTAAAATATTATGTATAGTGGGGTTGCATAATTGCTACACATAGGAATGCCATTTGAAATCCATCAGGTTTGATGAATCCTGAGGTGTTTGCTCTGCTATAAATGTAACCACAATGCCAGGGTTATGCATTTGTCTGCGGGTAGATTACGGTACTGGGTGATGGGTACTGCTTTCGAAATATTCCAATAAGTTAGAGATAATGGTACGAGTTGCTGTGTGAATTTTTTTTTTTTTTTTTTTTTTTTTTTTTTTGTCTTTGTGTTGGTGCTGTGTATTGGTGGAGCTTTTGATAAGATGGCGTTGGGGCTTTTTTCTTTTTTTTTTTCTTAGCTTAGCACTTTGTGTAAGCCGGATTTCCACGCGTTGGAGCATTTGCTGTGCATGGCTTTTTGCCTTCGTCTTCCAGGTTTTTGAGATTCTAAATAAGTGGGATTGTGTATGTCATTTGATATTGTTGCACGGCAGGGTTGTCCAGTGGGTGACGTGCTCTGCTGTAACTTCTATTGATTCAACCCTAAGTTATAGAAATTATATTGTCGCGTATCTGTTCTGTATCAGGGATAGTCTCCCTTTGCACTCATGTAAATACATTAGTGTTCTAGGCATTATTTTTTCCACCTCTTGCTCTATTACACCTTCCCATTCTTGGTGGAGTAGGTCGACTTTGCCACCATTTACTTGGAGCCGTGCCTATTACAGTCGCAGGCACGTGCCTTTCATGATCAAATGTATTTGGACACCGTCTGGCATTCACATTACGAGAATATGCAATGTGTTTCTGTTATTAATCTGGGATATCCTTCTGTCATGTTTTATAGCTGTCGCAAGTATTGATGTGATAATGTGAGTTGTTTGCTGGGCTCCCTATATCCTGACAGGTGTTTTGGATGCACTTTGCTTATGCTTTGGTTTTTCACATACTGTGGGAACAATATTCGTAGGTATGTCATGCCGTTTTAGGTTGGTATATCCGTGGGAAAACAAAATGTTGGGTCACCTATGAGGCAGTTTGTCTCACATTACTGGTCTTCTAGGCCCGCAAATCTTTTGCACCGTGAGGTGCGCAGTGTATGCCGAGCCTTTAGTTGAGCTTGGTGGTTGCAGTTTGAGTTGTGCATATGCTTATCTGTACCTTTCTCTCGTAAGTCTGAGTGCTATTCCTATCACAATGGTGCACCAAATGCGTTAAGGACCATTAGTTACCTTAAAAAGGCATTTTTCCTTGGGGAGGTAAGCTGTGCACTGTTGGATGCTGTAGCATAAAGTTTCTGTTAACAATCATTTACTTTTGTTAGTTATATCCGGAAATGCAAAGATCACTTAGAAGGGCCCAACATGGATCGCTGAGATTATGAAAGGCTTCATTTGGGGAACTCTGGCACTAATCAAATATTTTGGATGGTTAAACCTCCAAGTATGTTAAGCATTTGTCTACGCATGCTCAGTAGCAGATTCAGAAGTGCCTGCTAAGGGCGTCCACAGTTCCAGTGCCGGGACTGTTAAGACGTTTTTGATTGAATTTTACAAGGATGTTTTGGTCGTCTGCTGGTGTACGCGCAGATACTGCAACAGCATGTTCAGACGGTTGACTTTGGTGCGGCGTGCCAATGTGTTGCAGAAATATTATAAGAGTTGCTGTTTATGAAATGTGATGATGGCGACATGTTGGGGTTGTGATTTTGTGGAGCTAGTGGTAAGACAGTATTAGTGCTCACTTTATTACCTTGTGTAAGCCAGAGTTAAACTCTTTTGGGACATTGCTGATTGTAGAGACCGCCAGCACGTTGTTCTCTAAAGCGATGGTGTGATGTTCTTCGAGTATTGTAGTGTGTTTTAAAGTCGCTTCAGCTAGTGGGCGGTTTGTCTGGCATTTTTGAACTTTCAGTGCCGCTAGTGGTGGGCACGATGGTGTGCGCAATGTGTTGACTTAAAATTTCAGTTTCGTGGTGGTAGTTCGTGTAGTGCGAAATGTTGGCTTAAGGTCTGCGTCTTAGGCGTAAGGGCTGTCCCAGTCATATTGGTTGAATGGGTACGTTAGATCCGATATTGGAAGTATTTGTCTTTGGGGAGGTGACCTCTGCAGTGCTGGAAACTCGTGTGTAAAGTTTCCATTTTTGTGTCTACTAAGTGCATATTTGATCTTGTTCTTTGCATCAGGCCTTTCTTTGGTATGTGCCGTTTTCACATTGTCTGTCTTGATTTCCGGATAAACATGATTTAAGAGTTGGATGTTCTTGTTGCAGGTACCTCATGGCTTGGTCTTTCTCATACTGTGGAGAGAAAATTCCTAGGTATTGACGTTTCATTAGAAATAGCAGCGTCCACCAACTCTCCTAAACTGACAGGGAGTTGCTCTGCTTTAATTGGACTGCCCACCTCGGTAGCGTGATAGCACCATGTCTGCCTCACGTTCAAGAGGTCCCAAGTTCGAATCTCGGTCAGGGTGAGTTACCTGGATAAGGTTTTTCCGGGGTTTTCCCTTATCCTGAAAGACAAATGTCGGGTAACTCTAAGCTCCATGGACCCCGGGCTCTTTTGAGCATCATTTCACCCATTCCATTCATCGTCCTATTTGACTTACTATTTGGAGGACGTAAATTAAAAAAAAAATTAAAAACAAAATTTGGACTAATCAGTTCTCATACCTTTGAGCCATACATATCAAGGTTAAATATTCGGCTTAGTGGGGTTCTGTAATATCTACATACAGGCATGGCATTTAAAATTCATTGTGGCTCCTAAATTTCGAGGAAGTTTGTTATGGGATGTACCCCCAGTGCACAGGTTATGCCTATGTCTTCCAGTAGATTTGGGGTCTAACAGTCATAAGCATGTTTTGACCATTTGCAACTGTAGCACGTCAGAAATTTGCAGTGGATGTTAAGCACTGCTTTAAACTCTGATTGATGCATTGTGCACTTGTCTTACTGATACTGTCGCGAAACTGTTCTGTATTGGTGGTGGTCTCCCTTTGCACTCGTGTTATTTCATCGGTATATCAGGCATTTTTTGCACTTGTCTCTCTGGTGAAATTCATTTATTGGTAAGTTGGTAACAGAAGGATTAAGAACAACAAAGGGGCTAACCGCTACAACTTTTCATATCAAGGTTGATCTAATCAGCAAAGAGGTTTAAGCAGTGCAATTAAAGTAGCATTCAGTAATTCTTTTTAATTAATCGGATCTTGTTGGGAATCGAGTGGTTAATGTTTAAGGTTACTGCTGATGCACGGCGTAATTGGCGGTGTTTACTGTTGCTGACATCCAATTCGAGCGAGCGCATCTCTGTTGTATTCGGAGTCCATGGACCGCTGAGTTTTAGTGAAAAACTTTCTTTGAGCATCTTCGGTACTACGAAATGTGTTTTTGGCTATCATGCTTCCGAGTATGTTGGGGAATAGTCTATTTCTGCCGAGTAGCAGAAACAGAGGTGGCTGCCAGGGTCGGCCTCTGCGCGTGGTGTGGATATTTGAACGAGGCTCACGATGCCAAGGATGTTTTAATCCGTCTTTGGTGGTGTGTGCGCAGATGGACTACAAGAGCATGTCCATACTTTTGATGTGTGACTTCTTGTCCGTTATTGAATCTTTGGGGTGTCGTGAGATATCTTCCACGTTGTTGGAGATATATGGTAGGAGTTACTGTTTGTGAATTGTTACGTTGTAATCGTTGGTTTGTAGTTGTGCTGTGGAGGAGCTAGTGGTAACAGAGCATCGGTGCTTGTGTTGCTCGCTTTAGCACCTTGTGTAAGCCGGAGTTAAATGCGTTGGAGCATGCGCTGTGCAGGGGCTTGCAGCTGGGGTATGATTTTTTGTGAGTATTTTAGTGTGCTTTGTTGAAGTTGCAGCTAGGGGGTGGTTCGTTTGTCGTTGCTGGGCTTTTAGTGCCCCGCATTGTTTGTACGCCGAGAGGCACAATGTGTCAACTTTGGTGTTGAGCTTCGTGATTGTGGTGTGTGTATTGCATAATGTTGACAAGAGGTTCTGCGTCGTAAGTTTAAGGGCTGCTCCTGTCCTAATGGTTGATTACGTACTTCAGTGACGTTATACGTAGGCATTTGTTTTTTAGGAGGTGAGCTTTGCAGTGCTGGCAGCTTGCATAAAGGGTCCCATTACAATAATTATAAAGTGCATTGTTCTTCATATGAGGCGTTAGGCATTTGTGCTTGTTCTATTTGCATTGGATTCCCTGTTTTAATTTCAGGATAAATGTGATGTTATTCTTGGGCATTCTTGTACTTCTCGAGCAACTGTTCTTGTTGCACGGACCTCATGCCGTGGTCTTCCACAGACTGTGGGAACGAAATGTCGGGTAGGGACACGCCATTTCACAGACTGTGGGAACGAAATGTCGGGTAGGGACACGCCATTTGTAATTGCTATACCCATCATATTTCCTAAACAGTGAGGAATTTTGCTGCATTAAATGCACCCTTCATGTATCATGCCCTTGATGCTTATATATCATGGTTAAATATTCTGTATAGTGGTGTTACAAATAGGTGTTGTATATATATAGTTTTACAAATATATTTACAAATAGGCATGCCAATTGAAATCCATCATGATTCTTAAATTTAGAGGAGTGTGCTGTGTTACAGATGCACCCACAGTGCCTTTGTCTTCTTGTTAATTGGGGTGTTAAATTCCTAAGCATGTGTGTGCCATTTGAAATGTTTGCTTGGCATGGATGTGCAGTGGATGGGATACACTGCTGTAACATTTATTGATGGATTTTTCGTTATTAATAATATTTTGTTTATCTGCCCTGCATTAGGGATAGTTATCATTTGTTATGGAAACTATTGCATTATCCTTATGCTTTGGTTGCCACATACTGCGGCAAAAGAATTCCTAGGTAGGGGCATGTCTTTTGAAATTGTTTCCACCATAGTAAGACAGAAAGTCTGTTCGGCAAAGAGACTGATTTTCATTAAATGTATTTGGGCTGTCTGGCATGTGTATTACAAGAATGAGTTATGTAATACTATAACTCATTCTCAGATATGCTTCTGTCATTTGTTATAGGCGTGGAAAGCATTGCTCTGATAATGCGAGTTGTTGGCTCGGTTCTAGAAGTGCTCCAGGTGTTCTTAATGCACTGAGCTCATGCTTGGTCTTCCACATTCTGTAGGAATAAGACTACTAGTTATTTGCATGCCATTTGAAATTAGTATATCCGTGGGAAGACAGAATTTGGTTTCAGCTAAGGTGCAGTTTGGCTGGCGTTACTGGTCTTCCAGGGCCACAAGTTGTTTGCATGCTGAGGTGTGCAGTGTGCCGAGCCTGGAGTTCAGCTTCATTGCAGTTTGAATAGTGCATGCACTTATGAGTATGACTGCATCATAAGTTGGAGTGCTATTCCTGTTGCATTGGTTCATTAGGTAGGTTAAGGACCATTAGGTATGTTAAATGGAGGTATTTTTCCTTGGGGAGGTTGGTTACTTCTGCAATACTGGATTCTGTTATATAAAATTGCCATTACAATAATTATTAAGTGAATTCTCTTTTATAAGTTCCACAGACATCTGGTGAAATTTTTGCACGATGGAGATGTGTAGTGAATGATATGCACAGCTGTAACTCCAATTTATGTGTCTAGCATTTATATTAATATTTTTGGGTATCTGTTCTGTATTAGAGATAGTGTCCCCTTGGTTTCATGTTAGTTATCAGTGTCCTAGTTGTTATTTTTAAGAACAGAAAGAAAATAGTGTGGCCGAGTGATCAGACTCCTTGACTCTCACCAAGGCGGCCAGGTTTCAATCCCAGGCAACTGCACAGTGAAATTTGTAGTGGAGAAGACGTCATTGGAGCAGGTTTCCTCCAGGTCCTCCTTTTTCCCTCGCCATTATTCCACCAATTGCTCCATCATTCATTTTTCTTACCATTCATTTCACACTCGTACTATCATCCACTTCTCTTGCTCTCAAGCCAGTCGTTGAGTTGGCACCTCAGCCCTGGTTCCTTTAACAGCCTCAGTGCTTAGGTTTCTCTCTTTCTAACTTTCCAGGCTAATGGAATCCGTGTCTCCTAACACCAGTATCTGTGATGTAAGGGGGGGGGTAAAGAAATTGTAGGTTCAGTTGTTGCCTTGGTTCTGTAATTCAGACTTGACCTGAAATAAAATTAATTGCTGCAAAAAATGAATAGAAATTCAGAACAAAATGTACAGTGGCAGTTAGAATGGTAAAAATGGGGAAAATAGTATTGTGACTTTGTGGGTTCGTGAAAATCAAAAGTCGAGGCTTCAAATACAAAAACTGCACTTTATTTTCCTAGCAAATACATTTGCCACATCACAATTTGCTAGCTAACCTAAAACTGTTTATTTTCTCTAACAACTACTCTCAACTGTCTCTCACTTCCGGTAACGATCGGCCATCATTTTTCATCGGCTTCGCAAGCCTACCACCAGAGTGACAATATATATAATATTTTAAATGTTTATCTTTGTTTCTTCATTACCATTCACAATTTGACAAATATAAATCACAGGGTCATTAATGTACCATGTCTCTTGAGTTTCCATTTGCCCGATGAATTCACTTCCTGCCTGCCACTTCGTATAGGCACCTATTGGTTAGCAAGGTAGAGATTAGGTATATTTCAATGAGTAAGGACTATGATACAGTGAATCACAAGATTAACATAATTTTGAGTCGTCTAGTACTCAATGCTCCATTTAATGCTAGTGTTTACCTAGAACGTATTTTGTCAGGAGTCGACAGCAGCTGATGTTAGGAAGGTCCTAACGATAGGTGTTCTAAGTAAACACTAGCAATTAAATGGAGCATTGAGTACTAGACGACTCAAAATTACAATAATTAGGTATATTATTTGCCATTATTCTCACCTGTCATTTTACTCCAACTGAAATTCAGTGCAAACTGCATTACAAGACCTTGAAATTACCATTTATTGCCATAGAGTCATTACCTTCAGTTATTATAAATGCTGCTTGAAGAGTACTTGATGAAAAACAATGATTTTGGAATATGTAATTGCAATTATTCAAAATACTTTACCATTATAAACAGATTGTTGCAGCTGCTTTCTACATTGTGCATGCTACATCACAGTGGCTTGTGTTATTTAATGGTTTGACATCATAGCCAGTAAAAAATGAAAATGCTTTCACTTCTGTCAGTTATGAATGCTGATTTATTTCCTTTCATTTATAGAACTAAGATTTTATAACATGTACCGAACTTGTGGATAATCTTAATATGGCATCAATTAGAATTGTCACACTTGCTGTTGTTCACGCAACAAGCATTGTCATTTTTTAATCATTAAGATTATCCATTTGTTGCATGAATTGCTATTGTAAATTCTGATTTTCATAAAGAGACATTCTTATGTTAATTTGTATATGTATAGATGACTTAATTATTTAAGTTTTCTTTTTTTTTAATTTAACGTTTTCTTTTTTTATGTTGATGCTCCAGAAGTTGAAGACAGAATGAAAGGTTGGCATTACTCATGCTTGATTATTCAGAATCTCAAAGAATCGTTCAAAAGCATTCCAGTTATATGAGCAATAATGGAGTGTCAATTTTGTGTGTGAACTACATATTTCAGAATGTTTTATTTCATGCTGGAAGTATTACGATGTGTGAAAACCTGTACTTGACTTTTAAAATCTTTTGACTTTTTTTAACGTTTGATCATCATATTCAAGCATGTCTTCTTGAGTAAATACAACTTTACATTCTGAGGTAAATTGTCACTTTTAAGACTAAGAGTTTGTGTAACTCTGCATTAGCATTGTTTCTCTTGTCTCTTAAACTGTTTACTGTATGTAATTTAAATCTTTAGCAAGAATGTTTATACAATTTACATTTTTATTTTTTTAGTATGTTTATATTTTCATGCATGAATGTAAAGATTATTTTTCAGTCGTTTTAACAATTTTATGCTGATGTTGTATTTGCTGTGGTGGTTCTGTTCTTATCTAGGGGAACCACATTATTATGAATTGTTGTAGTGCTACCAAGACATTCAAAATAAAGTGTGTTTGTATTCCGTAGAACTGTCAATATCTTTAATAAGACATAGAATAGTCAGTTTATGAACAACCATTATGAATGTATGGCTTTTGTTATGTTAAAACTGAATAAAAATGTTAAAGAATTTCATAAGAAAACTTCCAAGTGTTTTCTGGTCACCGTTCTTTTCCTTTAAACCACCAGTGCTGTGAGATTATACCTGTTAATGTTTCAAAAATATTCAGTATACAATATTGTCATGACCCTCTTTGTTCTCATTACTTTAGCATTTAAATTACTTCACATCCGTGAGGGCCAACATTAAGGGACGTGAACTCGCTAGGCATGTATGGTTTTACTTTAAGAGGATCTTGGACTTTAGAAGTTGTGAAAGGGAGGGCTAACTACATCACAGATGCAGAAAAGCCTAAATCATAATCACTAATTTATTAATAAACACAATAACAGTACCTTTACATACTTTTCTGGTGTCACAGCATCGGCCCTTGGAGATGACACAAACTGGACTTCTCTCGTTGCAAGCAAATCACCTACTGGCTTTTGCATCCCCAAGTCAGCCAGTTGCTGCCTGGGCAACCCATGCTTCCCCCCTCCCTCCTTAACTTATGATTGGAAGCTTCTAGAACAATTTTGAAAAGTGTTGATGCTGCTAATGGCATAGAAAGATGATTTCCCCTCGACACTTATATTATGCAACTCACCAGATCCATATTACGTCATCCATCCGGGATTCTGTGAGTAACCTATTTCCACATAGTCATCTTACACCCCTTGGCAACAAACCGACGCTTACGTCATTCTTTTAGTGTGTTACCATCTAAATCCCATTTTACATATTAAGAATTATTAAATTTTAATAAACCCATTTGCTACATCTCCTCGGCATCTCAATAAGTTGACGACCTCGTCAACATAGGTACTCCTGTACAATTACATTTACATTGTGACCACATGTACAAAATGAGACAGAAAATAAAATTGAAACATTAAGAAAAAAAACAAAATGTCTGTGTGAATTATGAACAAAGTTATATAGGAGTTCCCAAGCCTGAAATAATCTGTTAAAACAAATTATAGAAGGGAAAGATAATGTTTTCCCTTCTGTAACACTTCTTTTAAAAAAATGTATGTATAAGTAGTAAACCTTGCCCCCTCCCACCATAGTACACTGCAGTTTTTCACTTGACACCATCAAGTCTGTGTATAGGTGTGATAGCAGAGATGGTGTATAAATGTCACAACACAACTGGCAGTCTGGTGACTTCTCCTTTAGTAGAAGTATTTCTTTACTGGTTACCGATGAAGATCTTGTAGATGTGTTTGGAGGACCGACGTAACCTTTTGGTCTCCTGATGCAAGACTAGGGACAAATCTTTTGTCCAGAAAGAGTGTAGCCAGTCGACGAATGGCATTCAGGAGATATACAGACTGCTGCCAGCAGAGCCAGCCGCCAGGGGAGGGGCAGTTGCTACAGCAAACTTCAGCTAGGCATGTAGGCAATCCATAGAGTTATACAGGCAGGGATTCCAAATAGTGCATGATTTAGCATAAATCTATAACAGGTTGTAAATAATATAAGAGATACATCAAAGTTGAACAAATGAAAATAAGTGGTCACAATAACATATTTAATAGAAAATATAATGATACAGTTAGTATGAAAACATGAATATACAGTGAGAAACAGTTTACAATAAGAGAAAAAAACAGAAGTTACAATAAACAATTACAAGTGATACATGAAGCTGTAGTGTTGATAAATTGTTCTTAAACAATAATAATACATGTAGTAAAAATAACAAACCTTAAATCTAATGCCTACAAGCAAAATAACCTAAAAGGTGGCCACCAAGACTCTAGTCATAAATAGAACAATATAACTGCAGAAAATATTCTGGGGATCCCCACAAATTAAACAAGACAACTACAGTACCAACCATAAATGTCCCAAACTATACACATGCAAAGTATCATGCACCAAAGTCTGCTACGGATACAAATGATGTACAAACTACAATAATAATATGGGCCCCTACTGCACTTAACATCAAAAGTAAAAACAGAAAGTATGTCAAACTGTACAACCAAACAAAATCCATGAAAGATGGGGACAAGACAGGGGTGGTCAGGGAAAGCAGGTATCCTCAGATGCCACAGCATTCACGTCTTTCAACTTCTTTTATCACATGACACTAGCAGATGACCATTACAAAATATCACAAATTTGCAAACAGAATATCATTAGAGTGCATACGTAATAACTTTACATCACCAAAATACAAAACATCACTCATCAGTTAGAACATAACAGTAAACATAGTGATAATAACTTAGCTAAATGAACACACGTAAAACATAAAACATCTTAATCACTACAATAGGCTCATATCAGAAACTATTGTGATAACCAAACTTGCACATATACATACCACCAATACTAGTAATGTTGGTTACAAATTAACGTTAGCCAGTACTTTTAATCACTAAATAGTAATACAATCTGCAGTACCGAAACAATAAGTATATTTCCCTTCATCAGTTGCAACAAAAAAACAAAAAATTAATTATTCACATGTCTTACACTATTTATTCAATCCCTTTAATATAACAAAATGGATACCTAACTCAAGGTATTATTACAACAAATGAGACATGAAATGAAAATTAGGGAAAAGTTGATAGATTAATGAAAATACAGGGGACACCATGTTAACTCAACATAAGTTCAATTTATACTTTTAAGCCTTTTGGCACATTATGCAGAATTAGTAAGTGGACCTAAAAATAAATTAGCAAAAATTGAAGCCAGGACTAGCTAGAAATTTCTATTTCTAACCAGGGGCCGGGATAAGTCCTGCCATGACTGAACATAAGAATCATAACCATAACGCAGCCTATACCTGACCACACATAATCAAGAAGATGCACTTAGTTTTCTGGTTTTCACATATACATTTTCCACAACCACTTCACTTAGGACACAACCATACATAATCATCAAAATATGCAGACAAAAAAGCATAGGTCTATGTGACCAATCAAATATGTCTGTAAAGCCAAAACACCACAGTGAGTAATTGTCCATATAAAGGTATACCACTCAAATTTCATAAAATCCAGATCTAAAAGAAACACATTCAAACAATGGATCATCTATCCATAGAGAACAATAGTCATTAGTAAAGCAAAAATATAGATTAAGTTTGTGCAATGTCTACCAAGCTCTTCCGAAGTAATTGTGCTGAAAAGAAAAAAAACATTCATAACACACTTGTTGCAATTCACGCATCCATTAAAAAAAAACTACTACACATCTTAAAACTATGATGCTACATAAATTCACCAACACTTAATCCATTTTGCAGGTACATGACGCCTAATCTGCAAAATTTCACACAACTCCTCTCACTACCTCCTCTATACTACCACTGCATTTAAGGGTACATAGCGACAAGTCCTTGAAGCCCAGATAACTTTTCCTACTACACACACATAACTTAATCCCAGGGCACTCCTTGGCACCATTAGGATAAGACACACACTTGCAACAACTTACAAAAACATACAGAAAGAGAAATTACAACATTACTCTTAAAAGGGGAGGGGAAAAAAACTAGTGAGACAAAGCACAAGCGAAATCAAAATGTTTCAAGTTTCCAAAAAACCCAATAATTTAGACAACCTGCTTCATCATTGCTGATTAACCAAATATTGCTCAAAAGGTCATTTAGAGGTGATATGGTCATGTAGGGTCATAAGGGAAAATGTGGGACACATGAACAGGTTGCAATTTGGAATGAGGAGCATTAGGATGACGAGCTGCATCAGTAACTGGGGTAATTTGTTTGACAATTTTAAATGGACGAAAATATTGATGCAGAAGCTTTGTACATTTACCTTTCTTCCTAATTGGTTTGAAGACTTTTACAAGTTGACCTATAGCAAATTTAATATCCCTATGTTTAGTATCAAAATAAGTTTTCTGTTTCACTCAGTTAATATTAATTGCAAGTTCCCTGGCTTTTTGAATGTCCTGGAGAGTTTTACGTACAAATAATTCATTAGAAGTGGCTTGCAACTGGACTTCATTTGGCAATGCTGGTTCACGACCATACATCAAAAAGAAAGGAAAAAGTTTTGTAGTTTCTTGAACAGAGGAATTATAAGAAAACACTACATCAGGCAAGACAGAATTCCAGTTCTTCTGATTATCTACAAAGTGACTAAGCCTGTTAAGAAGTGTCTGATTAAATCATTCAGTAAGCCTGTTACATGCAGGATGGTATGCACTAGTAAAACTGGGGGAGACTGATAAAGCCTTCAACAACACCTGAGTTATTTGGCTGCGGAAGACTACCTCGATCAGAAAGTAGCTGCGCTGGAGCACCATGTTAAATATAATGTGGTGCAAGATGAACTTCGCAACATGAGGAATGGTAGCAGATGGTAATGCAGCATACTCAACCCAGCAAGTGGCACATTACGTGCAGACAATAATGTCTGTTACCAGAATTAGATTGAGGCAGAGGATCCAAAGATCTATTCCCCAACGTTCCTCCACAGCAGAGACAGCAAAGGGTTGAAGCAAACCTGATGGTTTCTGATTCAACAGGGCTTTTCGAGATTGACAGCTGCTACACGTTTTTACAAAATGTTCAATATCATTTTTCATGCCAATGCAATAGTACCTAGAATGCATTTTATTAAATGTTTTTGAGAAACCTAGATGTCCAGAAAGGAGTTTGTCATGAGCTGAGGATAGAAGTTCATGTTTTAAGGTTTCTGGTATAACTAACAAATGAAGAGGACCGGTAGACCCAGCATTTTTCTGATATAATACATTCGACTTCAGAACATCAGATGCAGCCTGATGCTGTAACTTAGGTGAGGCCTTGGAGCTATCCTGCAAGGTTTGAATTAGGGGTGCCAAAAGGTGGTCAGCTTTTTGTTTTTCAGCGACTTCAACTGGTGATAAAAGACATGTAATTATTTCATCAAACTCATCAACTTCATGATCTACAGGCTGTAAATCAAGGAACGTAGACAAAGTGTCTGCATCAAGGTGCTTTTTCCCAGACTTGTAACAAATAGTATAATCAAACTCCTGTAATTTCAAACTCCAATATCATCAGGAATAACACATAAATAAAAGTTGCAATTTACAGGAAACCAACACATTCAGAAAATCACAAAGTAATAGCTACAACCCAATTATACATAAACATACCATAATAAACAGTGTTATACATGGACTATACTGCTCGCAAAAGTTAGTCATATGAACGCTGGCCAATGCTCAAGTGGAGTGCTGTTGTCAAGCATACTGCATGTGCCCCAGAGGTTCTGTACATAAGAGCAGTTTTATCCGCCAGCAAAGGTTTTGGCTATTCTTCCCACATTCAATACAACGGCTGTATTGTCATTTAGTTGAGCATTGTCACTTTGCTATTTCAGAGCTTAACAGTTAACCTTAAACACCAATGAGAAAGCAGCATCTCAGTTTAAAGTAGATTCAAATTGGCCAGTAGGCTCACAATGGCCACGAACAAAGTAATTTACACTTTGTGCGACAGATGGCCTTAGTATTCAGTTATTGGGTTCAGAAAGAGAAAGGGAATATGCCAAGAGATAGCAGCATTCTTGACCTTTGAGAATTGCCTACATCACTCATCAACTCTGTAAGCTCGTCTTCTTAACCCAAGGTTCCTTTCCGGGTACAAACCCCTGTAATTTCAAACTCCAACGGGCTAATCTACCAGTAAGATCCTTCAATTTGTTGAGATAACACAAGGAGTGATGATCCGAAATGATGTGAACTTTATACCCATAAACGTAAGTTCGAAAATGAATCAACCCCAACACAATAGCTAACAATTCCAACTCAGGGACACTATAATTCTTTTGAGATTTAGATAGGGTACGAGAAACATAAGCTACTGGTCTAAGAACACCATTTATGTGTTGTAACAAAATAGAACCAATTCCTACACCACTGGTATCAGTATATGGTTCAGTATAAGTCCCAGGTGTGTAGTGTGCTAAGACTGGAGCGGAAGACAAAGCATCCTTTAAGTGTTGAAAAGCCTGTTGTTGATCATTACCCCAAACAAATTCCTGATCTTTCTTAGTGAGCTGAATGAGGGGGTAAGCAATTTTAGCACAATCCTTAAAAAATTTCCTCTAAAAGTTAAACCTAACATTTTACGGACTTCTATAATAATCTTAGGGCGAAGCAATTGTTTCATAACTACAAGTTTGTCAGCATATGGAGAAATACCCTGGTGACAAACTTCGAAACCTAATAGTTTAACCTTGTTCATAGCGAAAAAACACTTTGCAGGTTTAAGCTTGAAATTAAACTCCTGTAGTCGCCTAAAAACAGCTTCTAAATTTGCCAAAAATTCCTCAAATGATTTTGCATAAACCAAAATGTCATCCAAATAGGCAAAAGCTTTCTTGAAGTTAAGATCGCCCAACAGGTTATCAGCACAATAACTGAAAAATCTAGGGGCATTAGCAAGACCAAAACTTATCATCGAAATTCAAATTGACCTGTGGAAGTAACAAATGATGTGTACTTTTTAGAATTTTCCTCAAGTGGTACCTGAAAATATGGCGAAATCAGATCGAGACTACAAAACCAGGAAGCTTCATTGAAGTGACACAGAAGATCATCTATGATGGGTAAGGGAAACGATGATGTGACTGTTACACTATTCAATTTTCTATAGTCCACACAATACCATATTGATCCATCCTTCTTTTCAACTAGAACCACAGGGGATGCTCAATATGATTGAGATTCTCTGATAATACCTGCTTCTTTCATTTCTTGTACCTGCTGATCAATGATTTATTGTTTATGGGGAACCCTATGGGGATGTTGCTTAATAGGTGTGGGGTCAGTAACCTGAAATTCAAATTGTGCTACATTTGTGGTGCCTAATTCTTGCAATGAGGTTGGAAAAATATGTGTATAATTCAAAAGCAAAGCATGAAGTTGATGTTTATGAGTCACTGTGAGATTATTACAACATTAAAATCAAATTTAGGTGCTTTCAGGGTAGTTACTTGCTGTGGACAAATAGAATGACTGTACAAAAGCAACATCTTGGACATTAGCAAAAACAGTGCATGCAAACAAAGTTTTAGGTTCACCAGAATTATTATGAACAGGTATCACATAGTTATCTTTAGGTTGACTAATGATGGGGGGAATTGAAATTTGCATTTTGTGCATGACACCCTGAACAGGTTTAAATAATACATCATTATTAACAGGGGCAGTCAATTCAACAGCAATATGAATTACAGAATAAGGAGGAATTCTAACATCTCGTTCAACAAACACCTTATTCACAGGAGCAACATTATCATCAAAAACAGGATTAAGGGAATTGTCCACAAGAGGGCAACTTGTATTCATTACAATTGGAACTGTACATGTGTCACCATCATAAGTCGGAATTGAAACAGAATTAGCACTGTAATCAATAACATTATGAGCAGACAAAAAATCATTTCCAAGAATAAAATCATGAGCAAGATTTTTGACAACTAAAACATCTTCCTAAAAGGCTACACCATTAATGGTAAATGGCAACATCACATGATAAGAAGCATCTAATAATTTATTACCTGCTGTATGCAGTAACACATCTACTGGTTGTAATTTTGAAAAATCAGAAATATGTGCCAGGTTAACAATAGATACTGCGCTACCTGTATCCAAAAGAATATGTATATTACTCTGATTAACTGCCCCAGGTAATTGTAGCACATGTTCTAAAGGTAGAGAAAGTTTTGGTTTTGTTAACTGGTGCTAAGTGTAACTTTGGGGGCCCCAGAGCTGGTCGTTTTTTGACTGGTACAAGGGATGCTACTGTCTACCAGATATATGTGGCTGCTGGGGACAAAAGTGAGCAATGTGTCCTGTTTGATTACATGTATGACGTACAATATTTAAAGAAGGCCTAACCACAGATGGCATAGTACATGGTGGCATCCTGGGCTGAGAGTTAGCTGCTGTCCGAGTATGCTGCAATCTGGAAATTTGATTAGATAAAGCCTGTACCTGTTGAGTCAGTTGTGTCAGCTGATCTGGCTGAGGTGCAGTGGAAGGTCCTGGTAAAGATGGTGGCCCCATGAAGCCACTGGATGCAGGTAAAGCAAACTAGGAACAGCATCTGAAGTATTATATGGTTCCTGAAGAGCTACCAATTGTTGTCTTTGGGACACATAAGAATCTGCTTTATCAACACGTTTAATAGCTTGCAACACTTGATCCTCATCCATTAAGTTAAGGGGCAATAAAACTTGAACATAATGAGGCTTAAGTCATTTTAATAGATTTCTAATACGTTCTTGTTCTGACATGGTTGGGTTGACTATCACAGACCATTAAAACATTATATATATATATATATATATATATATATATATATATATATATATATATATATATATATATATATATAAAAGAAGCAGTTCCGAATAAAGTTGTACCCTTTGCCTAAGTTTTATTTCTAAAAGTCCCTCTTGGTGTGCTATTTGGAATGCAGCCAGAAATTCACATTTAAGTGTGTTCCAATCATGATCTAAATTTCTATGACAAAATGTTTGATACCATGACAGAGCGGTACCTTTTAAGTAACAAGGAAAGAACCGCATCTTTTTGCCCCTCAAAATCCAACCTCTGTGGTGGGTAACAGGAAGTAGGGGACTGACTGATGTAAAGTACGGCCCCGGGACCGGCTGCCGAGAAGGCCCATCAGCAACCCCGAAAACTGGCAGAAGAGGCTCTGGTGTAATCTCTCGATTAGGTTCCTCTGCGAGGTGAGTGTAATTCCAAACGCCCAAAACTGGGTCCACTTCAGTGTTTGACCCATTTATTTTTCTTTCTTTCTCCCTGAACACACGTCTGACGGATAACATAGCGCGGGTGGTTGGAGTGGGAAGCGCAAGGGGTGACTGGGTAACGCGTAACTCCCAGCCCCTTATTATCATGTACGACTGCGTTCGTATCCGCTGATAAAGGTCAGTCCCGGGGATGGCCCATTGCATGAGCTGTTACACTCCTGAAGGCGATTGGGTCCCTCTGTCTATACACTGGGAGGTGTGATTCTAAGGTGAGCAAGGTCCAGGCCAGGACTCTCAGCTAAGCCGGGGTGGCGCCGAGGATGTGAGCACGCCATCGGAGACGTTTGCAATGGTGGAGGACGTTACCACAATTGCATCTAAATGTAAACCTACAACTCTGAAGGGAATTGGAAAGGAAGTAGTTCAGCCCTATGGTCCTCGCTACTTAGTAGTAACTAGAACGCAGGAAGGCAAGAACTTTCTGTCTCTGAACCTTTTCGTTATCCAAAAGGGTTTGGCGGGCCCAAATGACCTTGTTGTCGACGGGCCCTAAAACACTACACACTCACTCAAAAGTGTTTGGATAAAATAGCTGGTCCTGTAAAGTCTTGTACTCGTTCAAGAAATGGCACCCTCCTGGTTGAAGCACACTGTCTCCCAGGCAGCAGTCCTCTTGAAGGCCAACTTGTTAGGTAGCTAACCGGTCAGCGTCACAGGACATAAGAGCCTGAACTCCTCGCGTGGAGTGGTAAACACCCGTGCGTTGCACGGCATGTCCAACGAGGAAATTATGGAGAACTTACAAGATCAAGGTGTGACGGCTGTGTACCGCGTGCAGCGAAAAGACCGAAGGGAATTGGTGCCTACCTGTATCCTTTTCCTGACCTTTGATCGGGTCGATCTCCCACAAAGGCTAAGGGCAGGGTACGAGATAATTTTGGTATGCCCTTATATACCCAACCCGCTAAGATGCTACAAGTGCCAGCGATTCGGGCATACAAGTGCGTTTTGTAACGCCGCGCCTACACGTTTTAACTCTGCGATGTCACAGCATTATGGTGCGTGTTCATCGCCGGTTAAATGTGTGAACTGCGCTGGAGAGCACCCATCCAGCTCTCGTGATTGCCCGCGCTTTGTTGAGGAAAAGGCGATCCAAGAGATCCGGGTGAAAGAGAAGGTGTCCTCGGAAGCCCAGAAACTCGCACGTACTCGCATATTATCCCTTCCGCGGTCCGCTACTTACAGCTCTGTAGGTGCTAAGCCAGTGCCGAGGAGAGAGATCGCCACTCAAACCTGCGATATCGGTGTGGCATCAATATCCGAGAAAATCATCACTCCGTCACAGTCTCCGAAGCCTGCCAATCCACCAGCCCGGTCTGCAACTTCGACGCCTAATGCTCCATCAGGAAGGAGATCCCCAGCACAGTCACCAGCTAAAGCCTCAACCTCCAAGACCGACAAGCCTACGATGCACCGCCGAAAAAATTTTAGACTACCTACAAAAGATCCGATTTCCTGAAGGATTCCAGCAAACCTGCTAGCCGAAAAGAGAGTCCCAGGGCTTCTAGAAGTTCCTCCTCTGAGGAGTTTTCAGGGGAGGACTCTGATCGACGCCTGTCATCGTCGTCGATCTCCGTCTGCAATCGTTTTGGGACCCTTGAACCGAAGTTCTCCATCGGTAAAGGGACCTCATCCGTGGAGGAGAAGGATATGGACCACACTGCCAGGATGACGTCCAGAAAACGACCCGATATTTCGGACGTTAAAGGGGTTAGCCCTAAAACAAAAAAGAAGGGTAATCCGATTCGGCCACCCTCGAAATCGTCATGAGGTGGAAGAACCCTTAACCTTTTATTCTACCGCTCCAATGGCGTTTCTACAGTGGAACATACGTGCGCTTAGGGTACATCGCTTAGAGCTTGATTTGTTGCTTAATGCGCAGGATCCACCTGTAGTCTGTTTGCGGGAGACTAAGTTACGTCCTCAGGATTCCTTTGAACTAAGGCGGTATACTCCGTTCCGGCGTGATCTTGCTCCGGAAGAGGGTATTCCGGCGCATGGAGGGACAATGGTAACTGGTCAGAGATGACGTGTGTGTTGACTTAATACCTTTACGCACTCACATCCAGTCAGTTGCTGCCCGTATAGTACTGCCGACGATAAAATTGGTTGTCTGCAACGTCTATATTTCACCTTCAGACAACCTATCACTGAGCTCCAAGATCTAGTTCAATTACCCACTCCCTTTCTGTTGGTGGTAGACCTCAGTGCCCATCACCCTCTCTGGGGTTCAACTCGAGCTTGTGCAAGAGACAGAGTTCTATCAGACTTCTTGGACAGCAATAACCTGGTTATCCTGAATACCGGAGAACCTGCGTTTCATTCTGATGCATTCAACACCTCGCATCTGGATTTGGTAGTATGCTCACCGCAGTTAGCAGTGTCCCTCCAATGAAACGTCATCTCTGACCGGCACTCCAGCGACCACTTCCCCTGTCTTATGAGTCTCCTGGCACAAAACGTGTGTTCCACGCGCTTGCCTACCTGGCGTTTAGATCATGCCAACTGCGCCCTTTACATCCAGCTGGCGGTATTTACTTAGGAGGAGCACGCCTCTGTTGACCAGCTCGTAGAACATCTTAACGAGCAGATACTTTCCGCCGCAGAACGCTCTATTCCTCGTTCGACTCCCATTCCTCGTCGACCTCGTGTTCCATGGTGGTTGGGTGACTGCCGTAATGCAATTCGTGCTCGTCGGCGTGCCCTCCGTGTTTTCCAGCGACATCCCACACTGGAGAATCTTATTCGGTACAAGAAGATGCATGCCAGGTCTCGGCAAGTAATTAAAGAGAGCAAAAAGGCCTCTTGGCACGACTTTGTGTCGTCTTTTAATCGTCATACACCTTCTATAGTATGGGATAGGTTAAGTTGGGTGGCCGGAAAATCGACCCACATGCCGATTTCTGGTGTGAAAACACCTGCAGGAGTCGTTGTGGATCCGTTAGATGTGGCTAACACCCTTGGCAGTGCTTTGGCTCCCTTGTCTAGCTCTGATCATTATGCACCTGAGTTTCTCTCGATTAAGAATCAGGTGGAATCTCAAGGTTTCTGCATTCGTTCTGGAAGCCTTGAAGACTACAATCGCCTTTTCACCATGGCAGAGCTAGAGCATGCACTTTCACCCTCGCGATTATCTGCACCAGGCCCAGACAATACCCACGCGCGTTTCTTACATCTCTCTCCCGAAGGGAAGGCGTTACTCCTTGCCGTCTATAATCGTATCTGGGTGGACGGCTGTTTTCCTGAGAAATTGCCAGAGTCCACCGTCATACCGATTTTGAAGGCTGGGAAGGACCGTTATCTGCCTTCCAGGTATCGGTCTATTTCTCTCACCAGTTGCGTTCGCAAGGTGATGGAGCGCATGATTAATGGCCGTTTTACGTTGTGGCTTGAGTCTCGGAAGCTACTATCTAACATACAGTGCGGTTTTCGTCGTCACGGTTCTGCGGTTGACCATTTAGTTTCCCTCTACCCAGATCATGACTGCTTTCTCAGAACATGTCAAACCGTTGCTGTATTTTTTGATCTGGAGAAGGCTTATGACACTTGCTGGAAGTATGGTATTCTCCGTACCCTCCACGAATGGAATTTTCGTGGCCGTCTCCCTCTGTTTCTTCGGTAGTTTATGTAGGACCGCGTCTTTCGTGTTCGCGTGGGCTCGGTTTTTTCACGGCTTTTTACTCAAGAGAATGGAGTACCTCAGGGCGCGGTACTTAGCGTCACACTTTTCGCCATAGCCATCAATCCTGTCGTTAACTGTGTTTCTCCTGGAATTTCGTCGTGGCCGCGCCGTGGCTCAGTGGTTAGACCGCTTGGCTCTCACCAAGGCGGCCCGGGTTCGATCCCAGGCGACCGCAAAGTGAGATTTGTGGTGGACAACACGGCGCTGGGACGGGTTTTCTCCGGGATCTCCGGTTTCCCCCGCCATCTCATTCCACCGATGCTCCATCTTCAGCTCATGTATCATCAGTGTCATCGCCTGCGGTGCCGTATGTAGTAAAAGCGGGCGTTAAACACTACACTACACATTGGAATTTCGTCGTCCCTATTTGTTGATGATTTTGCTATCTGCCTTAGTTCTCGGCGGACCTGTCTCCTTCAGCGCCTTCTCCAATCCTGTCTTGATCGACTTTCAGATTGGAGTCTTACATCTGGCTTTACTTTCTCCGCCGAGAAAACCATCTGCGTAAACTTTTGGCGACGGAAGGCGTTTCCTGCACCTAAGTTATTTCTTGGGCAGAACGCCCTGCATTTCGCAGTTGAGGGAAATTCTTATTCTAGATTTTTTCTAGGAAACTCAGTTCGCTATCTCATATTTTTTACTTGCGAGATAGGTGTGACCATTCTCTGAACCTTTTGCGTATTTTAAGTGGCAGATCCGGGGGAGCTGATCGGACTACCCTGCTGCGTTTATATCGTTCTGTGTTCCGATCTAAACTTGACTTTGGGTGCATTGTTTATTCTTTGGCGCGTCCCTCTGTTCTCCGACGTTTAAATCCCGTACACCATCGTGGCATTCGAGTTGCTCTCGGGTCATTCCCCACCAGTCCAGTTGACTCTCTGTGCTGAGGCTGCGGAACCTCCTTTATCCCATCGCCGCGAGGTTCTTCTGTGCAGCTATGCGTGTAGCCTTTTCAGATTGCCTACCCATCCGGTTATTCGGGTGTTTTTGACGACTCCCTGGAACGCCAATATGCAGCTCGTCCGTCAGCTTTACAGCCCCCGGGGGTCCGCTTCCGCTCTCTTTTACAGCAACTGGATGTTAACTTAGTCCCAACGATCCCTAGTGGAGAACCTCGCTTTCCTTCGTGGATACGCGATGCCACCTTGGGCTGACATGCATGCCGATAGACACCACCCCTGCACCTCTGTATCATTCCGCCTTTTTAGAACTCCAGGAGCACTTCGGGCACTGCGATTTTACCCACACGGATGGGTCTAAGACCGAACTTGGAGTGGGATGTGCTTTTGTCTTTGGGCGCAAGATTTTTACTTTTCGTTTACGGCGGCAGTGTTCCATTTTTACCGCGGAGCTTTTAATCTTTACCAGGCGATTTTATATATTGAGCGGCATTCTATACGTACTTGCGTGTTGTGTACAGACTCCTTAAGCGCACTTCAAAGCCTCAGGACGCTGTACAATTACCATTCTCGGGTGCAGCGAATTCAGGATAGAGTCCACTGCCTGGCGCTCTCTTGCACCAGGATTACCTTTGTGTGGACGCCAGGTCATATTGGACTGTCTGGCAATGAGGCTGCAGATGCCGCAGCGAAATCCGCAATTTTATCACGTACTATTTTTATTCGTATTGTTCCTTCCGCTGATCTTGCCAAATTTTTACGTCGGACACTTCATACCCGATGGCAAGATGAGTGGACGGCTCTGCGTCGGAACAAGCTTCGGGCGGTTAAACCCCTTCCGGTTGCCTGGGCCACCTCTGCCGGAGCTTCCAGGCGGGAGGAAATTGGTTTAGCACGTTTGCGTATCGGACACTGCCGTTTTAGCCATGGTCACCTTTTACGTGATGAATCCGCACCTCTGAGTGACCACTGTGACTTACCATTAACGGTAAGTCACATTTTAATCGAATGTCGGTTTTTAGCTCCATTACGCGCCAGTCTGTCGCTGCCAGCTACTCTCTCTCTCTCTCTCTCTCTCTCTCTCTCTCTCTCTCTCTCTCTCTCTCTCTCTCTCTCTCTCTCTCTCTCTCTCTGCCATATTGGCAGAGTCCGTTCTGTAGAAGGCGTACTTGCTTTTATCCGGCAGAGTGGGTTCTGGCGCCTGCTCTGACCAATTCGAGGCACCTTTTGGTTGCTGTTATTTTATTTCACTTATTTTATCCTTTGCCTTCTGCAGTAACCGACATTTGTTTCTAGTCTTTTATGGTTTAGGTTTTAGCTTTTTATACACACCGTCTTGCATGATTTTACGGTTTTAATGTGTTCGTTTTTTAACTGTGTAGACCTTTTAACTTTGTAAGGGCGTTGATAACCTCAGGAGTTGTGCGCCCTTAACCCAATACTACTGCTACTACTACTACTACTACTACTACTACTACTACTACTACTACTACTACTACTACTACTACTGCTGCTACTATTACTACTGCTACTACTACTATTACCGCAACTTTTGAGCATCTTTCTCAGAATTTGCTCTCGTTACCAAGTCTAAATTGTGAATGAAATCTGTAGCAGATTCATTTTGAGCGATTTCAAAGTGGGTTGGTTCGATAGCTGGTCTGGGGAGGCCGTGCCGTGGCTCAGTGGTTAGGCCACTTGGCTCTCACCAAGGTGGCCCGGGTTCGATCCCAGGCGACCGCAAAGTGAGATTTATGGTGGACAACACGGCTCTGGTGTGGGTTTTCTCCGGGACCTCCGGTTTCCCCCGCCATCTCATTCCACCGGTGCTCAATCTTCATCTCATGCATCATCAGTGTCACCGCCTGCGGTGCCGTATGTAGTAAAAGCGGGCGTTAAACACTACACATTTCATTTCAATTACATTAGACACTGGGGTTTCTAAGTTACCAACTATGTTAGTAACAGCTGCTTGCACAACTGCAAGTATGTCAGTAGCTGTAGACGCAGTAGCGCTTGAAGCAGAACTAGTAGAGGCAGTATAATTAACCTCAGCCGCAGGTGGCTGGGGGTATTGCTTTGTTGTTTTAGTTGACATAGTGACCAAAGAATTCTTAAAACCCAATACTATAATAATTATAACGTTACTTCAACGACCAGTACCAGCACAAATATTGAATAACATACAAAATAGATTTCCTAATTATACCACTGCAATAGTATAACACAAAGTGATTAACACAAAACCACCAAAATGTATTATGTACTTATATCATTCCAACCTGTAAAAGAACAAGGTTATACACCAAAGCCAGATTAAGCAATACTACAAACTTTAGAAAAAATGTATTCACGTCTTATTAGAGAAAAATACTTTATCTGCAACACTAGGTAAACATCTATATAGTAACTTCATTAATGCTAGAATGCAAAGTAAAACTCATGTTACACAGTAATTGACTAAGTGTCTTAAACAAAGTTTGAAGCCTTGATAGGGGATTATTGTCCTAACAGAGGGCAAAATAAACTCCACACACTGGAGCTACCCACAGTAGTTGCTACAAAAATATCACAATGGGGAAATATACACAGCAACTATACATTATTAACTTATCAAACTCACCTACCACAACGCAACCACCAAAATCAATCCGATGTTGACAGGCACCCACTAGGGTAACGTTTGAGCGAAGTACAGCAAGGAGAGAAGAAAAGTAGACAAAAATTGATCACCTAATCTTAGTAAAAATCAAAACCAGCCAATATATATCCTAAAACAAAAGCAGATGCAGGGAACAGCACAAAATGCAGGGAGATTAGTTATTTTAAAAGCAAACTTATTAGTTCCAAATTGGGGTGCTTATGGCAATATAGGATTGATTTTGATCCAAACAAAACCACATTAATATTGAGTAGATGAATTGAATGCAAGGGAGAAGAACACTTAACACATTTTATGGAATTTACACCTAACCATTAGACCAGAAATTACTTGTTACACAACACACGTGAAGGTTAGAAATTACAAGTGAGCCAAAATTATGCTAATTTCCGTAAAATGTGTAAAAATGTAAGTATTTAAATTCATTAATTATATTTTCAAACTAGTAGCCAAAGAAAAGGATAAACTTTATCAACAGTTAAAACATTATACTACATGGAACAAAGAACATGACCACGAGGTAGGAGAAAAAATTCACAACTTCTAATCAACAAATTTTCACATTACTCCTATACGCTTCCACCAATTACCCGGCACTCTACCATTTATGTCATGACCCTTTCAGTTCTCATTATTTTAGCATTTAAATTACTTCAAAAACCTACACGCGTGAGGGCCGACATTAAGGGACGCGGACTCGCTAGGCATGCATGGTTTTACTTTAAGAGGATCCGGGACTTTAGAAGTTGTGAAAGGGAGGACTAACTACATCACGGATACAAAAGAAAATCATAATCACTAATTTATTAATAAACACATTAACAGAGTACCTTTACATGATTTTCTGGTGCCACAGTATCGGGCCTTGGAGATGACACAAACTGGACTACTCTCGTCACAAGTAAATCACCTGCTGGCTTTCGCGTCCGCAAGCCAGCCAGTTGCCGCCTGCGCAACCCACGTTCCCCCCCCCCTCCCTCCTCAGCTCACCAGTGGAAGCTTCTAGAACAATTTTCAAGTGTTGACACCGCTAACGGCGTAGAAAGGTGATTTCCCCTCGGCACTTGTATTACGCAACTCACCAGCTACGGCCCGCCTCGATAGCGTAGATGGCAGCGTGTCTGCCTCACGTTCAAGAGGTCCCGAGTTCGAATCTCGCTTAGGGTGAATTACCGGGATTGGGTTTTTCCGGGGTTTTCCCTTATCCTGATAAACGAATGTCAGGTAGCTCTAAGCTCCATGGACTCCAGATTCATTTGAGCATCACTTCACCCATTTCATTCATTCGTCGTCCGATATGACTTAACGTTGGAGGACGTAAATTACAACAACAACAACAAAACTCACCAGCTCCGTATTACATCATCCGTCCAGGATTCTGTGAGTAATCTATTTCCACATAGTCATCTTACCCCCCTTGGCGACAAACCGACGCTTTCGTCATTCTTTTACTGTTACCATCTAAATCCCTTTTTACATATTAAGGATTATTGAATTTTAATAAACCAATTTAATAATAATCCATTTGCTACAATATAAAACTTATAGTGCTTTTATTTGCATTGTATTGAATCCTGCTGACTGTATTTAAGTCTTTTATAAGATTAATACGCTTGTCAGCATTTCCATCTGTAACTAAATATAGAGATACAAAAGCGCATGCACACAGATACACATGCACAATCCAACAATCCCTGAAATGCAGTTTATCGTCTAGCAACGTAGAAAATAAAAAGATCCCCACAAATCACCACCCTAAGAAAAGCTGACGGGACAGTTACACAAAACTCAAAGAAACGATGAGTTACATGCTAGACCACTACATCTCATAAGAAAAAGAAAGCGAGGGAGGATACCTAGTACCATAGATCTATAAAACTTGAACACAGTACCCCTATAGACACACAATGATCGAAATTCACTCAACTGCAAATAGAGGATCAGCTAAAGTTGCTGGACCCAAAAAAACACCAGGGGAAAATGGAATCACGAGTTCGGTTCTAAAATAAGTATTCAAATTTTTTCAAAAATGTGTTACAGCCATGTATAACAGCTGTTTAACAACAATCTGCTTCCCAGAACAATGGAAGGAAGCTAGACTTATACCTGTTATCAAACTAGGAAAAGATGAAGGTACTAAGGTCACAAAATTTCGCTCCATGAGTCTGCTGAATACAGGAGGGAAAATTCTGGGAAATCGAATCATGTATCATATCAATTCACACCAATATATGAACAAACACCAATATGGCTTCACATCACAAAAAAGTACAGTAGATGCTGCACTTAAGGTAAAGGAATATATGCAGCAAAACTTGGAGGGAGGTAAGAGTATCAGACTACCATCCAGACGTTCAAGGAGCCTTTGATGCGGCATGACGGCCAAGTATACTCAAGAGTTTGAAAGAATACAAAAGCCCAAGTAATCTGTACATCCTTTCAGAGAGTTACTTCAGCTAGAGAACTGCAACATTGTCAGTCAGTAACATAAGAATAGAGAAACCAGTAAGAAAATGACGCTCTCAAGGACCATGTGGGATCGTGTGCTCTCAAGGATTCTGGAACTTTCAATACAACTCTCCCCTTAGCATACAATACACAACTCACACGAAAGTTGTCACATTTGCTGACGATCTGTTACTAATAGTGGGCGGCAGAAGCACATTAGGCAGAAAATTATGCCAGCATAGAATTAAGAGATTGAAAGCTTCAAACTAAAGTTCGATCAACAAAAATAAAAAGTTCTTTTAACAACAGGAAAGAAAAGAGAAGAATATATATAAGCATCTTCCTAAATAGCAAGGAAATATAACCAGTTACATCCTCCAAGTACCTGGGAATAATATTCAACGAAAACTTCATCTTCAGTCAACATATCCAAAAAGTTACAGAGAGAACCGCAAAACTGATACGCATGCTGTCTAAAGCAGCAAAACTTAACTGGAGACTCACACACGAAGCCCTAAGGACTATGCACAAGCATACAATATTATCTTTACCATCCTGTGCAGCAGCATTCTGGATAAACGCATTAAACAGGAAATATAATTGTGTGAGGTACATTAGAGTACAAAGGCTAGCGAATATCAAAATAGCTAAAGCTTTCCGAACCACGTCCAAAGAAGCGCTCTGTGTAATAACCGGACTGAAGCCTATTACACTGAAAATCCAGGTGTATAAACAAACAAGACAGAACACAGACTGGGAAATAGATACTGTTGTGAGGGATCGTTTTGCCGAAGGGAGCTAGCAGGAAAAGAAAGAGACAGATAGCTTTCAAGCCACGCCCAATCGTGTGATAGGCTAACACTTACTGAAGGAATGGCAGTGAGCAAGAGAGAGAGAAAGAGACGGTGATGTTCTGGGCTATTCTCGCCCCACCGCAAGGGCTCGTGGTTCTTCTTCGTTTGGCTTCGTGTGACGTCGACAGGTTTCTGGAAACTGCCAGATACTGCGATTGGTGTATATAAGCGAGTGCACTTGACGAGAGGATTAGGATTGACAGGAAGCTGCTAGAGAGTACGGCAAGTGCTGAGAGACGAATTGCAGTGTGGACCTGCGGCAGACGGACTTGAAGATTGCGTACGGGTGTGTTACGTCATTTTGTTGTTGGCAGAGCTGTACGAGAGTAGTTCTATGGAAATAAAGAATATTTTGAATTTCTGAAAATTGGACTCTTAATTCTACGAACCCACAAAGTCACAATACTGCATTATATTACAAGAAATGGCCACATGCGTTAGATATTCCAGCAATAAAAGAAACAAACGTAAATGCAAACTACAACGTTGAAATACACACTTGGGGAAGAAAAACAGATCAAGGGTAATCTGGAGTGGTAATCTACAAGATTAAAGAATTAACAAACCAATTACGGTACAAACTAAAACACTACTCAAATAACCAAGCAGAACAACTTGCAATCTTGAAGGCATTTGAAGCAATGGATAAAATGGGAATAACGCAAGCTAACTTGAAAACAGCAGTAATATATATGGCCCGAAAAATTACACTGCAATCATTACACAATACCAAAAATTATAACCAACTGATAGAAGCTATAAGAGACACACTAGGAGAATTAAATAAAAATGAATGGATAATAGGAATGGATGGGTAAAAGCCCACATAGGAATAGAAGGAAATGAAATCACCGATAAACTTGTGAAACAAGCAACAACAAATTATAGCATAGAAAGCTATAACAGAATCCCAAAAAGTGCCATCAAGATAATACACGAGAAGAGACACTCAAAAAATGGGTAACAGAATGGCAAAACATCAAACGGACAAGGAATAAAACAATATTGTCCCACAGTAGCAGAACGATTAGAACAAAGAATTAACCTAACAAACCTCACTACCATGTTAACAGGGACATGGAAGACCATGGAGACATGGAAGCCTATTGCAAGGGAGTCTACATAATCGATGATGCTACATGCACCTGCAGTAAAGGAGATGAAACGACAGATCACATCCTATATGACTGTATCAAATGGAAGGACCAAAGGAAAAAACTAAGGATGCAAATAAGTAAGAAAGGGAGTAAGTGGCCAGTACATAAACCAGTACTTGTGGGACAGTATCTAAAGCGCTTCTGTGAATGTCAATGCAGTCAATCTAGAAAGTGCAGAATGACTAAAACAGAAGGGTAAATAAGTGTGTTAATTCTAAGAATTTCAGTGATCATGTGAACACAATCAGTCTGTTAATATAAATAATTAATTTGGAAACAAAGCAAACTGTAACATGTAATATTACTAATGTAATGAAACATGAGGATGAATAGAGAATTATGCGCTTGAGCAGGCATGCACGCATGCGTGCGTCCACACAAACACACACAGGTGCAGAGAGAAAAGAGAAAGAATGGGTAGGAATGCTAAGCAATAAAAATGGAAGATATCACAAAGAAACATAAGAGAAAGGAGCATAACTATAATATTTTATATTGTTGTATGTGATTATGAAGTTTTAATTGAACGTGTAGAAGTGTATCCAGGCCTGGTGTAAATCTGACATTTTGGAAGAAATATTAGGTGGTATGAGAGGAATGGAATAGAGATTGGCGATCATTGAGGACGAGGAGAAGGAGATTAGAAGTATGAATGAAGAAATAATGAAGTTGTAGGGGATTGACAGATGATAAGGAGGTTAGAATGGAGGAAGGGAAGTTAGAGAAACCGATATGGTTGGCAGAAAGAGAAAAGGTTGATAATGGTGAGGTTGAGCTCCATGAGGTGGCACATAAATCTTAAGAGGACAAATAAGTTAGAAGATGCAGTTGTTTTTAAAACAGTGTCAGTGGAAGCGAGAGCTGAGAAACTAATTTAACAAATGAAGATGGGAACTGAAGGGAGAGCTGTTTATATGCAGAATCTGCACCTGTGTATTGATGGGCAAAGATTGGATGAGGATAAAAGAGTCCCAAGGAAATATTGGTGGAAAGAACTCTAAGGATTGTAAATGATACACGAAATGAAACAACCACAATGCACCTGTGACGTGTGTTTAAGTGATATCATTGCAAGAGTATACTCGCAGGAAACACAACTGGGCTATCGGTGTTCACACTGCATAGCATCTCTCTCTCCTTTATTGTCTAGTTCCACACCGTTACAGTGACTTCAGCATGCGCATTAAAATATTCTCACATTAC
This sequence comes from Mantis religiosa, assembly GCA_030765055.1. Classification (NCBI taxonomy): domain Eukaryota; kingdom Metazoa; phylum Arthropoda; class Insecta; order Mantodea; family Mantidae; genus Mantis; species Mantis religiosa. The sequence goes on along the minus strand of CM060948.1, from coordinate 162,457,075 downwards.
TGAACTTGTAAAAGAATTTGGACATGAATATTGTGACCCGTTTTTTTTTTTTTTTTTTTTTCGAGTGGAGGAAAAATGCATTTACGCACTAGTCCCGGGATCGGAGTGTGGGACTCCTCTGACGGAGAGAGATCCGTCAGCCCTACCCACTAAAAAACCTCCACCGGTGAGAATTCGGGAGAGGAAGTGCAGCAGTACCGCTATTGCACCTGCGGATTCTGGGAGAGGATATTACGGCCAGGCAAAGCCTAGGCCGGGTGAGGATGGCGCCAGGACACAAGCATGACCAAGGTCCTACTTGCGCCCTTGGGAATTCGGATGTGGAATTGGTTTACGTAGTATTGTTGTGCCTCGGGACGGAGGCATCGTCTTACAAGATATCTGTGAGGTCCTGAAACATAAGGACGGTGTCATTAATTGTTAGTGCTTAAGAATAAGTTTTTTAAGATATCAGGCCCAGAGCGGCGCTGAGTCTGGCGTCAATTTGTTAGGTATTGGTTTACATGCATTCAATGTGAAAATGGATATATTTAATGTAAGTTAACTAAATAACAACCAAATATTTTGGACATATGCTCAAGATTGAGTATGGTCCACGTCATGTGAGCTAATCTTGCTAGATTATTGTTCTGTTTATACATATACAATTGAGTAGTCTTCTCATGTCCATGTGGGATGCTTTGGTCATTTTCACTGGTCCCCAGAACGACCCTTAGCAGGGACTTCCAGGGCCACTGGTCTGTCAGTAGTGTTTTTGCTAAGCCATGGCTTCTGATTAAGGTGGTACTAAGTTGTTCAGGTAATCTTGAATGTTTATTTCTGGTTCCCCCAGGCCAAGAGTTCTGTCAAATAATGAGAGCGGTCTTTTGTGTACGTCGTGTTGTGTACCGTATGTGCCTAAGTCGCGAATTAGAGGGTTTTTGTTTTTTGCCTTTCTGTCATATAGGTTATAACTGAGTAGTTTAATAAATTGTTCGATCGAGTGGAGCTTCAGTTCTTCGTGCAGCCAATAGGCTGGAGCTACTATAGGAACCTTTGCAATAATTCGTATTATTCTGTTTTGCAGTGTCTGCAGTCTGTTTATATGCGTTTTCGCAGCGTATCCCCAGACAGGGGCTGCGTACGTCAATATTGGCCTGATTAGTGTTTTGTATAGCGTAAGACCCATATTGAGTTGCAGTTGGTTATTTAAATTAATCAAAGGGTAGAGTCTGTTCAATTGTCCATTTGCTTTGGCCCTGATATTTTGAATGTGTTTTTTCCATGTGAGACCTTGATCCATGGTGACCCCTAAGTAGGTAATTTGGTCTTTCCATTCGATTCTTTCGCCATGATACACGAGAGGTGGCTGTCTGTGCCTGGGATGTCTATGTTGGATTCTTTTTGTGAAAATAATTGATTGGCACTTTCTGGAGTTTACTGTTATTCTCCATTTTCGAAACCATGGTTCAAGATCATTCAGGGCATTCTGTAGCCGCAGGTGTATTATCCGCGGTTGAGTGGACTGAGTTACCAGTGCCGTGTCGTCGGCGTATATGTATTTTTCAGTGCGAGTAAGTTCTGGCATATCGTTAACGTACAAATTAAAGAGGGTCGGTCCTAGCAAACTTCCTTGTGGGACTCCTGCCTTAATAGGCTTTAGAGAGGAGGAAGCATCCTCCACAGTTACTCGGAACCGACGCTCGCTTATATAATCTTTAATGAGGGCAAGTGTCGAATCAGAGAAATTGTATGATTTGAGCTTGTAAAGTAGGCCCGCATGCCATACTTTATCAAAGGCGCGTTCAATATCTAAGAAGATGGCGCCAGTCGATTTGTTAGTATTGTAACCTTTGGATATGGTTTCCGTAAGGCGGAGAAGCTGCTGTGTTGTAGAATGCTGGGATCTGAAGCCAAATTGTTCAGCAATGAGAATACTGTGTTTTATAATATGGGAATTTATTCTCTTTAGAATTATTTTCTCCAGTACTTTACCAAAGGCGTTCAGTAGGCTAATTGGCCTATAGCTGGAGGCGTGAGATAAGTTTTTATGTGGTTTTGCAATCATTACTATGTTTGCTACCTTCCATTGTGGTGGGAACCTGCCGCTGTCTAGAGTATAATTGAAAATCTTTGCTAGAAGCTGCAAAGCTCTACGTGGGAGATTTTTTAAAACGATGTTGGGTATTTTATCGGGCCCCGGGGCCTTTCTGTTTTTCAGGTGCCTGATAATCCAGCCGATTTCTCCCGGATTAGTCTTTCGCATTTTGTTGTGTGTGACAGTGTAGTCTGTGTCGTGTATTTCCTGTTCTATGCTTTGAATCTCTTGCAGATTCACTGGACCCTCAGCCGGGTTTGGTGTGAAGACCTTCTCAAGTGTGGCAGCAAATACCTCAGCTTTGGCCTGGGGAGTTTCTGCGACAGTGTTGTCATGTATGAGTGGTGGTATGTTTGTTTTTGCTCTGGTTAGGCACTTAGCTATACGCCAAACAGAGTTAGAGTTCGGATTTAAGCTCGCGAGAGTTTGATTCCACTGATTTGATACAAATTCCCTAGTTCGGGCCATTACGGCCTCTCTGGCATCAAGGTAGTCTTGTCTATGTAAAGGATTTCGCGATCGTTGCCATTTTCGTCTTAGTCTGTTCCTATTTTGATGTAAGATTTTTATGTCTAACGGATATTGGGCGTTTACTGATGGTGTAAATTTTTGTGGGACACACGTTGTGGTCGCTACCTTAATTGCCAATTCGAGTTTGGATACAGCTTCGTCGTGTTGCTGTGGTGAAGTAATTTCGTTTTCCGGTAAGTATCTTTCTAAAACGTTATTGAAGTCTTCCCAATTGACTAAATTATAATTCAGTTTTGGGATTTCTTTCTTAAACTTCAAGGGAAGTGTGACCTCAAGGAGTACTGGCAAGTGATCAGATGTCAGTTCTTGCAGTACTGTGCATTCGATGTTAAAGGGTATATTGTTTAATATGGCTAAGTCTAATACGTCTGGGGCGTGATTGTTAACATGAGGTATGTGGGTGGGCTCATCGGGCCCCATAATAAGAAAGTTAGTGTTGTTGATATAATTTAGTAGTTTAGTCCCTTGAGGATTGGGGTTTGTACTGTGCCACAAATAGTGCTTACAGTTGTAGTCCCCTGCCGCTATTACTCTTGGTCCTAGCTGCATAATTTTTTGGACATCTTCGGTGTCGATGTCACCTGGTGGGTTGTATATAGCTACTAATATGATCTCTGTACTGAAGGTGCTAATCTTTACTGCAGTCGCTTCTAGGCGGTTTAATGGGGGTACATGTACTTGATAGTGTCTGATGCTAGTTTGTATTGCTATTGCTGTCCCCCCTCCCCTACGATTACGATCGGTTCTGAAAATAGCATAGTTTGGTATTGAGAATTTATCTACGTCCCCTAAATGGGTTTCGTTTAATAGGGCTACTTGTATTGAGTTGGCTTGTAAAAAGTCTGCTAAATCTTTACGTTTACGGCGTATTCCCTGGCAGTTCCAGTGTATTGTTCGTAATGTGTCTGTTTCAGCCATGGCTGTAGCTGTGTAGGTCATTCAGAAGTTCTAGTAGCCAGTGTAGTGTGAGTGTGGTGTCAGTACCCTGTTCTAAACAAGCCCCGAACATTGCTATGTGTTCCTCAACATAATTCTTGGGAACGGAGTCTCTGGGCAGACCCAGGACGTTCAGCAGTTTTGCCAATGCTGCTTCATTGCCTTTGTGTCCCTTACCGCGGGGGGGGAGCGACTTTGTGGCAGGAGGGTGAAGCCCTCTGGCCCTGGTCTGTTGGACTTTGTGTGTGTGTGTGCTTGGAGGATTGGGGCGTCGCTCATGACCTGCTGGGCCCTCCTCGGTGGCAGGCCGGGGAGCCACAGCTGCAGGGGGCTCGGCTAACGGGGCTGGTCGCTGTCGACCTCTAGTATCCCTAATGAGCCACCCTGCGTTTTCTGTCCTAGCGGCAGCCTTAGCATAAGTTTTAGGTGGCAACGAGGGGGGTCCCTGTGGCTGCGCGCGGACTTTAGGCATACTTTTAGTGCACTCTGCGCGATATACAGTGCAACCGCGCCAAGTTGCACCGTGGCCCTTCTGGCCGCATAACACGCAGAGCCGTTCCGCGGGCGGAACGGAGCACGTTCCTGATGGGTGTGGTCCTGTGCATTTGGCGCATACCCAGGATGGGGACCTACATTCACTTTGCAGGTGCCATAGTCTCTGGCATTTTCTGCATTGTTTAGGTTCGGGGTCTGATCGGTACCTTTCTACCCTTATGCGGAAATGTCCTAGGTGTGTGAGTCCTAAAATTTTGGTTTCAGTGTCGGGGGTCCCTGCCACCTCTATGAGGAACATCGGCAGGGGGGTGCGCTGCCAATTACGTTTCCGCATTTGGACAGCTCTCAGCGCCTCTATCCCTAAGACGGTCAGGTCTTCCTTAATCTCGTCACTGGTGATTTCGGCGTACAATCCTTTGAGTACGAATCTAGATGTCCTATCTTGGGGGTGAGGCAATAGGTAGAAATGTACGCCGGCTTGCTTGAGGTATTCTACAAAACTTCTGTAGTCACTCAAGCATTGCAACTTAACCATAAAATCACCACTGTTTCTAGCTATGGATACTGTGTATGTGTGTACTGGTTTTAGGTTGTCAAAGTCTCGTGTGATCTTTCTTATGTGAGTTGCCTGGCCTTTGTTGATCATGACCGGCGCCAGGTCAGATCTTTTAGTGTTAAGTGTATCTGTGGGTTCAGTGTGTGGTGTGTCTGCGTTTAGTTTGTTGTCCTTAGAGGTGCTGGCAACTGGAGAGGATGAGGTGGTTGCCACCGGTGAGGTGGGAATGGTTGGTGCGGTTTCTTTGGTGTTTGGTGAAGTGTTTGGTGTGTCCACAGGAGCAGGTGTATTCGGTTTTTTTGTGGATTTGCCACGTAGCGTCCTGGTGGTAGTCTTTGGTGAAGTCGTGGGTGTTTTGGAGTTCCCTGCCATGTTGTTAATGAGTGAGTATGTGTGTATTCGTGTGTGCGTGAGTATGGGGCTTAAGCCTAATAGAGAAAGAGGAAAAAAAGAGAGGAAGAGAGAAAGAGCTGTTAGCGAGCGCTAAAAAGCCCGGAAAAACAGAGGGTCGAACCCGCAGGCGCTTAAGCGAGTCTTGCGACTGCTTGCTATGACCGTGTTATCCTACTCGTCTAATCAACTAAGCGCTATACTCAGAGAGCAAGCGAAAGGCTTTGGTTTACACCACGGCAATGCCGAGCCGCTCCAACGGTGGCTGCTTCTTTGCAGCGGACCGCTTCTTCTTGCTTCTGAGACTGCTCTGGTAGCTGGTAGATGTGTCCACGTCGAAGTCTCCGCCGCAAGTGATGTGACCCGATCGTCGAAGGCACGATAAAGCCGGCAGGAAAAAGACAGAAAGCGTTAAAGCCACGCCTACGCCAATGAGTTAGCGCCTGCGGAGGAGAGACGGGGTGGGGAGAGGGTAAGCCACAGAGGTGGCTGTACCTTTCGTTCCCCTCCTGCCGCCTCGAAACACCGCGAAGCCTCTCGTATGACTTCTCTATTGTGGAGAATTCTCGAGAACCGCTGACTTGTGTATATGTAACAGTAGTTTCGATTTATATTTAGAAAAGGTTTGAAAAATTTATAAAGAAATGTGTAAAAATATATGTAATTTTGTGATTGGCCGTAGTAATAATTGTATTACGTAATGTGACGTATATCGGCCAATCATAAGATCTTTGAAAAGATATGTTCTGTAATCTTGGTGGGAAAAGACCATACAGTGAACATAAAAAAATTCATAGTGATGAGTGGACGTGCAGGAGTGAGCAATTTTATGTAATTAAGGGAAACTATTTATTAATGAAGTAAGGATTTATCGATATGCTGGAGGTAACGTGCAATGATTGACTAGGAAACGAAGTTCGAGTAAAATGTAATCCAGATTATACAATTAAATATGTTACGAAATTGGACTTATCCAAAATTTTATTTATTTCACTCGAAGCCACGCCTGAAAACGAGAGATCTCATGACTTATTTAAGCAGGCATAATAATCAAGAAACAATTCAACCTAAAACGAAGTAACCCTGTTACATCTGGCTTCCCGACCTGGGTCTTCGAAACAGTCAACGTGTATCCTATCTTCAACATAGAAATCTGGTTACATAGGGCGCCCATCACGAAACTCGAATAAAGAATGCAAGCAGAATAAAATTCCATTACATATGGCTTACCAATGTGTGTTTCGAAGACATCACCTCTACCTCCAAACATATTACGCAACCGCAACATACGGCGCGAAAACTGTGGGTTTGAATCGGAGCGAGAATAGAAGATGACATCGCGGGAGAATTAATCGAGTGGTAATAGTTAACAAGAAAGAAGAGAGAAGAAAATGGTTTCAAGTAAGAACATTTAAAAGACTATAATAACAAAAGGTATATATTTGCTGTGTAGAAGTAGTTATATAACTTATGTTGTTGAGGAGTAGAAAAATAGTTAGCAAGATGGAAATTAGTAAAGAAGCAGCTGACAAGAGTAAAGATGAGAGAGCAGAAGTACGAATAGTTAGGAAGGAAATGGGAGAAGATAGTGAAAATGAGTCAGTGGTGGAAATATTGAAGCAGTTTGCAAAATATATGGGTAATTTAAAACAGAAAAAATGGACAAATTTGAGGGTAATTTTAGACAGGATATGGGTGATTTTAAACAGAAAATGGACAATGTTGAGGGTAATTTACAGAGAGTGGATAAAAATTCAAATGATTTGAGACATGGTATGGGAAAGGTGGAGGCTAAACTGGAGAATTTTGAGGTTAGTTTAAGGCAGGAGATGAATCAAGATTTAAGTAATTTTGAAATTACGATAACACAAAGTTTAAGTGAGTTTAGGGTAGAGTTGAAACAGGAATTGAAAGGTGAAATAATACAGGAAATTGAGAAAGAGAAGAATGTAGGGAAGGTATGAGATCATTACAACAGAAAATTTAATCAAATGAAAGTGAATTTGTTAGGCTAAGAGAGATGTTTCAGGAAATTAAGATAGTACAAGAAAATGTAGTGAAAGATATAAAATGTGAAATAGCTAAGGAAGTAGATGTCCTTAAACAACAACAGAATGAGTTTGTAGAAACAGAGAATAGAAATGGGAGAATTAGAAAATAGGATGAAGCAAGAGATAAGTGAGGTATTGTCATAGAGTTCTAGGAAAAATCATGAGAAAACAGTAAATATGCAGGGTAATAATACCAAGGAGGTGAATAGTATTAAAAATGATGTAAAAGTAATTGGTACTGAGATTCAATCACAGTGCGATGAATTAAAGTTAAGTATGATGAAACAAATTAAATGAAGGAGTAATTTCACAAATAAAACTTCTGCAAGAGAATTTTTGAAAAAGAAAATATTGGGAAACTAACTCAAGTTGTGGTTACATTACAGGTAAATAAGATTAGTGAAAACCAAAGTGCAATCAAATCTAAAAATGTAACATATGTTGACTTACCATGTAATTCAGGTAATATGCCACATAATGTTGAGAGTTATCTAGAGCGATGACACTGAATCATTGATTCCAGATTTTGATGTAAATAGTAACAAACCAACGCACAATATGCTCACATACACAAATGTACACAGTGAAGGTCACACAAATTGTACAAATTACTTATTACATGACATAAGTCCACCCAGTTTCGATCAAGATTCACGAGATAATCCTAAAGTATTCCTTAGGTAATTGGAGGACTATTTTAAAATCAAAAGGATTCCAAATGAGTTTAGAATGGCGATAGTTAAGCGTTGCTTGAAGAAAATGCACTTGAATGGCTGAGATTAACATTAGCTTCACATGAAACTTACAGCATGTTCAGAAATGTGTTTATAAATAGATTTTGGGGACCAGAAAGACAAAGAAGAAATAAAGTCGAGTTGGCAACTGGAAGATTTGAATTCAGAAAAGGGATTTCTATGACAGAATATTTCTTGAAATTTGCAAACAAAAGTAAACTTGTCAACCCTGATATCTCAGAAACAGAAATTGTTAATATGTTAATACGTCACTACCCACCACACATGAGGAGTCACTTAATTGTGGCTAAACCTATTAATTTTTCGGACATTATAGAGTTGTCTGAATTCGAGGCGCATAACCCCAACACCAATGCAACTCCAAGTCAACATAACCACAATAGCACACGTGTTGAACGAGGGCAGGCAATTATGCAAGAATCACAACCTACACATAGCATTAATAATAACTCAAGTCAAATTGGGCGGGACACCCTCAAGAAATACCAGTTATGATAGAAGGAATTACAATCCAAGACGAATGTGTGAATCTGTGGTTTCAGGTACTGAGAGTACACAGAATTATACTCAAAGAAATTTTAACAACAACCAATCGCTAGGAAGTGGAAGAAACAATCAGGTTAATCAGTTAAGGTTTTACCGGAGGAACAGTCAAAGAAAAAGTCATCATAGTAGGGGAAGAGGAACTAGCATATTTAACACATCTTTAAGAGATTATAGGGGTCCAAGGTTTGACAGAGTTAAGTCATCATAATGAAATAGATGGCACACAAAACACGGAACGTGAGCCGAATGCGAGCAGTGGTACCAACCCAATAAATAGTGAGAACACAGACCACACTCAGGGGGAAAACTAAATACCAAATCATTTTGTGCTCTGGAAAGTGGTTGGGTAAAAATGACACAGGGCGAAGTTAAAATTCAACCCCAAATAGAAAGCAAGCTCACTCTCTTGCTGAAGAAAGATAAAGCATTAGCAAATCCACCTCAGATGAACATACATATATGGGATGGTGAATATAAGGCTCTAATTGATACTGGAGCTAGTTTTTTCATAATAAGTGAAGAATTATTTAAAGATTTGTTATCTAAATACAAAATTGAATATTTAAATGTGTGTATTGTTTACTGTAGCACATCAATCGGGAAGAATAAAGACGGTGAAGTATGAAGCATTAATTCAGGCGCGCGTAGGTGAATGGAATTTCAATTTCATTGTGTTGGTAATACCACAGTTCATCGAAGTAAGTTGTTTCCATCCCAGATGAAGAAATACAATACCAAAATTGATAATTCCTCGGCATATTTTTGCACAAGGAAATCCTTGTGAGGCAGTGATGCGCCATTTAGGCCTATATTTCAGAGCTCTGTGTCATTCAAACCACCGCGTCTGGTACAAATACTGCAGCATTATAGAAAAGATAATAAATCATACTCCAAATACCACCACAAGATTTACCCCTACAGAATTGATGACTGGACAACCTCCTGAACCTTTGGTTATAGGAGTGCCTACAACTCTAGAAACAGGATTATCTTCTATAAATGAAGAAAAATATGCGGAGGCATATAAGAGAATAAAAGAAAAAGCAGAGAAAAGATTACAGAAGGTACAAAGAAGGTCAGCAAAATGGGATCCTAAAATAGATGATCAAGTTTTGGTTAACACGTTTAACATTTCCAATGCTAAACGAAAAATGTATTGGCGAATGAACCTTATATATAAAGGTGCATATTTTATAAGAAATAAATTTGGAGACCATACATACGAAGTGAAAGATGGGAATGACAGAATAGTAGGAAGATATCATAAAACCCTATTAAAATCCTTTAAAAACCTTGACACTCTCCAGAACATATTTAAAAAATGTGTATACATTAATTAACCAAATGTTTCGTTCATTGCTATATGTGTTTAAGAACTAATTAATATATTGTTCATTATTGTATTACGTTCATGTGTTCATTTTATTGTTCATTGTTGGAATATATTATTGTAGTGGCATTCTTCAGATATATGGAAACACATTGTTGGATAAATTTAAAGTTAGTTTATTTTTAATATGTTCCGAAGAGGGGCATTTGTAACAGTAGCTTCGATTGATATTCAGAAAATTTTTGAAAAATTTATAAAAAGTTGTGTAAAAATATATGTAATTTTGTAATTGTCTGTAGTAATAATTGTATTACGTAATGTGGTGACGTAGTAGTAAATCGGTCAATCATTGGAGTAATATATAGGTAGCGATAGTAAAAGAAAATCAATAATCTTGAAAAATATATGTTCTGTATTATTGAAATAAAGTTCGAGTAAAATGTAATCCAGATTCTACAATTAATTTATATGTGTTGCGAAATTGGACTCATCCAAAATTTTATATATTGCACTTGAAACCATACCTGAAAACGAGAGATCTCATAACTCTTATTTGAGTAGGCACAATAATCAAGAAACAATTAAAACTACAACGAAGTAACCCTGTTACACCCGGCTTCCCGTCCTGGGTCTTCGAAAAAGTCAACGTGCATCCTATCTTAAACATAGAAATCTGGTTACAAATAGGAGTGTGTGCGTGCAGAGTTTACAGTTTACGGCAAGGAACCGAGTAGTGAGTGCAGTGTGGACCTGTGACAGACGAACTGGTTGACTGTAATTCTGTGTGTTACATAATTCTGCTGTAATCTGCAAGTGTACCAAGTGTATTTCTACGGAAATAAAGAGCGTTTTGAATTTCTGCAAACTTGATTTTTAATCCTTCGAACCCACAAAGTCACAATTGCTGTCAGAAGTGGGATATTACGTCGATGGAGGCTCCATTGGCACAGATTCTAGAGAAGTTGGAGGCGGCAAATAACAACCTGGCCGCAAAGATGGAAACGGCTAATAGCAACTTGGCCACAATGATGACCACGGAGATGGCCGAATTGACCACGGAAATGAAGGCTGCGAACGAAGCCCTCTCCCCCAAATTTGAGGAGTAGTTGGCCGGCGTAAAGGAGGACGTCACGGAGTTGGGCGAGCGCGTCGAAGACCTGGTAAGCTGCGTTAACACTGGAGGGAAAGGCGGACAACATCAAGTCCCTGAACGGCATGGTAGAGGACATCGTCGGCAGGAGGTTGAAGGATTTCAAGGTCGACGCGCCAGGACGTGACACAACATCCGCGCGCGTCAGACCTCCTAGATACGACGGCACGACAACGTTCGAGGTCCTTCATCGTCAATTAGACGCTGTGGCCAATCACAACAAATGGTCAGCAGAGGAAGAGGCCGCGCACCGTCACCTCCAGGGACGGGCCGCAGAAGTCCTGAACGCGGTCCATGCAGCGGCAGCGCCCAAGGACATCTGGGAAGCCTTGGAGAACCGTTTCGGGAACCACTGCCTAGCCGCAGCCTACCGCAGTCAGCTGAAGTCAAGGTCACAACAGCCAGGGAAGACGCTGCAGCAGTTCGCCCTGGCAATTGAGCAGCTGGCTAGAAAAGCCTTAGTCGACCTCCCACCAGAGTTCGTATCCCGGGAAGCCGCCTACACCTTTGCTGACGGGACACGAGACACCGAGATACGTCAGCGCCTAATGCTCGGCGATTACAAAACTATACATGAGGCGTTAACGGCAGCATTGAGGATGGAGGCGGCCAAGGTGACGGCTACCCCGACGTCGAGAACCAGGAGTATCCGCTACACGGGAGACCGAAGGCCGGTTGAGGGACGCCGGCGAAGACCTAGTGGCGTATGTTGGGGTGTGTACAGCCGGGACATCTAGAGAAAGATTGCCAACACCAGGAAGACCAGCCGGAAGAACGAGTAAAGCCCGGCGTGGTGAGGAGCACGTTGGCGGCGACATCACCATCCCCCCGAGTGACACAGCGCGCCGTCAGCAGACGGATGGATGACAGCCTCATCACGGACGCTTGGGTGAGAGGGAAGCCGTGCCGCGTGCTCGTAGACACCGGGGCAGCCGTGACCGTTATCAGACCTGACATAGCCAGAGGTTTTCCGCCGAGGAAGCCAAGCCGACCATACCAGCTGGTGACAGCGCCAGGCGACACCTTGCCTTTGTAGGAGGCCCTATTGAACTGGACCATGGGACGGAGTGCCGTGTGTCTGTGGGTGTTCCTCGCGAAGGTGGCCTAGGAGGTGACACTGGGACTAGATGCCCTCAGGAGTCACGAGGTGACGGTCGAGGTCGGCAGGAGGGTCCTGCCGCTTAACGGAAAAGAGGTCATACTTCGGCAACCCGAAGAGTGCCTTGGAATCTGCAGGTTCGTCTTGAAGAAAAACGTGTTTTTACCCTCGAGAAGCGAGGCAATGGTGACGGCGCGACTGGAAGACCAGCGGACGAAGAACATGATGCTGGACCAGATGACGCCTGTGCATTGGCTCTGTGTAGCCAGGACATTGTTGCCATTCCGAGAGGAGGTGCCAGTGAGACTGTTCAACCTGGCAGACACCGATCACGACATCCAGGCCGGAATGGAGTTGGGGACGTGTGAGCCCGTGGGCAGCGTGACCGCAATTGACAAGTCCCAGGAGCCGGTGCCGAAGCGGCACCTGGGCCACCGGCTGGAAGGCTTATTGGAGAGAGCGGCCGACAACCTGACCGCCGAACCCCTCGAGAAGGTTTGACAACTGCTGAGAGGATACCAGCGCGTCTTCAGTCAAGATAACAGCGACTACGGCGCCATGGACAGAGTGCTCCATCCCATTGACACCGGAGACGCCCGGCCTGTTCGGCAACCACCTAGACGCTTTTCGTTGACAAAACAAGCGGCGGTACGGGGCATGCTGTAGGGCATGAGATCCTGGGGAGTGATTGAAGAGTCTGACAGCTCTTGGTGTTCCCCTGTAGTTCTGCTGACGAAGAACGGCGAGCTACGCTTCTACGTGAACTACAGGAAGCTGAATGCTGTCACCAGGAAAGGTTGCTTCCCCTTACTCCGAATTGACGACACCCTGGACACGCTAGCTTGTGCGCAGTGGTTCTCGACCCTGGACCTGAAGTCGGATTACTGGCAGGTTGCTCTAGATCCGAGAGACAAGGGAAAGACCGCATTCTCGACAGTCCAAAGGCTTTGGCAGTTCATAGTTATGCCCTTTGGGCTCTGCAGCGTACCAGCTACCTTCCAACACCTCATGGAGTCAATGATGAGAGCACTGACTTATGACGCCTGCTTGCCATACCTGGACGACATCATCGTCGGCAAGACTTTCGAAGACCACCTCGAGAATCTGAGTAAGGTGCTACAGAGACTGCAGGTGACCAACTTGAAGTGCCAGCTGTTCCGCAAGGAACTCAACTACATGAGCCACATTGTCTCACCAACCGGAGTGGCCACGGACCCGGAGAAGACACAGGGCGTGAGAGATTGGCCTCGGCCAAAGGATAAGAGAGCATTGCGCAATGTCCTGGGGTTGTGCGGTTATTACCGCCGTTTCATAAAGGGCTTCTCCAATATCGCCAAGCCCATCACCCGCCTGACAGAAGAACACCGGCCTAATGTGTGGACGAAGGACACCGAAGGCGCTTTCCAGCACCTGAAGAAGGTACTGTGCAGTGCTCCGATTTTGGGATTCCCACAGCCAGGTGGCGACTTCACTGTGGACACCGACGCCAGCGACTATTGTATTGGAGGCGTCCTATCCCAAATTCAAGATGGCCAGAAGTGGGTGATAGCTTATTATAGCAAGACGCTATCCAAGGCAGAGAAGAGCTTCAGCCTCACCCGGCGAGAGTTATTGGTGGTGGTAAAGACCTTGGAGCACTTCCACAAGTATCTGTACGGTCAGCCATTCCACCTATGGACCGACCATTCCACCTTCACCTGGTTATTGAGCTTTAGGAACCTGGAAGGCCAGACAGCACTTTGGGTCCAGAGGCTGCAGGAATGCAACTTCACGTCTGAACATCGTAGAGGGAAGAACCACGGCAACGAAGACGCCATATTCCGGAGACCCTGTCTAGGGGAGTGCGGCCAATGCACAAGAGTGGAAGAGAAGGAGCGTGCCGAGGCTGTTAGAGTGGTCGCAGCAGTGCCTGCGGACGGCTGGGATAGCGCAGGTCTGAGGAGAGAGCAGCTGGCGGACGCAGACTTGGGGCCACTCCTGAGAAAAGTGGATACTGGGACAAGACCTACCTGGGAGGACATCACATCAAGGAACGCCACATACAAGTCGTACTGGGCCCAATGGGACTCACTGAAGATCAGAGAGGACGTGCTGTTCCGGGTATGGGAATCGCCTGATGGGAAGACCAGGGACAACAGTTGGTACTTCTCCGACGTAAGCTCCCGGAAGTCTTGGAGGAAGTGCACGCCGGTACTTCAGGAGGACACCTGGAAGAAACCGAACAATCGACAAACTCCGACAGCGCTACTACTGGCTGAGGCTCCGAGCAGACGCTGAGAGATAGTACCGTCAATGCCACATGTGCGCGGAGAGTCGTGGCCCCCAGACTAGGAGCCGGGGTCGCATGTAGCAGTACAACGTCGGAGCACCATTCGAACGGATCGCCGTCGACATAGCTGGACTATTCCCAGTGTCCGTCCGAGGCAACAAGTACCTGATGGTGGTCGTGGACTACTTCACCAAGTGGCCGGAGGTGTATGCCATCCCGAAACAGGAGGCAAAGACATTCACAGACTGCCTCGTGGAGCAAGTGTTCTGCCGATTTGGGGTGTCGTTAGAGCTCCACAGCGACCAATGTACCAATTTTGAGTCGAACCTAATGAAGGAGGCACTAGAAAGACTTGGGGTTAACAAGATCTGCACAACACATCTACATCCCTATTCTGATGGCATGGTCGAAAGGTACATCAAGACCTTAGAAGAACGCCTGAGGAAGGTCGTGGCCAGCCATCAGCGAGACTGGGACTTCAAGGTGCCACTGTTGCTGTTGGCTCCACAGCGACCAGGGTACCAATGTTGAGTCCAACCTAATGAAGGAGGCACTAGAAAGACTTGGGGTTAACAAGACCTGCACCACACCTCTACAGTCGGATGGCATGGGCGAAAGGTACATCCAGACCTTAGAAGAACACATGACGAAGGTCGTGGCCAGCCATCAACGAGACTGGTACTTCAAGGTGCCACGGTTCCTGTTGGCCGACCTCTCGTCAACACACGACACCACTGGGAAGACGCCAGCCAGCTTAATGTTCGGCCGAGAGTTACGCCTCCCTTGCGACCTGGCTTTTGGTAGCCCCGGATGCCAAAGAGCCAGCAACCAAGTATGTGGAGAACCTGATGGACCGTCTCCACGACATGCATGAGATGGCTCGTCAGAACATCCAGAAGGCGAGCGACCGCATGAAAACCCGATATAACAGGCAAGCCAACAGCCAAGGTTTCCAGCAAGGTGACCTGGTCTGGTTGTACCGCCCTACCCGGACCAAGGGAAGCTGCCGGAAACTTGAACAACGATGGCAAGGTCCGTACCGGATGGTAAAGAGGATCAACGACGTGGTCTACCGCATCCAGAAGGTGCTCAGAGGAAAGATTGTGGTACACCTGGATCGCCTGGTCCGCTACGAGGGTACTGTTCGGGACGACCAGCTTTGAGGAGGGAGCAGTGTCACCTGATCGTCGAAGGCACGATAAAACTGGCCGGCAGGAAAAAGACAGAAAGCGTTAAAGCCACGCCTACGCCAATGAGCTATCGCCTGCGGAGGAGAGACGGGTTGGGGAGAGGGGAAGCCACGGAGGTGGCTGTACCTTCCGTTCCCCTCCTGTCGCCTCGAAAGACTGCGAAGCCTCTCGTATGACTTCTCCATTGTGGAGAATTCTCGATGGTCGAAAGGTACATCAAGACCTTAGAAGAACACCTGAGGAAGGTCGTGGCCAGCCGTCAGAGAGACTGGGACTTCAAGGTGCCACTGTTCCTGTTGGCCGACCTTTCGTCAACACACGACACCACTGGGGTGACGCCAGCCAGCTTAATGTTTGATCGAGGGTTACGCTTCCCTTGTGACCTGGCTTTTGACAGCCCCCAGACGCCAAATAGCCAGCAACCGAGTATCGAAAACCTGGTGGACCATCTCCACGACATGCATGAGATGGCTCGTCAGAACATCCAGAAGGGGAGCGACCGCATGAAGACCCGATACGACAGACAAGTCAACATCCATGGGTTCCAGCAAGGTGGTCTGGTTGTACCGCCCTACTCGGACCAAGGGAAGCTGCCGGAAACTTGAACAACGATGGTAAGGTCCGTACCGGGTGGTAAAGAGGATCAGCGACGTAGTCTACCGCATCCAGAAGGTGCCCAGAGGAAAGATGTTGGTGGTACACCTGGATTGCCTGGCCCGCTACGAGGGTACTGTTCGGGACGACCAGCTTTGAGGAGGGAGCAGTGTCACCTGATCGTCGAAGGCACCATAAAACTGGCCAGCAGGAAAAGGACAAAGCGTTAAAGCCACGCCTACGCCAATGAGCTATCGCCTGCGGTGGTGAGACGGGTTGGGGAGAGGGGAAGCCACTGAGGTGGCTGTACCTTTCGTTCCTCTCCTGCCACCTCGAAAGACCGCGAAGCTTCTCGAATGACTTCTCCATTGTGGAGAATTCTCGAGAACCGCTGACTTGCGTATAAATAGGAGTGTGTTTGTTCAGAGTTTACAGTTTACGGCAAGGAACCGAGTAGTGAGTGCAGTGTGGACCTGTGACAGACGAACTGGTGGATTGTAATTGTGTGTAACGTATTTCTGCTGTAATCTGCAAGTGTACCAAGTGTATTTCTACGGACATAAAGAAGCTTTTGAATTTCTGAAAACTTGATTTTTAATCCTTTAAACCCACAAAGTCGCAATATTTTACTGCATTTTGGTGACAGAATTGAGTGTAGTTTAGGAGAAGTAGAGATGAAAAGTGGTGTTAAGGCGAATAATACAGGAACAAGGCAATACTATAAAGCACATTCAACATAGTAAGCTTCTGTCAGTTAAGAGTGAACATGAATCAAAATGCTGTATGTAGGCAATCTAAATCTTATGAAGATTTGTGACATGAAGATAAAATTTTATATTCCATTTGATACACTTATTTCAAAGGCTTCTTAACAAAACATACACACAAAGGCGTATTTTCAGACAGCATATTGCATCGGAGTGATTTGATTTAACTGCTTTGAAAATATATTGCATACCACATACTGTCAGCCGGGCGTTGGAACACCCTATGGAAGCAGCTGAGAGCGGAAGACAGGGGAGGTCCGTGTTAGCCACGCCTCCCCCTCGTCCGTCTTATAGTGGTGACAGGGATGGCTGGGGGAAAAAACATGATTGTGCGGTCTGTTTCTCTTCCACCTGTGTTCTGGAAATTACGGGATCCTTCATCTACTGGAGCCTTCCTGTGGAAGCCAGAAGGCGGCGATATTCCTATAAAAAGGGGCTGCCGGAGCGAAGTGAAGCCAGTTAGTGTTTTGACGTGCTAGCAAAGGAGCGCCGTGTTAACGAACGAGAAGATTGTGCAACGGAAGACTTTACGTAACTGTGTATGTGCATCGGAGTTTACGTAATCGCGAGTACAAGTGAAATTGTAACGGACGAGCTGGTGAATTGTAATTGTGTGCAGCACGTAATTCTGTGTAATTGGCAAGTGTCTGCAAGTGTACCAAGTGTATTTCTACGGACATAAAGAACCTTTTGAATTTCTGAAAACTTGATTTTTAATCCTTTAAACCCACAAAGTCGCAATATTTTACTGCATTTTGGTGACAGAATTGAGTGTAGTTTATGAGAAGTAGAGATGAAAAGTGGTGTTAAGGCGAATAATACAGGAACAAGGCAATACTATAAAGCACATTCAACATAGTAAGCTTCTGTCAGTTAAGAGTGAACATGAATCAAAATGCTGTATGTAGGCAATCTAAATCTTATGAAGATTTGTGACATGAAGATAAAATTTTATATTCCATTTGATACACTTAATTCAAAGGCTTCTTAACAAAACATACACACAAAGGCGTATTTTCAGACAGCATATTGCATCGGAGTGATTTGATTTAACTGCTTTGAAAATATATTGCATACCACATACTAAGATTTGGGTTTCAGTAGTTGAAACTACGTGCGTTACGCAAATATGGAGGAAACAATTATTGGTATTATAATTATCTCCCAGATGGTTCCAGTAAAAAAAGTGTCTTAACGTGGTAGCAATTAGAATTGGTAATTCAATTACGCACCTAATTATAATATTGTCGTTTTTGTGGCCACAACACATACTGCATGAGAATATTCTGCTTTTTGTGAAAAATGCTGCCATCTATATGATTAAAGTCACAAAATACCGTAAGACATCCTGTCCTGGAGTTGTTAATGTTACATGTCCTGCACATGGACTACACTGAGCGGCTGAGGAACTCAGATTTTGTTTTGATAATGTCGAGCGTTTTGTATCTAATATGAAAATAAATATTTGTAAAAGCATCTTTCAGAATACAGACATGTTATAGTAAGATGGCAAGAGAAATTTCTTTATCTCCCCAACCGGCTGCTACTTGATGGGGGTACCTGTCTAGATGCAATCCTGGAGCATGCAAACCATTATGACACCACTGTAAATGTATTTAATGCATCAGATACCAGTGATAAGATTCAATTCGTAAAGTACAAATTTTCATTTTGAATGACTTAATTCAAGACTTCGAATACATAAAGAGAACTTCCATTGTTTATACACAGCTATGCAATTTCTGAAATCTTCTGACTTATAAATGTCTAATGCTATCAGTCTAGTAGAGAAACCATTTAAAACAGTTAATGAGGTACCTGAAAACTTCAACTTCAAAACAAAATTCAAGACTGTTCTGTCAAACATTGAAAATCAATTTTTGTATGATGGCAGTGATACGCTGCTACAATATGAAGGAACGCAAAACACGGATGGATTAATTTCTTCTTCTATTGTTATAACTTTATTATTTGATTGAATATCAAAGTATTTTAAGTTTGTGCTAACACAACAGAGAAATAAGCTTTTTCAGGCATAAGCTCTGTTTAAGTGATGAATAGAAAGAAAATCAAGTTTGCTCCATTGCACATTTATATTGTCATCCATTGCAATCGCGGTGATGATTAAATGGAATGTAGATAAAAACAGTATTGCCAAAATTGTATTATATTTACAAGTGGTTCTAAGAATGAATACCATACACTCTTATTTTGTTCACAACCCAATAAAATTAGTGCAACAATGTACGTACATAATTTAACACTTCTACTTTTACTTGATATTATCTCTACTCCTTGTCATCACATAATAAGCTAACTACCACTTGTAACTTTCCGTCATACAGGAACATTAGGATAACAAGCATAATGTGACATTAAACGCATAATTATGATCTACAATTATATGCTGATTCCCAATATATAACAATACATACATTTATTCACAAGTTACAATTTTCTTAACCCAATAGGCAAACATTGTGTCAGATGAAAAGGAATGTATCAGCACATTTGGCTTCTTCCTGGCCTCACGCTATCATTTGAACAGAAACCCAGGCTTGGGAATATGGCCTATGTTGCACTTTGGAGTCGGCCTGTTGTGGACCGACTTTATTCAGAGAGTTTGGTTCGTGAGGTGGGTAATAGGAAGCCAGATTTTAGCGAAGTTTTTCGGTGTATTTAAGTGCATAATTTAACTCGCCACGTGGGAATGGAAAGTGTCACGTGTATGCGTACTGACTCAAACCAAGACTAGATTCAGAAGTGGGGATAGGAAGTGGCCTATGAACAACGAATAACATATCACATGATTTCCCAAATATCTCAACATTTAGCGTAAGTGGGGGAAATTCGAGCAGTGGCTGATACCTGAATTGTATCACTCAGACACTCTCGGTCGGGACATAATGAAGTCATGTCATGTATAAATGCGGCAGTGTTACATCGAATAGACATCATATATAAAGATCTCTGTCGTTACACGCCAAACACACATCATCACGAGTCTGCAAATAGCGACTTTCCAGGTGGCGAGAGAGATACCTACTTAAAATCGATAATGGAACTGTCAAGGTGTTTTATTTGCTAAAATAAACCACATTCAGTAAGGACGCTTACCAGACCCTGTAACAGAGAAGTGAGTCCATGCAGAGCGAACCCTGAGGAAAACCCCGACCTGTCCAGAAACCTCCCCCATCCATAGCCCTCACCCATCACCACCTTCCCTACACTATGAGGTGTTAAGTATTGGGAGGCTTCAACCAGATTCCTAACGGATAAGCACCGCCTCACACTACTTCCTATAGGCCATGTCCATACACCCTTTTGTTTATTGCACGAATGTTCGAACCCTGGTAATCATTATTAAACATCAAGATGAAGTTGGAAATGGAAAAGGAGGACGAAGGAAAAGAACCCAGAGTTCTGCAATAGTTTTGGAGCAGGGAATATTTGTCATAAAGGTACAAATAACCTTATTTTAAAAATATTACTTCTTATATATTGTGTAGAGATGATGCACAATTCTGTAGTTAAAACAAAACTGAACGTTCATCATTCTATTGGGTCCCTGTGTAATCCACTTTCTGCCCGAATTATTTTAAGTGTGTAATTAATTATATGAAAAATTGTTTGGAGTTAAACTTGTTAGGAGATTATAATATAAACTGCAGCCCAAGCGCACAATTAGAACTTTTATATTTGTGGTTGAAAAATGTAAAATTTTAATAATGTGGTAAACCTGACAAATAGCTAGGGCCTGAAGAGCCCTATAGATCCTCTTAATATAATTAAAAAATATGAATAAAATGGTCTGAAGTAAAACAACTTTTTCTGTAACAACTGAACAGTGATCAAGTACATATTTATAGTTAACACCTTGTTAAACATGAGATGCCACAGTATGCTATTCTAATACCTGGCTGTATTCAACCTTTTACGCTTCTCAAATACTATTCTGCTATTGTTAAATATTGACCCATGGCGCAACAGCCAATCCTGGTCCAAGGCCTGCCAATCCGACTGCCGTCCTCATGCCCACATACACAGGGTAGAGGTAGGCGATCATCTAACAGATATGCGTAGATGTGTTGCAGTAACATTTAATTCACAAAAGAACCCACATACACAAGGTAGAGGTGGGTGATCATCCAACAGATATGCGTAGGAGATGTGTTGCAGCAACGTTTAATTCACAAAAGAAGCATTTCAAATGTAACACGAAGCATATTTTAAGCCATGAATCTTACAGGGACATCTTACAGGTGAATTGATATTCTTCATAACTGAAAATATTAAAATATTTGAATGAGAGCAGATGTTTTATGCAAATAATATTTTTGTTATGAATAAGAGATGGTGTCACTGTCTGTGAAATTAGTCAAAAAATAGATTTCAACTTCATAATAATATCTGATTACTCTTCAGAGCATTCTTTGTCCATAAGCTGCCAATTGACTTCAAATTATCATGTTCGAGTAGTTGAAAATATATATGGATTGTTTTATAAGCATTTAAAGTCTCAATCACACCAGAAATTTAGCCCCATTATTAGAATGCATCAAATGTCTGCAGTAGCTCAAAACACAGGTTTAACATTTAACCTAAATTCATGCAGATGGTATAGCAAAAGAAAAGCAAAAATTCAATCTCGTGAATTTTGTTATATGGTATTAGAAGTTCAAAGCGAGCAATCGCAACTAAACACTAATATTGTGGGTTGCATCAGATCATGGATAGCTGTGTAGTTTATCTGGCCTTTTTTAAAAACGCCGTCAGTGCTCTATATGCCCTTCTTGCACGCATATGCCTTCCTTGCGCATTCGCAAAGGTCAAGGTCAGCAGCTTAGATTCTGTGTAGATCTTCCAGCCCCGCAGCGCTGGGTTGTTCTAGGCTCAGCGGGGTCACGCCGTAACCCCAAGGTCGTCTCTTATCAACAAGCTTCAACTTGCTCAAGCCAATAGATGTACAGGGAACATCACTCGATGCAGATGGTATAGTAAAAGAAAAGCAAAAATTCAATGTCGTGGATTTTTTTATACGGTATTAGAAGTTCAAAGCGAGCAATCGTAACTAAACACCAATATTGTGAGTTGCCTCAGATCATGGATAGCTGTGTAGTTTATCTGGTCGTTTTTTAAAAACGCCGTCAGCGTTCTATATGCCCTTCTTGTACGCATATGCCTTCCTTGCGCATGCGCAATGGTCAAGGTCAGCAACTTAGATTCTGTGTAGCTCTTCTTTCAACCCCGCTGCGCTGGGTTGTTCGCAGCGGGGTCACGCCGTAAACCCAAGGTCGTCTCTTATCAACAAGCTTCAACTTGCTCAAGATAAGTTACCAGTGTAAGCCCTGTGCTGGTCGGCATCACTGGAATACACAAATTGAGTCTTGCAGTGGACTGATTCGAATCAAGTCAAAATGCAAACACGGCTGCGTGAAGTTACACAGTAGAGAATTAATATTCAACGTGTTACAGTTTTTTTAACGAATAGAAACGTAAAGATCTGATTATTACGTTAAATAATCCAATGAAAAGATCAACAGTGGAGAAAACTGAACGAACTGTGCATAATATGTTGAAAGCGGATCATAATTCAAGGCTTACGGGAGAAAACCTTCAAAACTGGTAAACGCCCACATTCCATTGAACTCTATGAGTTAGAAAAATATATAGTACGCAGAACTTTTCTTGAGTTTAGCGAACAGAAAAGAGAAATTCCTTCCGTACATAATTGATGAATCCTGATAAAGATTTCTCAAGAAGAAAATATGTGTCGTGTTACGTACTCTGTGCTGATGTTTTGATGGTCAAACTTCACTAATTTTTCCCTCTTCTGTGATTTCTCTAATCCGAGTCATGCTACACAAGAAACCTCCCGGAACAACTTCATTCATTGATCGGGCAAGGAATAAATTAATGCCCTGACGAGTGTTCTCTCTTCTCTCTCTCAATTTATTTTCGTTGTTCAAATTATTTATTGTGAAGGATATGGAATATGGCGCTCTAATATGTGTAGTGTTTAACGCCCGCTTTTACTACATACGGCACTGCAGGCGGTGACACTGATGATACATGAGATGAAGATGGAGCACTGGTGGAATGAGATGACGGGGGAAACCGGAGGTCCCGGAGAAAACGCGCCCCAGCGCCGTGTTGTCCATCACAAATCTCACTTTGCGATCGCCTGGGATCGAACGCCATTTGTTAGTATCGCTGCTGTTAAATGTAATCAAACGAATCAAATGAAATTTGAACAACAATAGTAAATAACTTCAGTAAATAACTGAAAATAGCAATAACTTCAGAGTAATATTTGGACAGATAAATGCACAACACTAAAAACTGTAATGATGGAGATAAGAAAATTAATATACGACTTAAACCTAGATATAGTTTGCATTCAAGAGCCATACATAACTAAGGGAAGTCCAACACACAATACAGTTAAGGCCAGAGCCGCCTTAGATGGTGGTAATCCTAAGGCAACAATTATTGTAGTAAATCCTAAAATTCAAGTACTTAAAATATCGCAACTCTGTGACGAATATGTTAATTGTGTTGAATTGAGTATAAGAGGTATGGTATTTCTTTTATGTAATCATTATTTTCAATATAAGGATGACATTGATGTCCACATACAAAGAATGAAAAGGATATTAGATGTGTATAATAATAAACCCTTAATTTACACTATGGAAGCAAATGCTAAATCGGCTTTATGGTGGAGTAAGCATCCTGATGAAAGAGGTGGAAAATTTGTGGATGTTATAATGGAATATAATCTAGATATCGTAAATAAACCACTAAATCCATATACTTTCCAAAATAGGGCTGATGCCCAAGAAAACATTGATATCACGTTAGCTAGAGGGTATGTTAGTGAAAAAATAACTAATTGGAGAGTGGGGCAGGAACAGACTACCAGTGATCATAATATAATATACTTTGATCTAGAAATATTGAAAGTAGGAGGAATCGAGTACATGAATAGAAAGATGAGATATTCACTTAAGAATGCAGACTGGAACAGATTAAGAGATACTTTAATAATGCCAGAAAGGATACGTCAAGTGGATGATATAAATCGAAAAACAAGGGAACTGACAATATCTATTCAAAAAGCTATGGGTGAAACGCTGAAAATGACTCAAACAACTACGCCATATAAAGTTTGGAACGATAAACTGCAAAAGATTAGGAGAAAGGTCAGGAAAGCTAGGCGACACTACCAAAGAAGTCTAACAGCACAAGAAAAAGAGATCAATATATATAAGCCTTAAAGCGGAATACAAAGATATGCTTCAACAAATTAGAACCGAAAAATGGCAAAAATTTATTGAAGATAATTTAAAAGCAGATACTTGGGGTACTCCATACAAGATAGATATGGAAAGGATAGCAGCTCCTGAAATTATCTCTTCTATAAGAAAAGCACATGGAACCTATACTACTTCGTATATTGAATCTATTAATCAATTATTGAAAATAATGTTACCTGCAGATGACATAGAGGATGATGTAGAAGATCATCAAATAAAACGACAAAAATATCAGGAAGAATATATAAATGATAACGTAATTTATCCTCTTGATTTAACAGAAGTCCGGCTCGTCATAAGGGATCTAAAAAGCAAGAAAAGCTCCAGGACCTGACAATATATGCAACGAAGTTATAAAAAAATTAGAAACCATTATCGATCCCTATCTATGTGAACTATTGAATGAATGTCTTGTTCAAGGATGCATACCGTATTGCTGGAAGGAAGCTGATGTACTCATCCTAAAGAAATCAAAGGATCGTGACCCAGCTAATCCAAAATCATACAGACCAATTTTTCTACTCAATTCCCTAGGTAAGATTCAAGAAAAATGTTTGTATAAAAGAATTCTGGAATATAGGATGATACTGGGTATGACAGAAAATCAATTTGATTTTAGGAAAAATAGCTCCACTGAAGATGCCCTAAATTTTACAATAAACATAATAAATAAGTGCAATAAAAATACACAGTGGGCATATTTGTGGATATTGCCGGAGCTTTTGACAACCTATGGTGGCCGCAATTATTTCAAATTATGAGAGATCAAAAATACCCGAAATGTCTATATAACTCTTTAAAAGATTACTGTAACAATAGAAGTGTAAATGTAAATGGTGACAATCACACCACAGTTAGAGAAATTACAAAAGGTTGTTCACAGGGATCAGTCCTTGGACCGATGTTCTGGGACATACTCACAGAACCGATTATAAAACAGCTGAAATCCTCTAGAAATACACTGAATATTGTGGCCTATACAGACGATTTCTTGTTATTAGTGGAAGGTGATAGTCGCTTGTAGTTAGAAAGAAAAGCCAATTTAACTATGAAACAACTGTCTTCTTGGTGTAAGGAATCTAAATTATCTATTGTACCACAAATATCAGTATATATTCTGTTTAAAGGAGCCTTAAAAAGAAACCGTATTATCGAAATAAATAATGAAAATATTAAAAGGAGCAAAGTTGTTAAATATTTAGGATTATTTTAGATGAAAAAAGATATTACGATACACATCCAAAAGAAGTACCAAATAAGGCTAGGAAAATAATTATGAAATTATCAAAATTAACCACACGGACTTTTTGACTACCTACGGATATAGTAAAAATATATCACATGAGCTTTATAATAGGGACAATAGGCTATGGAGCTGTAATATGAGAAAATAGATTAAAATATCAGAAATATATTGAAATAATTAGAAGTGTTCATAAACATGCTTTAATAAGATGATTAGGAGTTGTAACAACAACACCAACTTCAGCTCTTTTAGTATGTTTGGCAATTTGGCCTATAGACCTAGTAATAAAACAGAGAGCAGCAAATTATTGGCTCAAAAGAAAAGATTTCTTTAAAATTGAACATGTTATAGGTGAATATTGTAGGAATAAAGCAGAAATCAATAGGAAGCTTTTAAGAGATTGGCAAAATGAATGGGATACATCATTTCAAGTAAGAAGAACTTATAGTTTATATCCCAAAATAAATGAAAGATTAAAATTAAAAGATATAGTACCAACAAGATTAGGCATCCAATACTTAACGGGACATGGACCATATAATGTGTGCTTTAAGAAAATAGGAAGGTCTGACTCCAGTAATTGCGATCGATGTAATTTAGAAGACCCTCCAGAACACGCCCTATTTCAATGTGATAAATATGATGAAATTTTACGTGAGGAAAGGAAACAGCTAGAAAGTAAATATGTTTGGGACGTAGTTAGAAACACAAATGACTTCAAAATACTTGAAACGGCAGCAGGGAAGGTTTCCACTATCATTGTGGAGAAATATAAACAACAAGGTGTAAGGAAACATAATAACCAAGTACTACAGGCCGGCGTTCGAAATCAGTCACCACAAATTAGAAGATCTCAGAGAATTAGACAACGTAATAAGACAGTAACGTGAGATTTAATAAATACAAGTTTGTAAAAATTCTTTCTACATACCTTTTCCATTTAGTTTACCTTGCAAATGTAAAGCTACTGGTAGTAGCTAATTAGGTTAGTTTTTGTAACGTAATTATAACATGTATCTGCAAAACTATTTAATGTCGTAATGTAAAATGGTATTGTAAATAAGAAAAATAATTAATATTGTAAAAATGGGTCTCGGTGTAACTTCTAGATGCCCAGACAAAAATAAAGCAATGTATTTATTGATTTATTTACTTATTTACTTACTTACTGACTCACTTACTCACTCACTTACTCACTTACTCACCTACTCACCTACTTACTTATTTATTTACTTACTTACTCACTCACTCACTTATTTTTTTATTAGTACATGGCAAATTAATCGTCCGATATAACTTAACGTTAGAGGACGTAAATTAAAAAAAGGTGGAGGGATATCGGAAGGAATATGAACCAACAGAGATGTCTATGCAAGCCTATTGCACATGCAAGGCGAGATATTCTATATTGTGACTGCGTAGGTTACGTAGATTCGGAAATCTGATTTGCAGACATTTAGAACAACTTTTGCTGCAGTTATTTGTAATTTATTTCTCATCATTCCTTTTACATCATCAAATGAAAATAAAATCAAGATTACAATTATAAAATCCATACCAGAAAACGTCATTTATTCCTAAATCCAGAAAATCCTACCATGTTTCTTGCCTTTGAATAATAATTCGCTCCCCATACACCTAACCTTTGATTTTTTGTGTACTCGAGGCCCTCTACTCCATTTTACACATTTTGCCCTTTCACCTATCCTACTCTACATTTTTCTCTTAATCATTCTTAGCCATCTCTCTTTAACTTTCCCTAAATAATTTCCTATATTTTCCCTGTTCTTTTCCCCTTTTACTGTCAAAGTTTCTCTAATTACTACTTCGCTTGTGGCAGCAACACAATGCCATACGGTCACACTGCCCCCTCCTCAATGCTGGTCGTCCCCAGCAGCACCATCGAAATGGGCATATAATCCAGGTGTACCACAATCCTTCCTCGGGGCACCTTCTGGATGTGGTAGGCCACGTCGTTAATTCTCTTTTCTAACCAGTACGATCCTTGCCACGGTCAAAGTTTTGGGCAGCGTCCCTTAGTCCGGGGGAGGGCGGTACAATCAGACCAGGCCACCTTGCTAGAATCCTGATAGAAGCGCATTCCGTCGCCCAGGCAGCAGTAATCTTGAAAGCTAACACGTTGGGTACTTCTCCGGTGAAATTTTCCGTACACAAGACCCTGAACTCCCCGCGCAACGTGGTAAACAGCCGTGCGGTGGACGGTATGATAAAAAAAAAAAATAAAAAGTAAAAAATAAAAAAAATTAAAAAGAAATCTGCTCAACTCATGCCCTGGCATCTTGAAGCTATACCAGGTCAAAGCTGTCCACAGATTTTAATTATTTATCCTCATACCTTATTTATTAGTTCCATTTACAACACTTATCTTTGCAAATATTCCCTAGTCTAACTTGCCAAATAATCCTAACCTACTAGCTAATTCTACCCTACTTGCTACTGGAAACCAGCAACTTTGGAACTCATGAAAACTACCTACCCTACCTATATCATATGTCCTACTTGCTAACATTTACATTCACTATTGTCCTGTCCTACTAGCTACCGGAAACCAGTAAGTAGCTTTACAAATCCTCAAACTAACGCACTACCTAAGTCTACTACATAAGACTTTCTATCTTTTATTTGCTGCCATTTCCTATCCGACTATTGGTAGTACTATTCCTCTCGGTTACACTTGTAGTGTTTGCTCCATCATTTGTACAGGGTTCGTCCATCAGTTCAGATTTCTTTCGTAAACATTATTCTACTGCGGATGTCTGCTAACTACGCTCTTCTTCTGAGTCTTCCGCTAATCTGCTTGTCGCTCCTGCTCTCATTCTGCGTATGGATGTCCAGTATTGGCGTCTCCTGTTGATCCTTTGTTATATTTCCTGGTCACATATATGTTGTTCCTGTTGATCTTCCATTTCGTTTTCTCGACGTATTCCATCCTCTGGTTCCCTTTGCATATTCCTTTTGGACCTCCTTGGTTCTACAACTGCCTGTTCCTCTCTTCTCCGTGGTTCTCCTTTTTCACGTCTTTCTATCTGTTGTTCTTTATATTCCTCCATGACTCGCGTAGAGATGATCTCGACCATTTCTTCCAGTGTTCTGAAGTCCCCATGATCTCTGACGATATTATATACATATTTCCCTTGTAGCATACTTCGTTGGTGTTCTAACAGATCTTTATATTTTTTACATTCAAACAATGTGTGTTCAGGTGTATCCTGTATATTGCAGCTGTCACATATATCAATATCTGAGCTTCCACTTCTTTTGAAATAAGTCCGATATGGTCCATGGCCCGTTAGGAATTGTATACCTGCTCTTCTTGGCTGAATTTGTTTTAAGCGTAATCTTTCTCTTATATTTGGAAACAAATTGTACATTCTTCTACCTTCCTCTATGTTGTTCCACTCTTGCTGTCATTCTTCTATAAGTCTTAGATTTATTTCCTTTTGGTCGAGCACGGAAATCCTATTGTATTCTCTACTTTACTTAAGTGCCCTTCTTTAACCCAATAGTTGGCTCCTCGCTGTTTGATTATCAAGTCCAATGGCCATGTCCACACTGGAATTAATAGCGCCATTGTCGATGTGGTCTTAACGGCTCCAATACATTTCAATAATCCTGTTCTCTGTGTGGATCTTACATCTTAACGTTCTTTTTTATATTAACTCTATCAGCCCATACCCTAGTTCCATATGCTGTTATTTCCACAACAAAACTCATGTGGTAAGAACTTATAGCCTTTGGCGGTAATTTAAATGTTCTCGTTGCTAAAGTAGACCATTTGATCATTATTTTTACAGTTTTTTCTTTGGTTTTCTTTATGTGTTGCTCAAAGTTTTTCTTTTCATCCAGGTGTATTCCAAGATATTTAATTACTTTTCCCCTTTTTATATTTTCATTATCTATCTTAATAGTCGGGTCCCTAATTAACGCTCCTGTCATTAGCACATAGGCAGATTTGTTCGCTGATATTTTTAATTTGGCTTGCTTACACCAGTTGTTAAATGTCTTTAAAGTTGCATTCGTTTTTATCTGTAACTCCAACCTGCTATTTGCCTCTGTAATAATCAGAATGTCATCTGCATAGGCATCAATTTCGATGATATCTTGTGATACAGCTAATTCTTCTAGTATTGGCTCCGTCATGATGTCCCAGAAGAGTGGCCCCAAAATGGATCCCTGTGGGCAACCTTTGGTAATTTCTCTTGTAATTTTTCCATCTGTGCCGGTGGCATGTACCCGTCTATCTTTACAATAATATCTGAGTACATTGTGTAGAACTTTTGGGTATTGTTTCGCTTCCATGATTTTAAATATATACGGCCACCATAAGTTCTCAAAGGCTTCATCGATATCGATGAATACTCCTAATACATATTTAGTTGTACTTCTTTTTATCGCTTCTAACGCCACATTTATGGCCACCTCAGTGGATTTCCCCTTTCTGAAGCCAAATTTTTCTGGGTCATGCCTATCGTAATTCGATATTTCTCTATCCTTTTTAATATTAATTTCTCTTGTGCTTTTCCTATTGTGTTTAATATACATATTGGTCTATATGTTTTTGGCTGTGTTGGATCCTTATTTGCTGCTTTTTTAGTATTACTACCTCTGCTTCTTTCCAACAGTATGGAACTCGCCCCTGTACCAGGCATTCATTAAGTAGGCTACACAAGTATGGTGCTATAGATTCTTCCAGGTTTTGTAGAATTTCTGTATTTATATTGTCTGGTCCTGGCGCTTATTTCTTCTTTAGTTCTCGGATTGCTAACTTTACTTCCGAAACGTCATATGGGTAGATTACTCTTTGATTAATATATACACTTTGAAAGTCACGTCGCATAGCTTGCTGTTCCACATTGTCTTGTTCTTTTTCGTCACTATGAAGCAATATCTGCAACACATGATTCATAGAGCTTGTCCACGATTCTGTATAAGTTCCATCAAGTTTCTGTATTGTTGAGATTACTTCCGGCGCTTTTATTTTCTCCATGACTATTTTATACGGAGTCCCCCATTCCTTGTCTCGTTTCTTCCAGCTCGAGCTTATATTGTTGTTTCACTTCTCTATATTCCTGAAGTCTAATATGGTTTTCTTGCGCAGTCCGACTTAGCTGATATCTTCTTAACTTCCTCACTCTGCTCCTTAGTTTTTGCAGTTTGTCATTCCATACCTTATACTTTCCATCAGTATTTGTACATTTCTTTAAGGCCTCCTCCATCGCCTGTTGTATGCTTTGAGTTAATTGCTTAGATTTTTTATGTATATTTCTTCCAATTTGTATTTCATTGGGAATTTTAATTGAACCTCTAAGATTTGCCCAATCAGCATTCTTTATCTGATATTTTCTTTTTCTTCTGATAATTTTGATGTTCCCCTTCTGCCCATGTTACTATATCATAATATATTAAATTGTGGTCACTAGTTGTTAGTTGTTGCGCCACTTTCCAATTATTGATACGATTCACAATTTCTCCTTTGGCTACCGTAAGGTCCATATTCTCCTATGCTTGTTTCCAAAAGTAAATAGATTAAATGGTGTATTCATTATGATCATATCGTTCTGTAGTAATATTTCTTCTAATCTTTCTCCCTTATTATCAGGATTTTTACTGTACCACCTCTTTGATTTGGCGTTACTATCCATACCATATATAATGGACTTTCTTGACATCATGTGTAGCACTCTTTCCATCTTGTCAATGTGTATTTTAATATCATCACTATATTGAAGATAATGATTACACAGGATGAAGCTTACACCATCAGTTGTTACCTCAATGCAGTTAACATGTTCATCGCACAATTGTGTAATCTTTACCACCTGTATTCCTTAGTTGATGATTAGAATTATTGCTTTTGGTTGATCGCCCTCTATTATTATTCTAGTTGTAGCAGCCACATGTATAGGTTTTCTTTTAAAGACATACGGCTCTTGTATGCACAGGATATCCAATTTCCTGACTTCTATTAC
Organism: Mantis religiosa; assembly: GCA_030765055.1. Lineage (NCBI taxonomy): Eukaryota > Metazoa > Arthropoda > Insecta > Mantodea > Mantidae > Mantis > Mantis religiosa. The sequence continues at coordinate 162,425,784 of CM060948.1, read as the reverse complement.
CTTTCTTAATTCCTGCATCACTAGCCTTGATCTCTCTGCATTTATCTGACCTATTCTTATGCTCTTTATTTGCTGTATTTAACTTACCATTACCATTCTTTGTTTAATAAATCTTTGATATTCCCTATTTCAGTAGCGTTATTATTAGAGAAATAGCTATATATGATCTGTAATAATATCTTTAAAATATCGCGGTCTTACAGGCAATCGCAGGTTCCTTACATATGTAGCAATATGTTTCTTCTTCACTTCCAACGACTGATAGGTCTTAGAAGTCGCAGTTACTTTACCTCGTTTCCTACTTGTTTGTGATCCATACCTTATGTTCATTATTCTCTTACTCCATTCCATTTGGGTTATCCTGTCCATAGTCTGTTCTGTTAATTAACTGTTCCCAAAGCATCATATACGTTGGGCATACATTTCTATTCTGACAGTGTATTTTTGTCCCAGTAGTTAGGCTTTTCTTTCTCGTGCTACATGGAATACATACGGACTTCTTATCTTTAGCTTTTTGACATTCTTTCTTTGTATGACCTTGTTCCCCGCAGTGTGAGCACACAGATACCTCTTGTTTACAATATTTTGCCATGTGTCCTAGCTTTTGACACTTCATACATTTTGCTACCACAGTATAATCTTTGAACTGAACCGCCTGGAAGCCAATATATATTTTATCCTTTTGAATAAGTCTATATCCTAGCCTGGGGTCTACTTCTATTACATGATGAACTGTTCTTTTATCTCTAGGCCCTGTTTTAAATCGGAAGGTTAGGTTCTATTTAAATGCTTCCCATGTCATTTCATCCTTATAATTCTGTCCATACATATTTCTTTGATGTGGTCTTTTTCTGTGGATAAAACATCATAAATTATCATTAACGGTTGTTTTTTCTTGGCCGATTCTACCTTAATTTGCTTATCTTTTAGATTCTGACCATTCAGAATTTTTTGCATATCTTCCTTTGTTTCTGCCTCGATTATTACAGTTGTGTCAGTTTTCCTTATATTAGTTATTTTAATTTTCTCTTCCACTGGTTTTAGATTTTTGGTAACTATGTCTTGTACCGCATCTGCCTTTTTACCTTCTGTCAATCTAATCAACACCGTATGAGTTTGCTTCTTTATAGCCCTCTCAAATTTGTCCTCCGTATGAGTCATCCTTTGTCTCATGTCCATTTGGGCATAAGAAGGCTTAGGCTGTACCAAGTTGGTTTTCAGAATATTATTTTCCGCTTGTAGTATAGTTACTGTAGCAGATAACTCGTTAAAGGCTTCAGCTATCTTGCCCATCTGGGCTATTATAAGTTTCTTGGTTGATACACTAACTTTATGAGCAGCTATTGCTGCATTAATTTCAGTTATATATCCCATTATACTGGATGGTATATGTTCATTAGCTGTCATCTCTCCCTCGACCATTTCCTTAGACGCTGCACCTATAGATTTCATTGGAGACCTCTGCAATGACCTTCTAGGTTTGAAAATTTCTTCCTCTTCCACTCTCCCTCTGTCCGCCTGTCTTTTTAAGCTCCTCTCGGCTGCCCCGGACATACCAGAGCAACCAGGGTCGGGACGTGGACCTGGGAGCAAGTTTGGCACTAGTATAGGGCCTCTCCCTCTGTCCGCCTGTCTTTTTAAGCTCCTCTCGGCTGCCCCGGACATACCAGAGCACCCAGGGTCGGGACCTGGACCCGGGAGCTAGCTTGGCACTAGTATAGGGCCGCGTACTCACGCAAGACGCCCTACTATCCACAACTGGAACTCCTGACACTTTCCGGCAGGGGGTTAACTACCAAACTCCGACTCCTGGTGGACGGCATGTCCAACGAGGAGATAAGGGACCCTTCAAGACCAAGGTGTGGCGGCTGTGTACCGTGTTCAACGAAGAGAGCGAGCACAATTGGTGCCCACTGTTCCTGACATATGATCGGGTACACACAAAGAATTAGTGCAGGGTATGAGGCTATCGAGGTATGGCCATACATTCCGAAATCCGTTAAGATGCTTCAAGTGTCAGCTCTTCGGCCACACTAGCATTTTCTGTAATGGTATGCTTACCTGTGTGAACTGTGGGATGTCACTGCATGATGGTGCGTGTAATATGTGTTAACTTCAGAGATTGCACACGTGTCTTCGAGAAAAGGGTGGTTCAGGAGACCGTGTGACAGGTAAGCCGATACCGAGAAGAGAGATCGCAACTCAGATCAGCAATATAATTGAGACTGCAATATCAGACAGAATACTACTTCCGTCAGTAGCTCCGAAGCTTGCCAAAACATGTGTCTGCACCTACCTCGCCCAAAGCGACAACGGTAAGGACTGCGCCAGCAGTGTCACCGACGAAAGCATCTACATCTACCAAGAGTGACAAGTCCAATGGGCACGATGCACCACCCAAAACGTTTAAGACCAGCTATCAAAGTTCTGATTTTCTTAAGGATACAAGTCGTCCAACACGAAGAAAGAAAAGTCCTATGACATCAAGAAGGGCATCTGAGGAACCTTCGGTGGAGGTATCGGATCGATGAGTCATCTTCGTTGATCTGTGTTCCAATCGGTTTGGGGTTCTCGAACCAAAGTTCTCTATAAGGAAAGAGGCCTCATGCGCTCAAGAAATGCAATAGGAGGGTAGTACCACACCGCCAGGATGGCATCGAAGAAAGGTCAAGATAAACCAGACGCAAAAGTTGTTAACCCGACCATTAAGAAAAAGATAAACTGTTTCGGCCACCGTCGAAGTCGTCATAATGTAGAATAACTATAAACATTTCATTCCATAATTCCAATAGTTATTCTTTAATGCAACATACGGGGATTTAGAGTTCTTGACCAGACCTTGATTTGTTGCTCAATAAGCACGAACCATTAGTCGCGAGCTTACAGGCGACTAAGCTACGACAACAAGGCTGTGTTAAACTCTGGTAGTATACGTCTATCAGGCGTGACCTTTCTTCCGAATAGAGTATTCCTGCGCATAAAGGCACTATTGTGCTTGTCATAGATTATATATAATGGATTACACTGCCGACGGTACAATTTCCTGTCTGCGATATCTATGTTCCGCCTTCTAGTGACCTCTGACTTACTCTGCTTCAAGGGCTAGTTTCGCAGTTACCAACACCCTTTCGGTTAGCGGGAGACCTAAGTGCTCATCATCCTCTGTGGGCTCAGCTTGAATACAACAGCAAAGTTATCGCAAATATCCTGGACAGCAATAACCTGGTTCTCCTGAACACAGGAGAACGTACGTATCTCTCTGATGTATTCAACACCTTTCCGCATCCCAATTTGCCAGTTGGCTTACTACAGTTAGTTGTTTCCTTGCAGCGAAATATCTTCTCTGACTTACACTCTAGTCACCACTTCCCACGTCTTGTTAGTCTCTTAGCACAAGATGTGTATTCCGCAGGTCTGCCTTCATGGCCCTTCGATCGAACCAACTGGATCCTTTACACCAATTTAGCCATTTTTAGATACGACGAGCACGATTCTGTGAACGATTTAGTCGAACATCTCAAAGAGAGGGTACTTTCCACAGCAGAAAGGTCTATTCCCGTTCAACAATCGATCCCGGTCGACTTGCTGTCCCATGGTGAACGCCTGATTGCGGCAATGTATTCGTGCTCTTAACCGTGCTCTAAGGGTTTTCCAACGCCACCCTACACTGCAGAACCTAATTGAGTAAAAAAATGCCTGACAGATCTAGGCAAGTAATTAAGAATACAAAAAAGACATGTCCACAATCGACCCACATGCCCATCGCTGGTCTGGAAACTTCAGTAGAATTTGTTGTAAATCCGTTTGGTGTACCTAACACCCTTGCAGCGCTTTCGCTCATTCCCTCAAGGTTTCTGCTTTCGTTCTACAAACTTTGAAGATTGTAACCGTCTTTTTTCCATGGCAGAGTTAGAACACGCTCTTTCATCTTCGACTATCAGCGCCACGTTCAAATGTTACAACAGCTCTTCTGAAGGCAAGGTATTCCTGCCGAAGGTCTGTAACCGTGCCTGGGTTATTGGCACTTTCCCTACAAAGTGGCGAGAAGCCACCATCATACCTATTTTGAAACCCGATAAGTACCGCCATCTCTCCTCTAACCAGCGTACTATTTCTCACACTAATTGCGTATGCAGGGGGATGGAACGTATGTTTAAAGGACAGCTGGTGTTGTGGCTGGAACGACTCAAGCTTCTGACCAACATCTAATACGCCTTTTGACGCGCCTCTCACCAGTGCACTACCTTGTGTCGATGTCGATAGAGATAATGAGCGCCTTCCTGGAAAATTGTCAAACAGTCGGGATATTTTTGACCTTGAGAAAGCTTATGATACCTGTTGGCACGCAGGATTGCTACGTAATCCGCACAGCTGCAAAATTCATGGCCGTCTGCCACTTTTCCTTCAGGAGTTCATCAAAGACAGCGTTTTGCGAATAAGGGCCTGCTCGGGTTTTTCGAACCTCTTTGTTGAAGAAAACGGAGTACCTCAGGGATTGGTACTAAGTGTTACACTGTTTGCCAATGCAATTAATTCTACCTAAGTCTGTGTCCCTCCAGGCTTTTCCGTCTACTACTCTTCTCGGCGCACACTATTTTCTGCAGCGACCTCTGCAACACTGCTTAAACAATGGTCAAGATTGGAGCTTAAGAAACTATTTTCGCTTCTCAGCAGAGAAAACGATCTACGTTAACTTCTGGAATATATTACCAGCTCCACTCCGCTTGAGTGCGTATCTACTACCTTTTGTAGAAGAGAAGGCATTTCTCGGTGGGGTATTTGATAGAAAACCTAACTGGTCCTCGCATATAGCACAGCTGAAAGCACGATGTGTCCGTTTTCTAAATATTCTGCGGATATTAATTGGCAAGTCGTGGGGAGCGGATCGCACAGTGTTGCTTCTACTCTGTCATGAACTGATCCGCTCCAAATTGGATTATTGTTGTATAGTATTTTCTGTAGCTCGTTCATCCGTGCTAAAAAGCTGGATAGAATCTATAATTCTGGCTTACGTATTGCCATTGTTGCGTTTCCAACTAGCCCTGTAATCAGCCTCTACGCCAAATCTGCTGAACCTCCCCTCCGGTACAGGCGTAACATTTTACTGGCGAGCTACGACTGTAGCATTCACTGCATGCCTACGCATCCAACTTTTACACTGTTCTTCAACACCTTAATGGACGCGCGCTATGGGATCACCATTCTCATTCCCAAGTCCCCTGGTTTTCATTTTCGGGAGCTTGCTAGAAAGCATGACATCGTGCTGCCTAAAATGTTTCTCAAGAGCGAGAGAGTGTACCCACCTTGGTTACCTGGAACATTCTTTATATATTTGGGCATGGCATAGCACATGAAGCCCAAAATGGCACCTTGTTATATCCGTAGATGCTTTTTAGAATTGTTATCCAGTTATAATGCTGTGTTTCATTTTACACTGATGGCTTAAAGAACTCAGATGGTGTTGGGTGCGCATTTGTCTATGGAACCCAATCCTATACATTCGGATTCCATAGCGGCACCTCTATTTTTGGCACCGAGCTGTATGCAATACACCGAGCAATTTGATTTGTATGTCGTCGAAAGTTCGGTGACTGCCTAATTCTCAGCGATTTCCTTACTGTCCTTCAGAGCCTTCTACTGTTGTACAGCTCCCATTCAATTGTAGTCTGGATCCACGATGCCCTCCACATTTTACATGCCTCCGGCGTTAGTTGGCTTTCCGGGGAATGAAATGACGGATTCGGCAGCTAAGACGGCAACAACGTAACCCCAGGTTATTGTACCACGCGTCACCTTGAAGGATTTCCTACTTCTATTGCGAAGGGCTGTGCAAACCTATTGCCGCGACAAGTGGTAACAAGCTTCGATCTGTTAAGGAACTTCCAATTCCCTGGGCAACTTGAAATAAAATGTGTAGTGTTTAACGCCCGTTTTACTACATACGGCACCGCAGGCGATGACACTGATGATACATGAGATGAAGATAGAGTATCGGTGGACTGAGATGGCGGGGGAAACCGGAGAACCCGGAAAAAACCCGCCCCAGCGCCGTATTGTCCACCAAAAATCTCACTTTGCGGTCACTTGGGATCGAACCCGGGCCGACTTGGTGAGAGCCAAGCGGTCTAACCACTGAGCCATGGCGCGGCCATATTTCAGGGTTGGAATATGAATTTAGTGCCCAATGCTTTTTATACTTTTTAACCCTATTATTTTAAATTGCTTTTGGATTTTGACAAAGAGTGTGTTAGTTTTAGTGTGTTTGTTACACTTAAAATGTGTATATTTTAGAACTCTGAACACTAAGGCTGTATATTCGTGCTGATGACCTCGCAGTTGACCGTCCTTAAACACAATAATTATCAATTATTATCAACGGAGGAACGTACCTTCTATTGAAAATGAACATCGTTTGAAACCAAACATGCTCCTTCTTTGTATAGGACATTTTGTGAGCAGTAACAAAGAGTAAGAAATAATGTACTAGTTAAAACATCATATCGGAGTAAATAAACAATCACAGCAGAAAATTAAGAATATAAGCTCTCCGTTCATGTTTCAGGCTGGAGAAATTAGGTGTAAACAGTAACGAAGAATCAGAAAAATTAAAATTGTTTAGCCTGGGAGAGGAGGAGTTATATATTATAAAATGGAGGGAGGCTGTCCGTGTATTGAAACCCCAGGGACCTGTAATGCAGGTATGGTTACGGCGCACCCGGGATCCCGAGTCATCCTAGCTCCCTCTGTGGGGGCACCTTATAGTCGTGCGGGAGTTAGTCTAAAAGCCCACCCACGTGTAGGCCGTGCGTGGAGATCAGCGTCTGTGGAAAGGTTGTTTATGTTTGGTTGAGGGTTGCGTGTTCGAGCCTAGCTTGTTCTGTCTCTAGGGAGGGCACGTATTGCCAAGTACACCTCTTCGGCTTCTGCTTCACCTAAACGGAAGGCTAGGGACTAACCCACCCCTAGTCAGGACTAGGTGTGACATTGAACTCCAGGGTGAGTGGGACGGCGCGCCAACTATATCGCCTGTGTAGCCCTATCATCCCACGGGGGTGACCTCTCATTGGGCTCCGTGGTGGTTGGGGAGCCCGGGGGGATTATCATAGCATATTTCTTCTATGCCAACACTCACACCTAAGAGAACACGACAGGGCAATAATGAAAATGAGGTATACATAGCATCAGGTGCTCTTTACATTGTAATAAATCACTTGGAAGAGGCTCAGACATATTTAACAGTAAATCCGATTGTTATTGAGTTGAGACTTGTTAAAATAGCCGGTCCGGTTAAGTTTTGAACCCGTCTCATAAATGGTTAATGGCTAGTTGAAACGTATACTATACTACAGTTTGACAGATTGCTAAAGGCGAAACTACTCCATGGATATCCAATACGTGTTGAGGAGTACCGTAGCCTCAACTCATGCAAAGGCGTCATTACATCATACTTTTTAGATGACATGCAGCAGGAAGAAATCCAAGGTCATCTCTTAAACCAGGGCATTACCTCTCTATACCGACTGAAAGCTATGTCTGACGGTGTTCAGGTTCCCACTCGGTTCGATCTCCCGTCGAAGATTAAGGCAGGCTACGAGCTAATCAACGTTCGGACCTATATCCTACGTTCTCTGCGTTGCTTCCAGTTTCAGCGATATGGCCCCAATAAGTTATCGTGCAAAGTAACAAAATCTGTTTGCGGCAAGTGTGGCCAAACTGCACTTGACGGAGCTTGTCCAAATAATTGCTGCTTCCATTGTCGAGATATCCATACAGCAACTTGCCGCGAATGTCCACGTTTTATGGACGAAGTCATCCAGGAGCTGCGGGTGAAAAAGCGCATCTCTGACACTGAGGCTTACAAACGTCATCTTGATCGGCAGCCTTCTGTTTTAACATTTGGTTCATTTTGGCAGTGTGGTTTCAGCTCCAGTACTTAAGCGGGATATTGTCATTTAATTATTTTCTGATTCCTCCCTTATCGTTCCAACTAAGCTCCCTGGACAACGTTCCGGGTAACGCAGCTCGAATATACTCATTTAGCACCGAATCTCAACAATTCAAGATCCAGCCGAAACGCTCCGACTTTCTGAAAGACCGTCCACCTTCTACAAGTAAACCGTCTGTTTCGGGAACCTCATCTCCTTCACCACAACGGAGATCAAAGTCTCAAGATGGTAGAGGGCGTAGCCAAACTACGCGGGGTTCGTCAACGCCCGTGACCACTGGTAACCGGTTTGATGCCCTGTGTTAGGTTTCCGGTGACTCCGAGTCTCTTCCTCTAACGGAACCTATGGAGGAAGTTCCAACACCTCCAAAAGTTCTAGTCCCATGCGCACCAAAATGCAAGTTGAAGCGTCAGCCTCTAGCTAAGTAAAGTACTCGACCAACCTCTTTTTGCCTGCATATGTCCATTGTCCAGTGGAATACACCTGGCATTCAAGCACATAAGGCCGAATTACATATCCTAATGAAGTCGCTATCACCCAGTATTTTGTGCTTGCAGGAAACCAAGCTTCAGCGGCAGGATACTTCCACCTTTCCTGGCTACACGGCGGTGTGATTGGATCTCCCACCGGAACCTTGCTCTCCTGCACGTGGGCGTGTCATGGTGCTCATTCATAACGACGATGTTTACCAATCTCTCACGATTATTGCACTACCCTTCAAGCTGTTGCTGTCGCCGTAACTTCTCTGGCTTTTCCTTTAAGCTTTCTTCAGTTTATTTCCCTCCTACTTCTGCCTTCGCTGTTGCCGATTTTGCATCTCTAGTAGCGCAACTCTCTTCTGTTGGGAGACTTAAATGCCCACCACCCTCTCTGGGGATCATACAGGGCTTGCGCAAAGGGGAACTACTTCATTGCCTTTTTTCTACACTACAATCTTTCGGTTCTTAACACTGATGAACCTAACTTTCTTTCTGATTCCAATGCTACTTTCTCTCACCTAGATTTATCTGTTTGTTCCCATCAGCCTGCACACCGTTTGCAGTGGAATGTCATCTCTGACTCGTTATGCAGCGATCATTTTCCTTGTGTTATACGCTTGCTTTCACACTATGTCCCATCGCCACGTGTATCTACCTGGCAGTTGCACAGAGCGCACTGGCCCCTCTACTCTAGCTTGGCTATCTTCGAGAACCGCCAGTTCAGCGATATCGATCAGTTGGTGGATCACCTAGCCACCATTATTACCTCCGCGGCCGAACAAGCAATCTCCCGATCGCCTTCCTATCCTAAACGGCTAGCAGTCCCTTGGTGGACCAATGAATACCGGGCGGCCGTCCGAGCACGGAGGGTAGCGCTTCGGCTGTTTCGGTGGCGCCCTATACTTGCCAATCTGGTCCCCTTTTAAACATCTGCGCCCCAGAGCTCGTATTGTTCAGGTCAGTAAGAGGGGCTCCTGGATACGCTTTGTCGAATGATTTAGCTCCTTTACACGGTCCTCTGTTCTATGGGATAGGCTTCGCCGTGTAACAGGCAAAGCTACCAATCTCACCGTTCCTGGTCTCAGGCTGAATAATTACAATATTTTTTGTCCCATAGCTGTTATTCATGCCTTCGGCAATGCTTTTGCTGATGTTTTCAGCTCCTCCAATTATCGTGAGGAATTTTTATTCGTTATTTATAAACTGGGTGGAATCTCACGAGGTCTCGTTTTTCTCTTGGGCGAATTCGAGAAGGCCATGGCCTTCTCCAGCCCCTCCGCACCTGGACCAGACAGTGTACACCTTATGCTGCGACACCTTACCTCCCAGAACAAAAGCTCCCTCTTGAGTGTGTACATCCGTATCTGGCGTACTGCTACATTTCCATATGCTTGGCACGAGGCCACCATCGCCCCAGTTTTGAAACCTTGTAAGGACTCTCATGTGCCTTCCTGCTATCGTCCGATCTCTCTTACCAGCGTCATCAACAACATGATGGAGCGCATGGTACACGGATGATTGACATGGTGGCTTGAATCTCAACATCTGTTGTCCAACGTCTAGTGTGGTTCCCGATTCTTCCGTTCAACGACCGACCACCCTTTTTGATTATCCACGCATATTATGGACGCCTGTTTAAGGAAGAGTCAAACGGTTGCTGTCCTTATCGACCTCGAGAAAGCATACAACACTCTTTGGAGGTACGCTATTCTTCGTACACTGCACCATTGAGGTATCCGTGGACGTCTAGCCCTTTTCATTCGAGAGTCCATGAAGGATAGAGTCTTTCGCGTGCGCGTGGGTTCAGTTTTATCCCGTGTTTTTATTCAAGAGGATGGAGTACCGCAGGGCTCGGTGCTCAGCGTCACATTGTTTGCTATTGCGTGTTACACCTGGTGTTTCGTCCTCTTTATTCGTCGATGACTTTACTATTTACTGTAGCTCTCGGCGCTCATGTCTTTGGAACGCCGCCTCCAGGACTGTCTATATCGGCCCTTCACTTGTAGTATCCAAAACGGTTTTAGGTTTTCCGCCAAGAAAACCGTCTGTATTAACTGCTGGCACCTTCTTTCCCCTTCTCTACACCCCGGCCCAGATGTTCTCCCTTTCGTAGACGTGGTGACAATTTTGGGATTGATATTTGAAAGGAAACTCAGCTAGACTTCCGATATTTCTTATTTAGGGCAAGGTGTGAACGTTCTCTGAATGTTTTACGTGTTTTGTTTGGCACGTCATGGGGCACAGATCGGTCTGTACTTTTAAGACTCTATCGCTGGCTGGTTCGTTCCAAAGTTGACTAGGGTTGCCTCGTGTATTCGTCGGTTCGTCCGTCAGTTTGAACTCGCCTGGATCCTATTCATTACTGTAGATTCATATTGAGTACTGGTGCTTTTCCAACTAGCCCAGTTTTGAGCCTGAGTACAGGAGCCGCTAAAGCAACGCTTTCTTATCGGCGCGATGAGCTTTTGTGCAGTTACACCTGCAAACTCTTCGGTCTGCTAGGACATCCACATTTTAATCTGTTTTAACGACTCCTTGGATTGTCAGTACTCCACGCACTCTGGCGTTATTCCCTCCTGGTGTTCAGTTTCGCAACCTCCTTCGGTTTTTGGACGTCGCTTTACCGCCACTGTTTCATAGGAGAGAATCCCGATATCCCTCTGGCTGCGCTCGGAGATTCCCATATATCTGAGCACTTTTGAGTATTCGTTTATCCCTTTTAGAGCTTAAAGCTCAGTTTGTCCACCATGATTTTATATATATGAATAGCTCGAAGGACCATCAAGTGGTAGTTGTCTTTTATACACGATGGTCTAAGTTTTAAACTATGTCTTTTACCTCAGTGCTCGATTTTTGTCACTGAACTGTTCGCCATCGACCAAACTCTTTTATATATTGACAGGCAAGCTCTGAAGCTCTGGGTGATATGTTCTGATTCCGTAAGTGCCCTCCAGAACCTCAGGTCGCTGTACACCTACCGCCCTCTTGTACAGTGTGTCCCGGATGGCTCTTACCTGCTCGCTAATGCTGGCATTGCCTTGTCTTTTGTGTGTCCCTGGACATTTGTGCCTGCCAGGTAATGAGGCTGCTCATATCGCTTCGAAGGCTGCTGTTTCATGTGTCAAGTATTTTAGCTCTAGTGTTTCTTCCGAAAATTTTAGCCTTGCATTACGGTGTCTTAAAGCTTCCCGCTGGCAGGCTTCTTGGAGCGCTGTTCAGGGGAACAAGCTTTGGGTGGTGAAGCCCCTCCCTGTGTCCTGGCGTACGTGCTCGCGCTGCTGGCGCTGCGAGAAAGTCATTTTAGCCACAGTACGTATCAGGCACTGCCGTTTCAGTCATAGTCATTTATTGCGTGCTGAGCCTGCACCTATTTGTCCAGTGTCAGTTTCTAACTCCTTAACGTATGTCTTTGAGCCTAACAGTGACACTGGCCAAGATATTGACAAACAGTCCAATTGCGGTGGAGCAAGTTTTACGCTTTATATACCTTAGTGGTTCGGGCCGCCGTGTTTAACACGCTTCTTCCCTATGTCAGTTTTCTACGTTCTTTAGCCGATAATACAACTAGTTTTATAGATTTTACCGTTACTGGCGATGTTTTAGTGTTTTAATATTTTCCCCATTTAGACAACAGGATTTATGCCTGTAATTCTACTTTTTATTTTTTAGTGTTTTTAGGGCGCTAATGACCCCAGCAGTTGAGTGACTCAAACCCTCACTACCTACCTACCGACCAGCCGAACGACCGACATACCACATTAGAAATCCAGGGGAAACATGGACAATTAAGGTTTCTTATTCTTAGGGTGGAGAGTGTTAGAAAGCAAGGACACACAATTAGGGAGAAAAACTTAATTTAAACCTCGTAGTGCAGGAGACCATGGAGATAAAAGAAAATAGAAACTTCTATTTAACTTTAGATGTGACGAAACGGAGATAAATTTAGAATTAGGAGAAAAACTGTTTACTCACATCTCAGTTCTGAGGAAAGTGGCAGAAGATAAGGACAAATCTGAGGAAGAGGAAGCCAAATTAAACTTATTATTAATCAAGGTTTCGCGGGTGATCAGCCGTGTCAAATTAATAAACATCGAGCGTTCGGCCATTGCAAACTCCATTGTCTTCTTCAGGATCACCGCGAAGCCTTGATTAGTAATGTTCGCCGTGAAACCTTCAAGTCTTACATTGTTATTCTTAGTCTGGAGAATAATTACATGAACTATGGAAGACAAAGGGAAATTAAAGCCCCTATTTCTTCTCAGCTGGGAAGAAATATATAAGTTATAGAAGATTAAAGGAAATTAAAGCTTCTTTTTTCTTGGAATTGAATTTAGCTTTAAAATTATAAAGATGTAAAGGAAATTAAACACGTTATTCATGCTTTCGTGATAAAATCAATTGAAAGTAACTATTGAAGGTGGAGTCCTTTAAATTCCAATCATACATTGCAACGACGATGAAATGTATCTTGTACTCTTTGAAAGATGCCTGGTAAGCAGCCAATATTCTTGCAAGCAGTTCCTCTTCCGAGTTTATTGAGGTAGGGTACACAAGGCTGTTAATCTGTTCCCTTAAGAATAATATGGAGACGTGAGATCAAGAGAACGTGCTGGCCATGTAACATTACCACTACGAACAATCTATGATTTCGGAAATTCGTTGTTTAAATTGTTTCTGATGTCCCGGTCAAAGTGGGCGGGGGTTTTGGCGTTCTTCAGCCATATATGGTGTCGAAACACAGATGGAACGACGTCTAGAAACTTGGGTAGCAGTTAATCAGCAACTGACGATATTTGAGACCATTTACCCGAGGTGGAAGAAGATATGAATCAACAAAATAATAGAAAATTATACCAGCCCAAATGTTGACGCAGAACAATGTTCAATGCCGTACGGATATTCATGGACCTACACATGAATATTTCTCAGGTGCAGTGCCATTCCATCTATTGTCAAACACTCATCAGTGAAGAGCTCTCGGGAACAGAAATTAGGTTTTTCACCGTGCTCTTCAGAGGTCCAATTACAGAACTGCATTCCTCGACCGATGTCTGCTGATATCAAGGATTACACTTCCCAAAGATGAAAGATATGCAGTTGGTCTTGGTGCATCCCCCGCCATACATCCGAATGCTGTGTGCCCATTGTACGCCCAACAGCATGCGTACTATTTGAAGAGGTTTCCTGAATCCTTCTGAGCACGTCTTCCTCTAAATTTCAGATTGCGATGAGTTCGTTTTTCACTGGCGTTTGGTTGATGCACCTTCAAGGTACTGCTTTCCCGTTGGTGAACAGACTGAAAAGCTTGACGTCTGCTACCATATCTTTCTCTGAAAAGTCGTGCACCTTCTCACGTACTTCCTTAAGTTTCCCCGTAAGCAGAATGCATGTCTACTATCTCTGCAAATGTGTATACATTGACCACTATTCCATTGAACACGACCAACATAACTAAGTAAGAAAGCAAGACGGCTAGACCGTTGTGACCTTCAGATTCGCTCATGCGCTTAGCTATTGCATGACTATGCGAACAAAAGTATTTCAGATATCACTAAGAAATGTGCTTAAACCCTCTTAAGAAATGCCTTTTTTACTAGGCGCATCCAGAAAGTAAGTTTCCCTATTTCTTAAAACAAAGACAACACAGTCACATGAAAACCTATATTGGTAACAGGTACAGCAATGCTTGGACTAGTTTCCAACATAGTCATCATAAGAATTCAGACACTTGTCATATCGTGGGGACAACTTTTGTTTTGTTTTTTTTATAATTTTTTTATTGATCGATCAGCAGTACAATGCTTTACAGATCAGAGTGAACAGAAGGTAACAGTACAATAAGAACAATAACACTCAGGGTAGGCTAGCAGGCCGCCCCCTAACTACATTAAGTTAGAACTCCAATAATACTCTCTGAGATGTAAGAAGATGTAAGACAGACATCAATCCCTAGAATCACTCGAGTCAGAGGTATCACTTAGAAGCAGGTCCTGTGGTAGTCTCCTCTTCAAGCGTGAGGGCTGGCGCGTGCGGACGCCGATGTTATAATACACAGCTCCTGGAACTTCTTGCAGTGTGGAAAAGAAACGACGAGCGATCCTGTGAATGTAGTCGTGAAGAGGTTACAGTCCCAGTTCGTGATGGAGCTGCTGATTCCGGATGAACCATGGAGCGTTGGTAGCGATGGGCATGAAGCGATTCTGTATGACCTGAAGACGACGCAGATTACATTTGTGTGCGGCCCCCCACACTTGGCAGGCATATGTAATAAGCGGACGAACGAGTGATTTGTAGAGTAACAATGAAGACTGTAGGCCGAGGCTGGAAAGGCGATGCAACAGAGGTGAGAGTTTTCAAAGTCGTCCAGAGGCCAGTGATATAAGACGATCGATATGAGCACGCCAGGTCAGTTGAGTGTCCAAAAGCACTCCAAGGTATTTAACGGGAGTTGTAGTGGGGAGCCAAGTGACATTGTTCCTGTAGAGACACAACGGAGTAAGCGGAGTACATCGGCGAAGAGTGAAGATTTTAGCTTCGGTTTTCGGAGGGTTCAAAGAGATCCGCCAATTGCTGAACCAACGAGTTAGGCGATCTAAAGAGAGCTGTACTACTTGTTGTGCCTGCTGGAGATTAACATGAGAATAATATAGAACTGTGTCATCAGCGTAAAGAGTTAAAGAAGTCGGAGCTAAGTCAGGAATATCAGAAATGTATATATTAAATAGAGTCGGAGCCAAGATAGAACCCTGTGGGACACCTGCGGTAATATTACGTGGGGATGAAAGCTTTCCACCAATGCGTACTGAAAAGCTGCGGTCGTAGAGGAAACTGTGGATTAGATATGATAAGTAATTAGGAAGACCGATGCGGCAGAGCTTAAGGAGCAAACCATCATGCCAAACCCTGTCGAATACCTGTGCCACATCAAGGAAGACAGCCGTTGTATACTGATGGGCCTCGAAGCCGTGAACAATTGACTGGGTTAATCGTAAAAGCTGATGGGTAGTGGAATGTTTGTGACGAAATCCAAATTAATAAGGCGGAAGAACATGGTTATGATTAAGGTAAGACAGAAGACGGCGATGAATTACTTTTTCAAACAGCTTGGAGAGGGTCGGCAACAGAGTTGTAGGACGATAGTTTTCGGGGAGGTGTTTGGGTTTATTGGGCTTATGGAAGACTGCTATATGGGCAAACTTCCAGGTGCGAGGAAAATAGCCGAGGCGTAGACAGGCATTGAGGATAGATGTGAAGTATGCAACTGCTTTTCTGGTGAGCTTCTTGATAACAATGTTAGGAACCAAGTCATGCCCGGGAGATTTCTTAAGGGGAAGGGCTCGAATCAGGGAAGATAGTTCCCGTGGGCTTGTAAATGAAATCCTTTGTGAGACTGTGGGTCGATTGCGATAGGTATGTAGCTCCTTTTCCACGTCTGCAATAGTCTCATCATCGGCTGATATGGGAAGTGCAAACACACGCTCAAAGTGATCGGCCAAAATTTCACAGTTAGTGGGAATATCTGTAACCAGTCTATCACCTGCAGACAGCGCCGGTACAACAGTCGGCTCACGAAGAATACGTTTGGTGGCCTGCCACAGCGTGTGGTCAGAAGGAGAGAGTGACGCAAGATAGCGCTCATAGGACTCTAGACGATGTCGCTCTAACTCCAGTTTCACCCGTCGAATGAGTCCGTTGAGCTTTAGACGGAGCCAGGGTTGTGGGTCCCGTTGCCACTGTCGACGAACATGGTGTTTTTCTTGGATGAGACTTAAAATGGAGAGGGGTAAGAAGGGGGAAGAATGATGTCGTCTATGTGGAGAAGTGGAAAGTCGGGCGCAGCTGCAAATGGTGTCAGTGAAGTGCTGTATCGGGAGATCCACATCGTGATTAGTGGCAAGTTGGTACGAACTGATGAGTGTTGCATCCAGATGAGACTGGAATGTTTCCCAATGAATGTAACCGTTGATCAGCCTAGGAGCTAATTGGTGGAAGGTAGGTGGAATAGAAAAGGTAACGATCACCGGGCAATGATCAGAATCAAGCTCTGGTATGGAAGAAACAAAAGTGGGCAGGTTTAGATTACGGTGTATACCGATATCTAGAATATCAGGGGCAAATAAGAGATTGGAAGGGAAATGAGTAGGATATTCGGGTGCCAATATCGATAGGTCATATGTAGCAAGGGCTGTAAACAGAAGTCGGCCATTTGGATTTGTCGTTTGACATCCCCAGGAGCAATGCTTACAGTTGAGATCACCTAGAAGAAGAGTGCTGTTCCCCGCAGGGAAGAGAAGTGAGAGATATGTAGTATTCAGCCTGGGATTTGGTGGTTTGTATGCGCTAAGAATGACAAGGTCACCACCGTCTGCACAATAGAGTTTAATACCCACCACTTCCAAATCGGGCACATGTGGGAGAAATATCTCGCTGTGACTCAGAGAATGTCGGATGAGAAGAGCCACTCCACCAGATGCTTTATCTGCGTCATGGTCCTGCCGGTAAATGACGTAACCAGGAACAGTGAAATTCTCATTGGGAAGAAAATGTGTCTCTGTTACACAAGCTATACCAACATTGTGAATCTATGAAGGAGGAACGTTTAGCCCGAAGACCGTTAGAGTTCCAATTCAGGAGTGTGAGTTGACGTAGAGATGACAAATTACGGGTGGCCATTGTGGAAGATTGGAGAAAGAAGGGAACGAAGAAGCTGCAGCAGTTGCGGGAGAACTGGAGAAAACAGATTGCACAGAAAAGTACATAGCGGTGCAATCATTTCTTTCAAGGAAGTCCAAGACGGGGGTGCAGATGCAGAATACTCTGGTGAAGGAATTGAAGAACTTCCTTGAGAGGGAGGTGAACGCCCAGTCAGTACCTGTGAATAAGTCCGTGATGGGGGAGAAGGAACAGTTGCGGAAGGACCATGTTGTGTTTGTTGTTGCTGTTGTGGACGCTGTGCTTGTTGTTCCTGAACCAGTGGTTGTTGTTGGGAAGCTGAGGTTGTTTGCTGTGAATTGTGACGGGATGGTATTGCCTGCTGCTGAAAGCGCTGAGACTGTCGTTCCTTCAGCTGTAAGTAATGAGAACCACCGCGATAGTTTGCCGGATGATCTTGTTGGCAATTAACACACTGAGCTGTTGTAGTAGAGGGCTTCGTGCACTGAGAAAAGTGATGGTTGCCTGTGCAGCGAACACAGCGGGGCTCTAGGTGGCAGTAATTTTTGGCGTGTCCTTAGTTTTGGCAGTTAGTACACTGAGGCAATTCCGTATTGTGTCGGCGATGTTCTACTTTGACTACGCTGTAGATTAGTCGGGATAGATTAAGAATATGTTTACCTTGGTCATTGTTAAGGAGGTCAACCACACAGATAGGCATCGGTTCCTTGTTCTTACGTGGTAAACGCGTAACTTTACGAACAGGGGAGTTCTGAGCACAATGTTCATCATAAATCTTTTGGTCACTGAGGGAGCACGGTAGGTTGCGTATGACGACTGAAAAAAGTTTGTCTGAAGGGTTGTGAAATGTGTAGTATTCTTGTTTAATTGATGTCAAGTACGAGGTAAGGTTGCGGTAGTCTGTGGACGTCGAAGTGTAGACCTTTAGAATGGCTCCCCGTAGCTCAGTGTGAAAGTCAGATAAGAGACATTTTTTTATATCTTGTAGTAGCAATTGATAATTGTGCACATTGCGGACACATATAGGAGGAATTTTCTCTTTCTGAGAGTTGGAGGCTGTGTCAGAATAATCGTGGTCTGGTGCGTCACTTAAAGGATTGAAGCGATTAGATGTAGGAATTGGGTATGCATGGCGTGAGAGAGTAGGTTGTTCAGAAACAGAGGCAGTGCATCGGCGTTTGTTGTGTTGTGAACCCTGGGTGAGAGAGGGCTGTGAGCGTTGGCTGCGCTCTAAACAATCAGATGGGGCACAATCTGCCATTGTATCATCGTCGTGCTGCACGGAGTTATTAAGGGGCTGAATTGAGTGAAGTTGAGACGGTCGTAGTATTGGTTCACTTACTGTATTATCCCCTGTAGCAGAAGTCACTTGAGCTTGGTAGTGCTGATTAGATGACGTCAGTTGTAGCATAGAATTGGAGCTTTCCCGGAAGTTCGTGTCGTTATTTAATACATTTAGCGCTGAATATAATATTCTGCCGGTATCATCCGTTTGTAGAGCCATGTAGATATATGATATATAGCCATGAACAATACACAAAAGCTAGCTGACACAGCTAACTACAAAAACACGCGATTTGTAAGCAGAGCGTTCAGGGACAACCTGCCAACAAACTTCCTGCATTGATTGTGAAAATACGGGTCACAAGAAGAAATTTAATTCCACAATTAAACACAGTGTAACTTGAAACACACGGAAGTGCGCACAAAAAATACGTCCGTCCGCGTCGTATAACTGCACTCAACTCCCACGGATAAAAATCCGTAATGTAGAGGTTAGCTGTGAATTCCTTCTTCCACTAATGAAAATTATCACACTATACACTTAAAAATTACCCTCACTCGTTAAGGGTTTCTTTTATACTTTGTCTTGATGTCTCAGTGTTAAAATTGAAGCTTACAATTATAGAAATACGATAATTCTACTCAGCATTATCACACGCAAACATGACAAGTCACGGAAACGTAGAGTCAGACTGAAAAATTCAATGCCATAGCCGGGATTTGAACCACGGATCTTCTGGTTTCCGTCCAGCCGCACTACCATAGTAGCACAATGGTAGTGCGGCTGGACGGAAACCAGAAGATCCGTGGTTCAAATCCCGGCTATGGCACTGAATTTTTCAGTCTGACTCTACGTTTCCACAATTTAGCCTACACACGGCCAGTGTGAAAGAATAATTAATTTCCTTGACAAGTCACGGCCTCATAGAATCCAACAACTTTTGAGTTCCCATGTCGTAAGAGTCTGCCGCCTGTGAATAGAACCAGTATGTAACAATCGCCTTGAGCTCTTTGTTGTTGTCAAAACGTTGCCCGGAGCACAAAGATTTCTTGACGTGCAAGATAAGTTGGAAATAGCTGGGAGCAAGATCAGGACTACATGGTGGATGATCAAATAGGTCCAAGCTGACCCTCTGCAAAACAGTTGCTGTCGCTGCGCAGTATGTGGACGAACATAATCATGGAGCAGCACAGCACCTGCAGTAAGCATGTCAGTGCTGCTACTAAGCGTTTCGTTTTGTGCTCGAGTATCAAATTTTTCGGCACCCACTTAGCACTCAGTTTCTTGAACAGCAGGTGCTTCGTGACAATTTCATGCAATAAGGACCAGAAAATGGTTTCTGAGCTCCGTAATCCTAAAGCGACGATTCTCCATGATGCGCTGTCGCACAGGCTCAACCAGGTGGTCTATGATGAGGGACAGTCGCCTACTGCGCTCTTCATCATGGACATATCGACGACCTTCGGAAAAAAGTCTACACCTGCGACACACGCCCATTTGTACATGATGTTCTGTCCCTAGACTTGATAGAGCTGACGATAAATTTCGATGGGCGCCAGTTTTATGCGTTAACCAACTTTATCACTGACACCTAGCAGGCGGCGGGAGAACGGATAAGAGACACCTTTTTAAACACCATTGCTGTGCTAGTGTTAGTGGGTGGGACCTGTCCATTCAGCATATGCTTGTTACGTCATATATCTGTTTATGCTAGCGCAATATTCCCGCTAAGTACCTTTACTTTTAAGGGGGGAAATCGGAAACTTATTTTCTGGACGTGCCTCGTATATTAAATCTAAATATTTTTCTTCTCGATTATTAAAAAATTAAAATCAACATTGCTTATTGCGTATACACATACGAACTTATTTTGCAGCAGGAATAAAATACTGCAGTACTTCTCTGTTGCCAACGATTTTACCGATCGAGCTATTTGGGCGAGTGACAGCAGCCGCTTTCTTAGCTGTATTTCACTTACTGCAAGTGTATAGCGCTATTTTCCGATTCATTGGCGCTTCTCAAGAGGAAAATATTTAAGAAAAGCCAAGTTTACAAATGGGAATTCTCATCAATGTTTCCGTTTACCTAAAGAGACCTTTTTTATGGTTTCTGGAAGTGAATAAATAAAACTTTAGCAAGAATGTAACGTAATATGCCTTCCACATTTATTTGTTTTTCAGAGTTAATAGTACATTCTTTCAGTTCGTAAGCACAATACATATCAGTCTCAGGTCATGGTAATACCACTGTTATAATCGCATCCAGTAAAGAATTTTGATTACATATGTCTAGATTTTAAACATTACCTTATCTTTGAGACGGTAGATCGGTTGTTGCGCCTCGGAGATTATTTGTAATTTCAGATTGTGGTACCTGCAGGCTGGATCGCCATTGTAGTCACAGGTTCGAGAACCTTTCACGGCCTCTCTTCTAGTCCGGATGGTTGTCTCGTTAGATTTACGTCCTGTGTGTGTGTTTTTTTTGCCCTAACTAGGATTCCCTCAGTGGAGAAACAAGGATCTTTGCTTAGGGTGGTAACCGGTAATGTAGATCTCAGATCGAGGAGGTAGAACCTAGTGATAAGCTGAAACTAATGTGGCTACTTTAGGTACTTCAGCTGTATTTCTTTGTTCACTTTCAATCATCACACGGATATATTAAAGCTATTCCTGGCGAGTCGGTCTAACGTTTACCGAAGTACTCGATTTTGCGGAATTTGTAGATAAACTATGCTTTGCATCAGCGGCGCGTCGGAACTTTTTATACCCGTCACTTGACCTAATAGTGGTTTAATAATGAAGCCTTGGACCTAAGTACTTACAACAACATAGCACATTGTCACAAATGGTGCGTATGTCATTGTATATGAGAACTACTCGTGGTTTACCGGAATAAATAGAGTCAGTTGGAGAATTTAATGTCATGTTGACATTGTAACTCAATGGTTAAGAGGAACTGGACGGAGACTGGAGAACCATGTTTCAAATCCCGAATTTTGCATTGAATTTTTCAGTCTTACTCCGCCTATCCAAACAATAATTATGCCCGCAGAGTATAATTTGAGTCCTTAGATAGAAACTGAACTGAATCTTTCCCATCCAAACTACAAAATTTAAAAAATGTGTTTCTTTAATGGTGTTCATGTTAATAAAAAGCTATGTGTAACATAAACCTGTTAAAATATGTTGAAGCGCGCCTGCAGGTGCACGTACACACATTTAATGTAGCATTCCTTTTATCCATTGTCATTAATATAACTATATTTATCATATGCGTTTGGCGGTGTATGTTTGTCTCTGATTGATAAAGAGATGATGAGCAGTGCTTAATACGTGCTTTCTTGTTCCTGTTCAAACCATGAATTCCTGTAACTTTAGGGGTACTTCTGTGGTTGGAAAGAGGTATGTCAGAATAGAGAGCTAGCCTAACCCACAAACAACGACCTTTTTCAGTTCAAGGGTTTCAGAGCATATATTTCCGAGCAATTCTCTGAAATATTTATGGGTAGGGAATGTATTAAATACTGAATAATTACCTCACAGTCGTAAAGAAGCGCCTCTTTTCGCCAATGATGACTCCTGACTTGCTAGTATGGGTATGTAACTTGTTAGAGAAATGTATGAAAAGTACTCAGCCAGACCAGTCGATTAACCCTAAGCTGGCCTAGGACAAATTAAAGGGCCGGTTAATACATAAGTTGTTATATTTATGCAATTCAGTGCTATTGATAATCATACCTCATTTTTTGAATTGTAGATCAACTCTTTGAGTTTTCATAATAAACACTTTTCACTTTTCACATACCCATAATAAATGGGGGGGGGGGTGCTGATCGTAGTTGTGCAAGGAGACCAGTCATAGTGTTCATTAATGCAAACACAGTGATCCTCTCCTGAACTTGAGAGTTGCGACGTTACTTTTAATTTTATTCGAGGAAGAAAATAAGTATTTCTGCGGTGGCGATTTTGACAGGAGTAGTCACAGTAACTGAGTGAATCGGTTTAGTAAAATTCAACACAGCTTCAGATATATTGGTATGGTTCTGCAACTGTGTTTTGCCAATGTCTTTATATATAAAAGAAAGCTAAATTTTCAGATGCATAAAATCAGAATATCCTCCGTGTAGTTATCTGAAGAAAATGTTCTAGGAATGAGTTTTAAAAAACTGGAAAGCTGAGAAGAATCCAGCAAACTTATGAACTTTAATATGGAGTTATCAGGAAACCTCTGGCATCTTTTCGCGAGAAAGCAATAAACAGGGTCCAAAGAAAAGTTTGTTTAGTACTTCACATCTACAAATCCATTGGCCACTTCCATAAATATTCCTATTGAAGTGATGGACACACGATTTCTGTTGTGTGGTTGCGTTCAAAGTCGGCCGTGATTATATAACACTTATAACTTTACTTATTCTCCGTTAGATAAAGTGTCGTAAATGACTGGATTAATCGGTCAATTGCACAGTGATCACTGATCAGAATTTATTTCGGAATTCGCCTTTTAAACTCACACTCTTGCAATAACGACACTGTCATGCAATTTTAAAATCTGTTGAATTTCATGTTTTAATGTCTTTTTATTCCTCACAAATACGAAATTCTGAAAATTGTACTATCTCATTAAGCACTATAGTCCCCTTAAGCTTAAATTGGAGATGCACATAAACATTACCTTTTGTATCACTCCACCAACGGACGCGTGGTTGAAGCTCTTTGCCGTCAGCTGTTTACATCTCTTATCGCAACAGTTATATGTTTCTCTGCTGCAGTGCAGGACCAGAAAAGCGTTCGGCACATGTTTATTAAATAAACTAATTAAAGAAACTGCTAATGAAAAGTGAGGAAATATAATTTTGTGACCAAAACTTACGTAAATCTGAGTTAACGTCCCCCATCAAAAAGCATATAATCGCTGTCAATATTCAAAATGTTCAGGCGCTTATCTTGGCCAATTGGATTTTTAAGCCCTTGTAAAGCACAGAAAGAAATGCATCCTTCTTTGCTTCTACAGTTGTGTCTGTCGAAGGCTTTGGGGTGACATTTCTCTCATTTACCCAGGTTAATTCTAAGTAATAAATTGTGCGCCCTTCTACAGGAAAATGTCTCGCAAATCTCATGTAAAGTCTTCTCCACACTACAGTGCCTTCCTGGTCAATTATCAACCACCTGCGGTGCCGTGTGTAGTAAAAGCGGGCGTTAAACACTACACACACATGGTCAATTATCACAATAATTTTATTTCATCGAAACTCGATGTCTTTCAGCAAATTGTGGAACGTGGCTTTCTTGAAGTTTGGAACATCTGAGTCATTATTGACTACGTTATCTATAGTAGGAGGCTCGTTGTTTAAAAAGAAACTGTGCACTTTAAGCGAATATCACTCTTACAAAATCATCCACTAGCTCTAAAATATTGCAATATTGCATTGCCTTTCCTTTTCTTTTAGGGTTTTGGGTCGTTGTCTACTGGGCTCCTTCTTTATCTTCCCAGACGTTTCGTCTGCGGCTGCGGCAGACATCTTCAGTGGCAGAGCGATCGAAGTGTCCTGGCGGAAGTCTCAACAGCAACTGTGCTTTTTTGAAAATGGGAATAAAGGTAGTAGAAAAAAACAACAATAGGGTTTATAATCCAGCCCAACACCAACCCGATCAAATCACAGGCAGCTCTCCGACCAGCTCCCGGTACTTATACTGCGACCCAAAGAGCAAAAAGCGAATCCTGAACAAACATATAGCCAAAAAAGGTCTTATTTAGATAAGCCACATTATAATTAAGAAACCATATTCACATTTAATGCATACAAACCAAAGTCTAACAAATTGACGCAAGATTCAGAGCCGCTCCTGACCTGATATCTTACCAAACTTATTATTAAGTACTAACAATTAATGACACCGTCCTTATGTTATAGGACCTCACCTGTATCCTAGAAGACGGCGCCTCGGTCTGGAGGTACACCAAGAATACACAACCAAATCTCACTCCTGAATATCCAAGGTCACAAGTAGGACCTCGGTCATGCTTGTGTCCTGGGACCATTCTCTTACCAGCCCAAGGCTTTGCCTGGCCATAATATCCTCTCCCTGAATCTGCAGGTGCAATAGCGGTACTGCTGCACTTCCTCTCCCGAATACTCACCGGTGGAGGTTCTTTAGTGGGTAGGGCTGACGGTTCACTCCGTAAGAGGAGTCCCACACTGCGATCCCGGGGCTAGTGCATAAATGCATTTTTCCTCCACTCGAAAAAAAAGCGAGAGAGAGTTGCGGCAGAGACATCAATTAGGGAATTTCGACGAGCCGGCAGAGAGCAGCATCTAGAAGAAAGAAGAAGCAGTCCGCTGCAAAGAAGCAGCCACCGTTGGAGCGGTTCGACATTGCCGTGGTCTTGTACCAAAGTCTACCGCTTGCTCTTTTGAGTATTGCCCTTTTCCTCTTTCTTCTCTCTTCACACTCCCTCTTTTCTATTAAGGCTAAGCCCCCTAACTCAGACACACACACTTACTTACTTACTTACTCACTTACTTACTTACACACAATGGCAGGGAACTCCAAGACAGTCACTCCTTTAACCACAGAGACTACAACAGAATACTACGAAGCAAACCTTCCAAATCCACCAAGAAACCCCAGGTACCCGCTCCATCCAACACCGCTACCACGTCTTCACCAAATACCGTGGAAACATCTCCTGCCACTCCTGCCTCCCCGGTAGCCAGCACCTCTGAATACCTACGACCGCACGCAAACAGGCAAGACATTGTAGAGAGTGCCACCTCTACTCCTCACATAGACATACTTAAAGAAAAGAGATCAGACCTGGCGACAGTCATGATTAATAAAGGCGAGGCTGTACACCTACATATTATTATTATTATTATTATTATTATTATTATTATTATTATTATTATTATTATTATTATTATTATTATTATTATTATTATTATTATTATTATTATTATTATTATTATTATTATTATTATTATTATTATTATTATTATTATTATTATTATTATTATTATTATTATTATTATTATCATCATCATCATCATCATCATCATCATCATCATCATCATCATCATCATCATCATCATCATCATCATCATCATCATCATCATCATCATCATCATCATCATTATTATTATTATTATTATTATTATTATTATTATTATTATTATTATTATTATTATTATTATTATTATTATTATTTACCTCCTCCACGGTCATGTTCCCGTACAGCTCCTTGGTAACAACCTTGTAGGCTATTTGGTCAGGAAGGGTAGTAACGTGAAATGGAACCTTGTTGGTGCGGCAGAGTCGTAGGAAATTATTGTAATCATATAGGGTGGTGAGTTGGAACCCGTGTTAACCAAATCGGTAGGACGACAGTTACTTTTTGGGCCTGTAGACCCTATCAAACTCGGCGGTCAATGCAGCCAGGCTACGTTTGTAGTATTCCGCTATATAGACCTTTGCAAGATTCTGCCTCGGTTGGTGCAACAAGCGCTGGTCCAGGGTTTCCCCTAGCTGCCTGCACACTGAAGGTGCTAGTTTATATATGCGCAGTTTTGATTGGTGGGTGAGGTGATATAAAGGCCAGCGCTAAGCAGGACTTAATGAGGAGCTCAGTATTTGCTGCTGTTTGCATATGCTCTGACGTTACCCTCGGGCACCCATAACCCATACAGGGGACCAGATATAGCCATAAGTGGTGTCTTCTAGGAGCATAATCCCATAGAGATTTAACCATGGCCCATTGATGTGGTGGTAAACGAGCATAGAATTTTGCTGCCGGGTGTTTAATTTCACGCTCCATTATTGGAAAAAATGAGGCTTCGTGGTGTAGTCTTACGGGAATGAGCGACCAGCAGAATAAATGGACCTGGGTATGTAGGGGGATGTGGTTTATGAGGTAATAGTTCTCTTCTCTGGGAGACTGATCCAACTTGCGGGAGGTCTCATGATATAATTCCGGTATGGTGGTGGAATACTGGCAGCACAGAATTGATAGAACAGGATCTACGTGTTTCCTCGGCTTCTGACGGTTTGTGATGCGACGGCAAAGTCTGTTTAGCTAATGCGTGTGCAGTTCGGAATCAAAGAAACCTGAGACTCCCACCCACTAATGACCATCATAAATCTATCTCCACACTTCAGAAATGGAACACTATCGTTGAGGACCAATAACAACCCTGATTTTCTCGAAGTGACAGCCGCATGTCTACTCCACGTGGAGTCTCAGTTGCCAAAGTTCCAACTTCCAGTTGATCTGTTTCATTATGTGCAGCAATTCGTTGTGTGTCACGATGTGGAGACCGTGGGAGGGAAATGCAGTGGTAAATGCAAATGAAGTAGTAGATTAATTTCAGTCACGTGAAAATAATCAAAGTGAAGACAATAGTGTGAATAACTGGGCCGAGTTATATTACTGGAAAAGCCTCAAAAAACAAAGTTTCAACGGGAACTGTTTCTAGGCAAATTCGAGCGCTTGTTTTGAACACATAAATATGTGTTGAGAAATAATCTTGGTAAGGGGTCATGCAATGATGATAAATTATGGGTATTCACATAAATACAGTAAGAAATATTGTGACGAAAGGAATACCAAAGACGCCGGTCAAGTGTGAAAACAAAAGGAAACGTTTCTCTAAAGTAGATAATTTCATATGCGATTTAATTCGTCGAGAAATTTATAGATTCTATGCAAAAGGGAGAGCGCCTACCTTAGAAGAATTGGTTTCACATTTGCAAGAAATTTGTGATTTTCCTTATCGGCACTGCACTTTTCGCGGTCTCCTAAAGGAGCTGGGTTTCAAATACTGCACTATGAATAATTTAAGGGTTATTATGGAATCCAGTAGAATTGTAGCTTGACGATATATATCGTAAAAACTAAGAAAGTTTTGCAGTAATGGACATAATTTATTTAGGCGGAACCTCGTACGATACCCATGACGTATCGAGAAAGGTGGCAACCTTGCAGAAAGGTCTGCGAGGAGGAGGGTCAGGGTTGTAAAACTATTATAAAGGTTCGTCCAACACCAACTCCAATTCTCAGACCATAATACGAGTATCGATTGTAGCAAAAATGGCGCCGCTCGTGGCCCAGCAAGTTTTGTTATGGTTACTTCTGCAGAGTGAAGTATGTGTTTGTTTACTTTGAATATGTGCTTGCAGAATTAATGTAATTCACATTACAGTGGCAAATAGTGACTAATAGTTTAGTTTATAGTGAGTTTTTAATATAACATTGAGTTGTAAAAGTTTATGTAAATATATAATAGTGTGAAATACTGTTGAAATGGGTCGTTCTTGCTGTGTACCTGGCTGAAAATCTAATTATGGTAGTGCACCGCATACGACAGTATTTAAATTTCCTAAAGAAAAATCTTTACGCGATAAGTGGATCAGAAACATACATCGTAAAGATTTTGAGGTTAATGACAAAAGTGTAATTTGTATTCATTTTGAACAGCGTTTTGCGGTTAACGAAGACCTTTTTCCAGTAAATGATGGTGAACCAATTCGTGTCCCTCGAAAAGTACCAAAATTAACTGATGATGCCTACCCCACTATTTTTAAGAATCAGCCATCCTATCACTAAGAAAAGCTTAACCAGAAAAGACGAAATCCGGAAGAACGCAGGCAAGACATTTTGCAGAGGGATGAGCAGAATTTTAATAATTGGTGTGCACAAGATGTTATTAGAGTTTTGAGTCCTTAAAACCGAAGTAGTGAGGAAAGATTTTAACCCCTTCATAATCATTATTAAAGAGGATTATATTCTTTTCATTAACGTTCAGGATGCCAGCTTTAGTGATGTTCCTTCACTTAATGTGAGTTTCAAAATATTTCATAACCTAAAAGTGAGTGTGTTTTGCAATAGTATGAGCCTACCCAACACCA
Source organism: Mantis religiosa (assembly GCA_030765055.1). NCBI lineage: Eukaryota > Metazoa > Arthropoda > Insecta > Mantodea > Mantidae > Mantis > Mantis religiosa. Next base: position 162,397,499 of record CM060948.1, on the reverse strand, counting down.
ACTCCAATACTCAGTCCATAATACGAGAATCGATTGTAGGAAAAATGGCGGCGCTCGTGGCCCAGCTTGTTATGTTGTGGTTATATCTACAGAGTAAAGTGTGTATTTGTTTACTTTGATTGTGTGTTTGAAGAATTAATGTAATTCATATTACAGTGGCAATTAGTGACTAACGAGTTAGTTTATAGTTCAGTATTTAACATAAAGTGATAACGTTTACCTAAATATATACTGTGAAGTATTGTCGAAATGCATCTTTGTTGTGTTCCCAGCTGTAATCTAATTATGGTAGTGCACCTCATTCGACATTTAAATTTGCGAAGGAAAAATCGTAATGGGATAAGTGGATCAGGATCATACATCGTAAAGATTTTAAAGTAAATGACAAAACTGTAGTTTGTATTCATCATTTTGAACAGTGCTTTGAGGTTAAGGAAGACATATTTCCTGTAAATGATGGTGAACCAATTCGTACCCTTCGAAAAGTACAAAAATTAATAGATGATGCCTACCCCACGATTTTTAAGAATCAGCCATCCTATCACACATTAAAGCTCAACCAGAAAATACGAAATCCTGAAGAATGCATCCAAGACATTTTACAGAGAGTGAAGATAATTTTAATATTTGGTGTGCACAAGATGTTATTGAGAGTTGTGAGTCCTTAAAAACCGAAGTGGTAAGGAGATTTTAACCCATTGATAGGCATTATTAAAGACGATTAGTTACGTTCTTTTCAATAATATTCAAGATCCCAGCTTCACTGATGTTCCTTCACTTAATAGGTTTCAAAGTATTCCATAACCTAGAAGGAATATTATGAGCCTACCAGTGGAAAATTTTAAATGGATCTTGCAGTGTGAGGGAACTTGACACCTTCAAACGTGACAATTGCAGTAAACTGGACAATCTGGTGAGTTTTCTTAAATATTAGAGTATAAGCAGTATGTCCTTGCCAGAAAAGGTTACCATGTAAACAATGTAAAAGAAACTTAAGTACTTGCTACAGACAATAGGATGATACAGTCCAATAAGATAAAGTTTGCTGTGTTTAGTGCTTATGAGTTGTCATGCCTTATAAATTAAATTTTGGTTGGAAGTATAAGGTGGAAAATGCATAGTACTGGTCGTGCTACTATATAATGTTATAAGCTCTTAGAATTTGTCATGATGCTCTTTATTTATGTTATTGCACATTTTAGTTGAAAGTATAAAGTGATAAATGCTTAGGAGTTACCTCGCTGCTCCGTAATATGGTTTATATTATGTCCATTGTGTATAGTTTCCTATTCTGCGTAACCAGAGTTGCTGGGCTTCGACGGGCGCCATCTTGGAATCTGTATTATGGTCTGAGTATTGGAGTTGGTGTTGGCCTACCAGTTGAAAATTTTAGATGGATTTTGCAGAGTGAGGGAACTGACACCTTCAAATGTGACAGATGGAGTAAACTGGACAATTTGGTGAGTTCTCTTAAGTATTACAATGTAAGCAGCATGTCCTTACCAGAAAAAGTTACTATGTTTGTAAACAATATACAAGAAACGTTATTACTTGGTACGGAGGATGCAGGGATGTCTAGTAAGATAAGTTTGCTTTAGAACAGCTGGAGCTAGCCTATGCTAATCAGGTTAAATATTCTCCAGATGTTTTGATATGGGCTGCAAACATTTCATATGCATATCCAGGAGCATATGAAACAATTATAAAAACTAATGTATTGACATTACCTCACCCTGTGTATCTAAGGCAATTTTAACAAAGATAGGACCAAGCACCCCTGACTTAGGACACTCACAAAAGTCTTTCTTGAAAGACAAGTGCAAACATCTGACCAGTGATGAGATAGTGGCAGTTCTATTAGATGAAATTTATGTGAATGCAAAACTGTCATATAAAGCGAGCAAAATAGTAGGCATTGCTGAAAATACATCAGGAACTGACTCAGATTCTACCATTCAGGCCTTTATGTACTCTTCTCTTCATTCACAGCATAAAGACATTGTTGCTCTGTTTCCAGTAAAAATATGAATGCCAATACTCTGTTAACACTAACAACAGAAGTCCTAGCATTAATGAGTGAACTTCAGTTTGATGTTGTGTGTTTAATATCAGATAACCACACCACAAACAGAAAAACCTTTGAACTCATGGGGGGAGGACCCTTGAAAACTAGTATTCCTAACCCAGCTGATCCCTCAAAGCCATTATTTCTTCTTTTCGACAGTGTGCATTTACTAAAATGTATAAGAAATAACTGGTTAAACAGAGTTGATGGAACATTCATAATACCTGATTCTGACAAAACTATGACAGTTATTGCAAATATGTATAGCACTACTGAGGGACAAAGTACTTTGGAATACAACACAGTAGAAGCAAAATTTTCAGACTTAAGAGATTTGTTCCACTCTGAAAAGGATATGTTGTTAAAACTAGCTCCGAATTTGTCTAGAAAAGCTTTATATCCAAGTACTATTGAAAGGCAAAATGTTACTCTAGCTGCAAATATTTTTGACATTAAAAACATAGTTGCGCTAGAAATGTTGAAAAATGAAGGATTACCTGTATCTGATGGTACTATACAGTTTCTGAAATTAATTTCTAGGTGGTGGACCATTTGCAATGTCCAGCATCCTATGAAAGGGAAGTACATGAAAAATGATAATGCAGATCCAGTTACTGGCCCTGATGATCTAAAACTTGAATTTCTAGAAAATTTAAAAACTTACATTGAAATCTGGCATACACACAGTGATGGGAAATTAACAAATGAAACTTATTTAGCCCTTGTGAACACACTCACCACAATAGAACAATTATGCAAATACATTTTAGTAAATACAAATGGTCATATATACTCACAGCAAAACTACAGGCAGACAATTTGGAGGATAGATTTGGGGCCTATAGAAGGTTAAGTGGGAGTACATACAATGTTGGAACAAGTTCTCGAGTCAGAAAGGAGACTCAAAGTTTTGAGTTTGCTAAAACTAAAATCTGCAACTTTAGGTGAATTTACTTTGAAGGATTTGGCAGAAACTTTCAACCAAGAAAAAGAAGTGGGTATAGAAAACTTAGATCCACTACAGAGTGCACTGGATGAAGTACCACATATTCCTGTCCCTTTAGAACCGCAGCGGATATTAGTATGCATAGCCAGCTATGATGGTATGAAAGTACTGGGAAGTGTGAAAAAAAATGAGAAATGTTTAGATTGTAAGCAGATGCTGCAAACAAATGAAGATATTAATCTGGGCTGTGAAAAGGAACTGCTTTGTTACTTCTCAGAATTAAATAGAGGTGGTTTAAAATGTCCCTCGTCTTTTCTGATGTGCCTGGCATGTTAAGTTTACAGGTTAGTTCAGGTACTGATTGGCAGCAGATATGAACCTGAATTTTTAAAACTGAAAAATCAGAGGGATGTTGTTGTAACATTGGGCATTCAACTTATTGAAAGTTCTCTAGATAATATAGATCATGTCTGCAAATGTGGGGTGCCTTTACTTGTCAAAGTGAAGAAATGTGTAAAAGTGCTGGCAAATATATTTATGAACAATTACACAAAGGTGTTAAATGACAAAAATGTGTCTAAAGACTTATCAAAGAAACTACAAAATAGAGAAGCCAGAAGGAAAGCCACTGCTGAACTTGGTGACAAAGTGAAGAGACGGAAGGAGTTCAAACTTAGCAGCAAATAAATATTTCAGGTTAGCTATTTTGTTTTCTTTTTTATGTATTTCTTCCTTTCTTTCTGTTCTTGTGCATGTGTTCTTGATTTTACCATTTTTGTTGTGTTCAAACTGATGGGCATGACTGGTAGCATTAAAAAGTTAACTTTTGTTTCATTTAATCATGTTTTTCTCTACATTTTTTACTGTGCAAAGTGTTGAATGATTATGAGTTTTCATGCCGTAATACAGGTTATGCTAAGTTTTGAAGGTGGAAAATGCAGTCCTAGTCATGATACTAAATAAAGTGATAATCACTTAGGATTTGTCATGCTACTTTTTACTTGCAATTACACGTTTTGTTTGAAAGTACAAAGTGATAAATGCTTAGAAGTGATTAAACACTTAGGATTGGTCGTACTTTTTATTTATCTTATTACACGATTTGGTTGAAAGTGTAAAGTGATAAATGCTTAGGAGTTATTCCTGTGTTTCTTAATATGTAATATATTACTTCCATTGTGTACTAGCTTCATATTTTGCGTAACCAGATTCCTTGGGCTTCGATGGGCGCCATCTTGGAATCTGTATTATGGTCTGAGAATTGGAGTTGGTGATGATTCGTCAAAGGCAGCGGCCGACTGCACATGAGTTACCTAAACAGATTTTAACGGCCAGTTCTGGTCTGTAACTTATCCTTACCGAGGGTAAAGCGATTTTATTGATATTTATCTGATATGGTATTGTTTGATATTTATCTGAAATAATAAACTGATAACGACCACTGGAAATTATGAGTTTGAGTGCTAGATACTTACGACATCAACGCTAATTATACTTGAATGAAAGTAAAACTATTAATGAAAAATACGTAATACATAATGATTAGTTTCAACCAATATCATTTCGTGGGTACTCTTTAAGGGCAGAATGCTCTAGCAAGACTTACATAATGATTTATTTTGTATATATGTGTGTTAGAAATGATTTTATTTATACAACTTTAGATTTATCAGTATCGTGTTGTGAACAAGACCGCGAACTCCGTGCAGTTCAGTTAACTGGAAGTCTCATGGATTTAATCATAGTAGCCCTTATCAATAAATATTATAAAGCAACTAAAATGTGTTCTGAATTTATTATTTAAAACAAAAAGAGAACTTAGAGAACTTATTTCATGTCGTGATATAAGTTCGTATTATTCGATCTACTCTTATCTACTCTTCAAAATAAACAACTTAGCTCGTTATTTACAAGAGACCAAAACTTTCCAACAAGGATCCAAAATGGGTCATGTACGGCTATAGTTAATATATTTATAAATTCGGATAGAACTATAGGAACTTATCTCATCAAAAGCTAATTGAACCATCAAATTGTGATGCACAAATTCTATGGATTATTAAGATAAGTTTCAAACTCAAAGCGAAATATAGGTGTCGGAAATATAAGGAAATAAGTGAAAAACACCCTGAACGAGTTAAGCAAAAACCTTCTACCTGAGTCATGGAAATATATTTATGAAACTAATAGGACCAATAAATAAAAACTCACTTTGAATTTTGCTTAGCATATATACCTAAAAAATATTTAACTTTAAAAGAGCCAATGCCTGGATCACTTTAAGAATTATAACCTCGTACAGACGTAAAAGAGAACTATATCAGCATATAAGAATCAATAATAATTTAGATTTATGACACTATGTCAAAAATATTGTAAACTATTAAGAATGATAATAGAAACAGCTAGAGTATTGCATTACAATAAACTAGTTCTGTGCAGTAACAGTAAAATAAAATCCACTTATGTGTTTCATATGGGAAGGTGTTAGTCCTTGAGCGCTACTAGGTGAGCAACCAATCGGAGTCCTGTGGTGTTGTCGTATTGCATTCCCGCTAATTGGTATGTGAGGAGTGCCAACCTAATCAATCTGTATGAAATACTACCTGCGCTAAGACAAAACTTCAGATTTTGCCAAAACTGATCCATGTGGAAGGTAGAGAGTAACGTATCTAACATAACCATGAAAACGGCATATTTTTAGCTCAAATAGTTTTTCTAATACAAATAAATAAAGCACTATTAACTGTATCATAATAAATCGCGACGTAAGCACTGTATGCATATAATTATTTTTTGGCATGTATGCGTGTACGTATATTTGTAATTACTCAGAACTGAAACGTAAATGTTTGACATGACATGATAAAAGAATTACTTTGAATAATCCAATTCGAGCGAGAGGAAACAATAAATTTCCTGCTGCCCTGGCAGAACGTATCTGGTCACATTATATCTTTGTTTATGAATGGTTCGTAATCTCTATTTACTCTGGAGAGTACAAAGTGGTTGGTGTGTATGCATGTACATATACCTTTAATTACTCAGAACTGAAATTTAAACTACTGACATGACGGATGAAAGAATTACTGTGAATAAGTCAAGGTGTTAAATTCGAGAAAGAACAAACAGTTCATTTCCTGATAGCCTTAGAATGCTGTATGCTTATGTTATGAATGAATGCTGGATAAGAAGTGTTTATTTACCCTGGAGAGTTCAGATCAATATCATTCAGTTGTTCCTTACACAACAGTAAAGTAAGAGTTAAATAGGGCAATGTCTTCTTGCGATGAATTTAGTGTCGAGTCAAAAAAGCAGGTATTGCGAAGTCAGGCTCGAAGTTTTTTTTAAGGTCTACACGTTCTTCAAAAATTTTTTGGAAACAGAAACTAAAAATGAGTCATTGCAAAGAATACTTCCGTTTAAAAACACGGAAAAAGTGTATCAGCTGGATCAACTTGCAATTGAAACGGGTCACGAGGTAATTCGCCTCCCACCTTACCTACCACGGCCAATATAATCCAATTGAGTTGGTGTGGGCTCAAATAAAAAGGGGATTGCAACCAGAAATAATACTTTAAAACTGCCGGACGTTAACGACTTGTTCACGAAGAAATTGACAAGGTAACACAACAGAACCGGGAAAACTGCGTGAGGGATGCAGAAAACCTTCAAGAAAACGATTTTAAGAAAGGAGTAGCACGTGACGAGATTTTAGAACCTATAATCAGAAATTTGCAATACTCAGACGATGAAGACGGTGACAATGACGAATTGTATCTTAATGGAAGTGACATTGCCAGCGATATGGATGAGCCACTGGCAGTTCCATTGGAATAGAAAAACAGGTAATTTATGAACTATAATTATAGTTATGGTATTTGAAAATACACATATTTGCGAAAATGTTTTTTCCAACTTTGATTTTGGCAACTGCATCGCTGTAGAAGTTTGTAAAATATAATTTGCTTATCCTTACGTCTGCGCCAAGCAGACCTGCATGACTTTTTGTTTTCAATTTACGTCCTACAACGTTAAGTCATATCGGACGGTGAATGAATTGGGTGAAATGATGCCCAAATGAGTCCGGGGCCCATGGAGCTTAGAGTTACCTGACATTCGTCTTTCAGGATAAGGGAAAACTCCGGAAAAAACCTTATCCAGGTAACTCACCCTGCCCGAGATTCGAACTCGGGACCTCTTGAACGTGAGGCAGACATGCTACCATCTACGCTACCGAGGCGGGCGACCCGCATGTTGTATGAGTGTGCGACAGAGAGGGAAATATAAAAGGACTGGTGTAACAAGCTGGCAACGCTGAGTGTGATGCGGCATCTGATTAGCTGCACTCCAGAACTCTTCCCATTTGAAGCGCATAATAGAATATTTATGCCTGTATATGCTGTAAGCAAGTAAATACTCATTACAAAATTACTCTATAAAACTCAATGATGGTGGTTATGAACTTATCAAGTCTCGTGAATTTGCGAAGCGGTTTAATAAATTCTTTTGGAATGTAACAAAATAAATATAAGCATTTATGGAAGTAAATACGCAGAATTATAATTTTTTGAAATTAAGTTTCACAAACATGTCTTGCTATACCTTTTGAAGTAAATGTAAGTATCTACTCTTAAAATGAAGAATTATTGTGGTTAAGATGAAATAACTATAACAATATTAACACCATGCTCCTCTCAATTTAGAATTTCCCTTAGTATGTAACGAGTTTCTAAAGACTAGAACTTTCCCTGGCAGAGTGAAATCCTCAATCAGTATATCCCTTTTCAAAACGGTGAACGCAATAATGTTTCAAATTATGTACCAATGTCTCTCTTGCCAATTTTTAGTAAGTTGTTGAAAAAGTAATGTTCACCAGACTGTATAAACACCTCCAATATATTACCATATTTGGCAGTGAGCAGCTTGGATTCATAAAAGTAGTATCGACAAATAAGTTAACACTCGCACATGAGGTGTTGATTACCTTAAAGAAGAATTAAACATACGTGGAATTTTCTGTGACCTGCCAAGAGTTTTTGACTGGAAGTTCATGATATTCTTAAGCAAAATTGGAATTCAATGGATTAAAGAAAGAAAATTTAAGTTGGTTTGTATCATATTTAAGTGAAAGGAAACGGAGCGTTAAGGTAACCGGTGATATAGGCTACGAAAACAAACTTCAAATTGGAAAATAATAACACAAAGGGTACCCCAGGGTTCAGTGTTAGGTCCTTTACTATTTATGAGCTGCATAAACGACGTCTCACTTTATATAACGGATAGTGCAAGTACAGATTTCTTTGCTTATGACAGTCGTGGTGACAGTAAAAATATAAATGAGTGTTTAATTACATTGAACTGTATTGTGAACTGTTTGTCGTATTGGTTTAAAGCTAAGAAATTATCTGTGAATCTAGACAAAAAGTTGTTTAATTTATAACTAATCATACGTCACGCTCTTCGATAGAAATTGGGATAAATTATTTTATAGAAGAATTGACATTATCAAAATGATGAGCCTTCAAGTAGACGTTTATTTAGATGGGAAAGCTTACTTAAGGTATATATTTCTAATCTCAGCTCTGCCTCTTGTGCTATCAAGCACTGGTTAAAGTGAGTTCTGTAGATACACTTAGGTTACGGTCGAATTTAAGTTACTTTAGTATTCTGACAGTTCCTTCGAAGGTTAAGGGAGGGAGAGTTTCAATGGCAACGACACATGACCATACCTCTTTATGACCCCAACATCTAACTTAAACCAATTAGATGGGCCATTCCCCTTCACCCCCTGTATATGTTTTGTCGTAAATGTTGCTGTGTTGTCACGTTGACGCACGTGTCATGTAAAGCAAAGATTTTGCTTGTTTCATTCTCTTCACCGTGTGTGATCTGATCACACCTAATTATTTGGTTGTAGTTTAACTTTTTAAAAAGCTGATTTCTTTTTTAGTTATTTAGTAATTTTATTAGCGTATTACTATTTCGTAGGTCATCAATGTTTTAGTGTTATAATTGGCGTAAGGACATAATGTCCCAAACTACAAGGAGCACTCAAAAACGAGGTACACCAAGAACTGGTTCCCCAAAGAAACGATATTCACAAGTAGGACAGAGATCTGCATTACGCAGACAAGCAAGGCAATTTTGTGCGCTTCGTGAATAATTTGAAAAATAGAGGGAAAAGTTAATTACTCCTAACTTTATTAATTCAATGTACAGCTGAACATTCTAAGCTTTAAAAATTTAACTTGTGTGTTAAGTTACACTAAGTACACTTCAGGTTAAAATACACGCTCTGAATTCATTAGATTTGTAAAGGCTTTGCACTTGCTAATCTAATATAGTACACAGAGCAACTAGACGTTCTAAAAACTATTCTGTTATTTGTATGTTCATGAAAACTGTTAAGTAAACTAGTATGTTTAATGCCAAAAAGTATATTAAGTTTCTCTTGCTTATTCTTAATCCCGGCTTTTACTTCGAGGCAGAAGTATTACGAAAAGCAAATTAAATTCCGTTGAACATTTTCTGCTTGACTCAGTTTCATGTGTACCTTGCATTGACGGAGTATCGTTCAAAACTGTTCCTGTGTATTAGAAATATAAATGTAAACTAATTTAGGTAGCTTTAGGACTCTCTTCTGCCTAACCACCACTCGCGCAAGGCGTTCGTAAGCGACAACGTCACTTTCCCCGCCACGTGATTCACGTCAACTGTCAGGATACTAAAATAATTTTAATTCCACCGTAGTATATTATGCATATTGTGACTCTGTCATGGAATATTATTTTTGGGCAATCCTGTAAAAAGTAAATGAATGTTGTTTTTATGCAAAAGAAAATTACATGAATCATTTCGAACACATATAGCAGGCGCTCTTACAAAAGATATTAACCCTTCCTTGCGTTTATATATTCTCGCTCCTAAAATTCTTTGTAAACAATCATGCCTCGTTCATAACAAACAATGAAATGCATGGAATAAATACAAAAGTGTAACATTGATCATCCCATCGGTAAATTTTCTTGCTTGCAGAAAGGTGTGTATTATGAAAGCACCAAAATATTTAAGGCTCTTCTTAATGATCTTAAAGGAAAAATTGATAAAATGTGTCTTATATGTTCATTGTTCAAAAATATTTGCTATCCAGCTGTACACTTCTTTGAGATATTCAATGTTTACATGCCATTGTGGCTACTATTGGACTTCACTGAAGGCAAATCAATCTAATGTAATCTAATCATATTTAATCTTTTCTAATCTAATCTAATCTAATCTAATCTAATCTAATCTAATCTGAGTGATCTGCACATCAGTTGCACCAGTGTTAGAATCGCCACAGCGTTTTACCAATATATAATTGTCGTAAAATATATTTCAATTTTTAGGACATCCTGGGACATCCTAAGCAATAAGTCGAACAGGCAAATTAATCAGGGAAACTTTGTGTAATGCTGTGGTGTAATGTGTGTGTTCATGTTGGTATAGCTATTTATAGTTTGGTTTGGATTATGAAATGGCGTTGTGTGATAAAGAATTATTTAAATGTGCGCTGTCATAGCAGTTTTGATGATAATAAATATGCCAATTAAATTCTGTATAAAACGATTTGGAAAGTAAAAATGAATTGCATTTTCTTGTATAAGTACGTTAGCTTGACAGGTGTTTATTGAGTGTTCTCAGGTCACCTAACCTAACTTTTTATCTAAAAGTTCGTTAGTGGGTGTGATAAGCAGGGTTTAAACTGTACGAGTTCTTATCTGATGTGCAGATTTGTGTAATAAAAATAGATGGAAAACCGATATAAAATGTTTAAAAATTTTTGGAAAATATAAATCTAAATGACTTGAATTGCAAGAATAGTTTATTTTATTAAAATTATCTTTGGCGGTTGTTATCTCAGGTTGGAATCCTAATTCGGGGAATTAAGAATTTTTGTGTAACTTGTGAGTTCGTTTGTATGCGTGTGATTAACTGAAAAACTTGGCAAATGCAATTTAATTTTTGCACCAATGTAGAAGAGACATTTCTTCTAAGTTTACTTTCCTGACACGATTCGGCTGAAGTATGCTACACTGATAATGCCCAGTTTCATCATCATGTGGCATCTTTAAACAAATAAATCAAGGTAGGTTTGAATAAATAATGGAAGTTGATGACAGTATTATTGGAATCACATTCAAATAGAAAATGAGTCTATTAATAACTTTCAACAACACCCACTATTTAAATTTTCTGCAACATGTATCAGAGGCTGGTTTCCTTCATTATCGATGTCCAGTTGATAATTGAGGAAACTAGCCTCTGAAACATGTTGCAGAAAATTTAAAAAGTGAGGTTTGTTGGTTGTTAACTCATTTTCTATTTTAGAAAAATAAGTTTCTCTCAGAGTTTCTGAAAAATAGTTGTAGGGTTGCAACACTTCTTGGATAGGATTCTTGGAAAACAGTTAAAGATTCAAGAATATTCTTAATTTCTTCCCAGTCCATGGACATAGTTATGTCTCAAGAGTGAGTTTTTGGTAGAAGTGAAAATTCATACACAAAAATAGAAAGCATCTTGTGTTCTAAAGAAGATTAGTATGTCTTAAAAGAGCATGCATCCTGAAAGTACTCAACAAAGACTGGAAAATTAAAAACCAGAAGGATAGTGCAGAAAGTACTAAAAATTAGGCTACCATTCAAAGTGAATAGTCAGTGTGTCTTGAGTACAAGAAAATAAAGAACAGTTTTAATGTATCACTGAAATGCACACATATGTGTCAGAGTTTCAGTTGAAGTTTAGGCTCTTAGGAGAAAATTGTCATCCAGCACTGCTATCATCCACTGTTCTTCCAAAGCAAAATATGTTAAGCAAAGAAATGAAAGATGCTTCTGCATGAAAGTACCAGATGATGCATATAAGTTCTACAGACGCTTGAGAAGAAAACTGCAAATCTAACCTAGACTAGAGGCTAGCAAAGTTGTATAAATTATATAATGGTTGCAATTGCTTATTTTATATTGCAATGTGTACTACTAATAATGATTAAATCTTCTCATGATAATATATAATTCCTTTTGTGTTGCATTTTTGTAATGTTTATTCTGAATGAAGTTAACATAATGGAGTATAACTTGGGAAAGCTGAAGTGTGCTTCCAGTCTGAATCACACATCAGCATCAAAAAGTCCAGAAACGGAAACCATATTCATTGGAGAAGAGTATATCTTATCAATTATGTGAAAAGGAGAGAAAGGCAAGTTTATTGCGTGTCTACAGCCCCAAAGGAACAGTTAGGGCATGTATGAAGGAGGAAGATCAACTTTGAAATTAAATGTGTAGTGTTTAACGCCCATTTTTACTAGATACGGCACCGCAGGCGATGACACTGATGATACATGAGATGAGGATGGAGCACCGGTGGAATGAGATGGCGGGGGAAACTGGAGATCCCGGAGAAAACCTGCCCCAGCGCCGTGTTGTCCACCACAAACCTCACTTTGTGGTCGCCTGGGATCGAACCCGGGCCGCCTTGGTGAGAGGCAAGCGGTCTAACCACTGAGCCACGGCGCGGCTGATCAACTTTGAAACTTCATAAATACAGTGAGAAGTGAAATTGTCAAAAAAAAAAAAAAAAAAAAAAAAAAAGGTGTAAAGATAGTGATCTCAATGAGTGTTTATATAGGTGGTTTTTAAAAAAATTAAATGAAGGGGTACCATTATCCAGACCTGTCATCAAAGCTCAAGCGTAAAATTCTATAAAGATTTGCAAGGGATAGATGATCCATCATTGAGGGAGAAGCTCAGTCCTGTGATAGTGAATCTGCAACATGTGTTCCTCAGCAATTAAAGCAATTTTGCCTGAAAACAATTTAGATGACCAAGTGTACAATTTTGATGAACCTGCATTCTATTATAGAATGCTTCCTTCTTAAAGTCTCTGGATGTGAAGAACAGCATTAATAAATCAGGGATAAAAATGAACAAAGACAAAGAGTAACACTACTTTTTGCAGTAAACAAATCAAGAAGTTGTTAACAGCTCTGCATTGGGAAAAGTTGTATTCCGAGATGTTTTAAACATATTAATGTGAATTCACTACAGTACCTGTGTAGACATATGAAAAATGTATGGATGACCACTAACATTTTCACAAACTGGTTCCTTGAGGAATTTGTGCCATCAGTAAGGGAACATATCTATGCACTCACTCAAAATAGAAGAGAGAACAAGTGTTATTCATCATCCACCAGCTAGTATACCCTTTAGTGGAACATTTAAGTTACGTTCTTACCTAAAAACACTACAGCACTGATGTAGCTATTAGACCAAGGTTTCATAAGGACATTTAAAGCTTATTTCTGCCATGAACTCCTCAGTGCTCTAGTGCACCGTGATGAGGAAATTAAAGGTTCCCTAAAATCCATCAATTTATAGTCAGTTGCGTATTCAGTAGGACTTGCATGGTGAAGCATTACTTCAGATACTGTTTGGAACTGCTGAAAGAAATGTTTTAGGGAACAAACCGTCACCACTGAAAATTATTCAATTGCGGAATTCACGAGCAGTGAAACATAATTTGAAACTAATGTTCTGCATTGTGAAATCATTACTGATGATTTGAATGATGTGCAGGAATTGTCAGAAGTGAGCCAATTTCAGAATACACATCTGATAAAGATATAATCAATGCTGTTCATAACAGGAGTGACACTGCAGAATATGATAATGCTGATAATAGTAAAAATGAAGTAGATATGGAAGAAAACAATCTGAATGTTAATGAAGTGGCAACTCTTTTAAGCAATGTGGTTCTATGGATGGAGAGGCAAAATGAATGAAACAGCATTTATCATCTCAGTCTTGCCAGAATCAAACATTACGCAGAAAAAAAAATGTAGTGCATCAGTGTGTCAAACACAACTTACTGGTATAAGACTTGAAGCTTTCCGGCGAACGTTGTTAATCAAGGCTTTGCAGCTCATTACCCGCAAACCTTTGATTAAAACTTACTATTTCCTTTTTTTTTAATAGCGTGCAGATTTCCTTCCTCCAACTGCACGGGATTATTGATTTTTTTGTCCCCTCAAGTGTCACATCCCTATATACCACAGTAAGATTATAATGTGGAGGTAAAGGATGTTCCTCAACAACTGCATTATTTTGGTTTCTACTGCTTTTAGCAATATTATAACTAGGCCAATAATAAAGCATACAGCTTATTTATATATAGGAGTTATTGTAATAATAAATAATTTCATACAAATAAAGAGCAAAAACAAAACTGTAACATAATAACAATTTCTCTTACATATACAGGCATTTATCAGCTTTTGAAAGAACCTGAAGAAAACACCCTGAAATCATCCAACTGAAAATTTTGTTTCATATATCTTACTATAAGGCATACAGTATTAGAAGGAGGCGGAGCTAGGGAGGGCTCGCCTAGAGCAACTGTCTTATCGTAGCTGTGCAACATTGCCTAATTCATAACACACAGCACAAGCGTCAGCAACAGAGATTTCTCTTTTTCATGCACCCAAAATTACTATTGGAAATTCGACAATGGAATATGCCTTGGTATATGTGGCAATAATTTTTGAGGCAGCCTGTACAAAGGCCATTTTTCTATGACGTATGGTTCTCAAGTTATTGCTTTGAGAATAAACACCTGACTCCTATGTTTATGATATGCTTCAACTTCCATTCTTGCCTGTGTGTTATTGCTTTTCATTACGCAGTACTAAGTAAGACATTACCATGGAAATGCATATATTTATTCATAAATTAACTGACTGATCACTGCAGTCAAGGATAGTACGTGCAAATTCTTTGAACTTCTGCTCAAGACCAGTCCATTAACACAATTTTGAGTGTGAGGTGCTTTGTGTAACTGTGTTAATAAGCAGAAAATTCACATGTTTACATTGTGTTTTGTGAACTGTTAACAATATCACTTTCAAAGCCTGCTACCAGTGGCGTAGGTACCAAGGGTAAAGTACTTCTCTCCCTGGCCGGAAATGTTATTTTTAAAGTATACAGATTCTTTAAGGAATAGGTATCTGGGGAAGTGCATTACTGGATCACAAAGCCAGGAATTCACGACCAGAGCATGCATTGTGAGTGTGCATACTGTGTTGCATATTGTGAAACAGGGCAAAACTTCTAGCAAAGAAATTGCTTTAACCTTTATTTTATTTAAGCTAGCAACTCCTCTGCAATAAGTTTCCAGAAATCCAGATTTGTTATTTTCAGTAAATAAGCATGTTAATATTGAATGTTACAGTTTTTAATATTATCATAATTATCCTTTGCTGCATAAGTTTTTATACTGTTAGTTTGTTAAATGACAGATGATTGTTTCCTTATTCCATCTCCCTATCTTCCACTCTCTGGTGCATCAGATGGCAGAAGGATAGCCACCATGTGCACATATTGGTTCAGCTCTTATGCCTTCTGAAACTACACTGTATAGAACATTTTATTCACAACAGCAAGATCTTATACTAGAGAAAATATTAATTTCTTCTAATGTCTCTCTCTCTAGAGGTGAAAATAAAAAAATCTGCCTGCTGAAAAGTTCAATATCCTGCATTTACCATGTTTTGAAAAAAAAAAAAAAAAAAAAAAAAAAAAACTCAACTAAAATTGATGAATCGAAAGCTATGGCCATTTATAGCAACTTTGGGTGGTAATATGAAATCTTAATTTCAGAGTATATAGCAGTACTTTGGATCCAGATGTAGTTAAATTGGATACTAAATTACAAGAAGAAGAGTTAACTGCCAGTGGAATTATTGAAGTCAGTATGAGTCGAAATTGCAATGGTGGTAAAATTATCTCTAAGAGAAAGTTCTCATGAATTAAATAATGCAAATCAGTTGGAGAATTTAATGTTGTGCCAGCATGTTGCCATGCTAGCTAGTTGGTTAAAGCTTCTAATTGGAGACCAGAAAATCTGTGGTTTATTTACTGGCTGTGGCACTGAATTTTTCAGTATGATTCTACCTTTCAAATCTTGTCCTTCACATAGGATGAAAGAACAAATACAGGCCAGTCAGAGAATTTAGTGTCATGTTGGCCATGGTAGTCAATGGTTAAGAGCAGCTGGACGGAGACCAGAAGATCTGTGGTTCAAATCTTGACTATCGCATTGAATTTTTCAGTCTGATTCTACTTTTTCTAGTTACACAATACTTTGAATCAGTGTTTTCGTATATTTATATTGCAGTTTTTTTCACTACTTCTATTTTTGTTGTTGCATATAAGTCTAATACATATTTTCTAGTGTGTTCATTTATTTATAATTATCTACTGAGGTATATTTACAGTTTTTAACTTGAATGTTTACAGGTTTATTGACTGTATATGCTTGTAGAAAGCATTCAGATGTCTATTAACTGCTGTGTTTTGGCTGGCCACATGTCCCCTTTTTTTCTTTATTTCATTTATTAACTCTGCTCATTGTTCTCTTATGTAATTACATTCATGAATGAGGTGGTTGACTATCTGTTGTGCTGTGTTGCATGGACATGTTTGATATTCTGTAATGTGAAATCTGTGTAAATGTGCTTTGTTTTTAGCATGGCTGTTAATCAGGTAAATTGATGGAAATAATCATTTCTTCCACACTAGAAGGAATGATTATGTCCAATTTACCTGAATAACATAGTGGTTTAACTATGAAGCCTGGGGCTTAAGTACTTCCAGCATAATAAGTCGCCACAAAAAGTGCGTGTCTCATAGCATATGAGAACCCCTAGTGGTCTACCGGGAAACATACGAGTCAGTTGGAAAATTTAATGTGATGTTGGCTATAGTAGCTCAGTGGATTAGAGCAACTGCACGGAGAGCTGGAGATCCGTGGTTCAAATCCCAGCTATGGCATTGAATTTTTCAGTCTGGCTCTACTCATTCATGGATGTTAATGCCGGGCTAATTGGTAGCTTTATTATTAGTCTATCCTTTATTGTTGGAAAGAATGATTTAATTATTACTCCTTTTGTAGAGTTACTCCACCTTTATAGATGTCTGTTCAAATCGTCGTTTTGCCAAAATGGCTGCTAGCTCGCTTTCCAGCAATACCAACATGTAATTTGACCCAACTGAAATAGATTTTCCATTTATTTTGGTGCAGAACTCTGATTGTTTTCTGGATGTTTTCTATTACTGAGAAATGCTAGGTGATATATTTTATAAGGGATAATGTTATTTTTCTATCTGCCTAAACTGCTGCAATTTTCCTTTCTTTGATATGTCTTGCAATTGCTCAAATTTTTGTAGAACCTTTGAGATCACTATTTGTTCAGTCTGATTACTGGAGGATTGGCCATGTAATCTATTTTAGTTGCCTTATTAGAGTTTCTTATTTAAATATAGCTTCTGCTGCTCCCACTTTATCCCATGTATCTGGCTAGAGTGCAGGAAGCATCTTATGAGATAGTTATATATGCCTTCGTTAAGTTGATATTGTGACTTTGTGGGTTCGTGAAATAACAAGACGAGGTTAGAAAACACAAAAACTACACTTTATTTTTGTAGCAAATACATTCTTCACATTACAATTTGCTAGCAACCTCAAAACTGTTTATTTTTTCCAACTCTACACTCAACTGTCTCGCTTCCGGTAACGATCGGTCCCTAAGTTTTCCGAATCTCCACCGGCCATCATTTTTCATCGGCTTCGCGAGTCTGCCGCCAGGGTGACACTGCTCCCTCCTCAAGGCTGGTCGTCCCGAACAGCGCCTTCGTGGCGGGCCAGGCGACCCAGGTGTACCACCATCTTTCCTCGGGGCACCTTCTGGATGCGGTAGACCACGTCGTTAATCCTCTTCACCACACGGTACGGTCCTTGCCATGACCGCTGAAGCTTCGGGCAGCGTCCCTTGGTCCGGGTCGGGCGGTACAACCAGACCAGGTCACCTTGCTGGAACCCTTGGCTGTTGGCTTGCCTGTCGTATCGGGTTTTCATGCGGTCGCTCGCCTTCTGGATGTTCTGGCGAGCCATCTCGTGCATGTCGTGGAGGTGGTCCACCAAGTTCTCCACATACTCGGTCGCTGGCTGTTTCACTTCCCTCAAGAGTGGCCCCAAGTCTGCGTCCGCCAGCTGCTCCCTTCTCAGGCCTGCGCTATCCCAGCCATCCGCAGGCACTGCCGTGACTACTCGAACTGCTGCGGCACGCTCCTTCCCCTCCACTCTTGTGCATTGGCCGCACTCTTCTGGACAGGGTCTTTGGGACATAGCGTCCGCGTTACCGTGACTCTTCCCTCTGCGATGTTCCGAGGTGAAGTCGTACTCCTGCTGCCTCTGGACCCAACGTGCTGTCTGGCCTTCCGGTCGCGCCGTCACCATCACCTCGCTCCTCGCGGGGACAACCACGTCTTCGTTCAAGATGACCCTGCAAATTCCAAGGCGCTCTTCTGGTTGACGGAGTATAACCTCTTCTCCGTCGAGCCGTAGGACCTTCCTGCCGACGTCGACCGTCGCCTCGTGGCTCCTGAGGGCATCCAGGCCCAGGATCACCTCCTCAGCCACCTTCGCGACGAACACCCACAGACGCACGGCACTCCGTCCCAAGGTCGGCTCCAGCAGGGCCTCCTTCTCCACAGGCAAGGTGTCGCCCGATGCCAACACAAGCTGGTATGGTCGGCTCGGCTTCCTCGTCGGCAAACCCTTCGCCACGTCAGGTCTGATGATGGTCACGGCCACCCCGGTGTCCACCAGCACGCGGCACGGTTTTCCTCTTACCTAGCTGTCCGCGATGAGGTTGTCATCCATCCGCCGGCTGACGGCGCGGATTGTCACTCGAGGGGATGGTGGTAATGGCGCCGACGTGCCCCTCTCCACGCCGGACCTTACTCGTTCTTCCCGCTGCCCTTCCTGGTGTGGGCAGTCTCTCTGCAGGTGTCCGGGCTGTCCACACCCCCAGCACAGGCCACTAGGTGTTCGCCGGCGTCCCTCAGCTGGTCTTCTGTCTCCAGCGTAGCGCACACTCCTAGTTCTCGACGTCGGGATAGATGCTACCTTGGCCGCCTCCATCCTTAATGCCGCTGTCAGTGCCTGGTGGATGGTTTTATAATCGCCGAGCATAAGGCGCTGACGAATCTCCCCGTCGACAAAGTTGTAGGCGGCTTCCCGGGATACGAACTCCAGTGGCAGGTCAACCAAGGCCTTGCTAGCTAGCTGCTCAATCGCTATGGCTAACTCCTGCAGCGTCTCCCCCGGCTGCTGTGACCTAGCCTTTAGTTGGCTGCGGTACGCTGCGGCTAAGCGGTGGTTCCCGAAACGATTCTCCAGGGCCTCCCAGATGTCCTTGGGCGCCGCCGTTGTCTGCACCGCATTTAGGACTTCCGCGGCCCGTCCCTGGAGGCTGGCTATTAGCTGTGTGGCCTCCTCCTCCGGTGATCATCTGCTGTGCTTGGCCACTGTGTCGAACTGGCGGCGGAAGACCTCAAATGTTGACGCGCCGTCATATTTCGGCGGTTTGACGCGCGCAGATGTTGTGTCGTGTCCCGGCGCGTCGGCCTTCAAATCCTTCAGTTTCCTGTCGACGACGTCCTCTACTATGGTGTTCAGGGACTTGACGCTGGTGTCGGCCTTTCCCTCCAGGTCGTCAACGCGGCTCGCCAGGTCCTCGACGCGCTCGTCCACTTGGCCCATCCGCTTGTCCAGCTCCATCACGTTATCCCTCACGCCGGCCAACTGTTCTTCAGATGTGGCGGCGAGGGCCTCGTTCGCAACCTTCATTTCTTCCAGCTTTGCGGCCAGGTTGTCATTTGTAGTCTCCAGCTTCGCGGCCAGGCTGTTATTTGCCGCTTCTGTTTTCGCGGTTATTTCCGCGGCCAGGTTATTATTTGCCGCTTCCGTTTTCGCTGTTATTTCGGCCTTCAGTTCTTGCATCTTTTCGGCGATGTTGTCGTTGCCCGTCTTCATTTCTTCCATTTTCTCTAAAATCTGTGCCAATGCAGCTTCCAGTGTCGTATGTTCCACTCCTGACACCAGTTGTGACTTTGTGGGTTCGTGAAATAAGACGAGGTTAGAAAACACAAAAACTACACTTTATTTTCGTAGCAAATACATTCTTCACATTACAATTTGCTAGCAACCTCAAAACTCTTTATTTTTTCCAACTCTACACTCAACTGTCTCGCTTCCGGTAACGATCGGTCCCTAAGTTTTCCGAATCTCCACCGGCCATCATTTTTCATCGGCTTCGCGAGTCTGCCGCCAGGGTGACAATATTGTACAATAGCTGCACTCTTTGAATTTTTTTTTTTTTTTTTAGGTTTTTTGCTGAATTTTTAAAGCTTTGACTCATATTGGTGCAGTATAGCTTAGGATTGTTTCAGCTGCTACTTTGCATATTGTGTGCAGAGCCTTATTCCCTAGTCCCCAGTTGTGTTTTTCACACCTTACTAAGGAATGAATTAAAGTAATTGTGTTATCAGGTATTTGATCTATGTATGTGTGCTGCGTGATATTTACATTCTTAGAATTTTGTTATAGATTTCTTTTAAGTAGCTGTTTTATCTCTTATTGCAGTATACATTTTAATTCTGTGGTTATCTATATATGGTAAATCTTAATTTAAATCATATTCCTTTTTAGTTACTTTTCTATACCATTTTCCTCTTGCTTTTTTCTTAAATTCCCTTTGTAAATTTATATCTTCTTTCTTTAATTTCAGTATTTTCATTTTTATAATTGCTGTATTTTTATTCTCCCATTTTTAGGTATATACTGCTCCCTCCACAACCTTGTTTCTCTATATTCTATTATGTAATGTAATTCCTTATTTTCTCTCTCACAGAAGGGACATTTATCTAGGTTCATTCCCCTCTGGTCTCCCCTTATGTTATGTACATTCAGTCTAGTCAATGCCCTCTTTTCTCTCTCTGACGTATTACATACATCTACATATTTCTACCTTGGTGTATCTCCATATTCTAATATGGAAATGATTTGCACCATTCACATTTTTTCACATTCTCAAACATTTGTGTGAATGGGAATGAGTGTAATATTGGCTGCCTTGATGCATAATATTTTAATTGCTTTATTACAATTGCTGTTCTTTTTGCTTGATAATTGTATCTGTGTTTCTTTCACCAGTTCAGCACAATGAGAATCAAGTAATTGTTACTTTGATAGGCTATGCCCTTATAGATCTCTGTATTTTTGTAATTCATTATTTTGTTCCTTCTGGTTGCAGTTTGATGAATTTAACATGTCATCCTCTTTGTTTGCTTTGAAATAATTGGAAAGTAATGTGCAATATAAAGATAGCTGACTCAAGTTTTATGAACATTTACATATCAGTCACAGTTTTTGTGAGGTAGTATTGTGTTAAGTTCATGGCAGTATATTTGCAAATGTACAGTATACACTTACAAGCACCATACTTAGTATTTGTAGTTTTACAACTTGATTATAAGTAATTCCACAGTGTATGTATATATATATATGTATATATATATATGTATATATATGTATATATATACACACTCCTGGAAATTGAAATAAGAACACCATGAATTCATTGTCCCAGGAAGGGGAAACTTTATTGACACATTCCTGGGGTCAGATACATCACATGATCACACTGACAGAACCATAGGCACATAGATACAGGCAACAGAGCATGCACAATGTCGGCACTAGTACCGTGTATATCCACTTTTCGCAGCAATGCAGGCTGCTATTCTCCCATGGAGACGATCGTAGAGATGCTGGATGTAGTCCTGTGGAACGGCTTGCCATGCCATTTCCAGCTGGCGTTTCAGTTGGACCAGCATTTGTGCTGGACGTGCAGACCGCATGAGACGACGTTTCATCCAGTCCCAAACATGCTCAATGGGGGACAGATCCGGAGATCTTGCTGGCCAGGGTAGTTGACTTACACCTTCTAGAGCATGTTGGGTGGCACGGGATATATGCGGACGTGCATTGTCCTGTTGGAACAGCAAGTTCCCTTGCCGGTCTAGGAATGGTAGAACGATGGGTTCGATGACGGTTTGGATGTACCGTGCACTATTCAGTGTCACCTCGACGATCACCAGAGGTGTACGACCAGTGTAGGAGATCGCTCCCCACACCATGGTGCCGGGTGTTGGCCCTGTGTGCCTCGGCCGTATGCAGTTCTGATTGTGGCGCTCACATGCATGGCGCCAAACACGCATACGGCCATCATTGACACCAAGGCAGAAACGACTCTCATCGCTGAAGACGACACGTCTTCATTCGTCCCTCCATTCACGCCTGTCGCGACACCACTGGAGGCGGGCTGCACGATGTTGGGGCGTGAGCGGAAGACGACCTAACGGTGAGCGGGACCATAGCCCAGCTTCATGGAGACGGTTGCGAATGGTCCTCGCCGATACCCCAAGAGCAACAGTGTCCCTTATTTGCTGGGAAGTGGCGGTGCGGTCCCCTACGGCACTGCGTAGGATTCGACGGTCTTGGCGTGCATCCGTGCGTCGCTGCGGTCTGGTGCCAGGTCGACGGGCACGTGCACCTTCCGCCGACCACTGGTGACAACATCGATGTACTGTGGAAACCTCACGCCCCACGTGTTGAGCAATTCGGTGGTACGTCCACCCGGCCTCCCTCATGCCCACTATACGACCTTGCTCAGAGTCGTCAACTGCGCATACGGTTCACGTCCAAGCTGTCGCGGCATGCTACCAGTGTTAAAGACTGCGATGGAGCTCCGTATGCCACGGCAAACTGGCTGACACTGACGGCGGCGGTGAACAAACGCTGCGCAGCTAGCGCCATTCGACGGCCAACACCGCGGTTTCTGGTGTGTCCGCTGTGCCGTGCGTGTGATCATTGCTTGTACAGCCCTCTCGCAGTGTCCGGAACAAGTATGGTGAGTCTGACACACCGGCGTCAATGTGTTCTTATTTCCATTTCCAGGAGTGTATATATATAAACTCACTTTTATTAACAAATATCAGTTGCTATCCTGAGGTAATATTGCAATAGAATTTCTAGATGCTATGTTTGACATACAGTGTAGTCAGTTCTAAGGTACGGATAATTGTGACAAAAATGAAATATATAATGTTCAATGCCCACTTTTACTACATGCAGCATTGCAGGCGGAACAGTGATACATGGGAGTAAGATGGAGCACCGGTGGAATGAGGTGGCAGGGAAAACCGGAGATCCCAGAGAAAACCTGCGCCAGCGTTGTGTTGCCCACCCAGATCTCACTTTGAGATGAGGCTGTCATCCATCCGTCGGCTGACGGTGTGCAGTGTCACTCGAGATGCTGTAGATGGCGCTGACGTGCTCCTCGCCATGCCGGGCCTTACTGGTTCTTCCGGCTGCTCTTCCTGGTGTCGGTCATCTTCGCGGTCATCGTCACGGCCAAGTTGCTATTTGCAACTTCCGTCTTCGTTGTTAATTCGACCTTCATTTCTTCCATCTTCTCGGTGATGTTGTTCCACTTCCTGACACCAATTGTGACTGTGGGTTCGTAGAATTAAAAGTCCAAGTTGCAGAAATTCAAAACGTTCTTTATTTCCACAGAAATACACTCTGTTCAATCCTTATGTAACAGCATTACGTCACATACACAATCACAGTCTACCAAGGTCGATGACCACAAAAAAGAGCTTACTCAACTTTCACTGTTTACAACACTCTTGTTACGTATCTTTACAACTGTTTACTCCTATTTACACTCTCTGTTTACGGCTGACTCTTGGCAGATCGTTACTTCCTTAAATACCTCATTGATAATTCGAGACTGTTCTGTAACAATCACTAGATATTTCTGGAATAAACAAAACATTGAATGTTCTGTCACTAGACGAAACCCAAACCTTCCAGAAGCGTAACTTAATCTGTGACGGCCAGCCTTTTATTTCTGGCTATCTTTATCTGCAGGCTCTTTGTGTACACAAGCCGTGCTTATCTCTCTGCACCGAACCTTTTGTGCGCATCGCCACAACAATATCCAGCCAAAGAAGTGCTTTCTGCAAGATAGAGAGTCTGGGTTGAAGGTGAGACAACAGCTTTGAAACATGTTCCTTTTAAATACGTAAAGTGTGAAGCTGTTAACAGTGAAGCAAACAAATGTATACAAATATAATAATTTGTAACTTAAAACTTCACTTATCTTATAAGAAATGATGACACTTTCATTATAAATTGAACAGGATCGCGATTTCTTGAAAATTCTTCCACATCATCAACCAGAATCACAAACAAACTCCTCGCCAACGTTACAAATGCTAGATGTCACTATGTTCTTGTTAGTACTGCCAAAAGCTGAAAATGAAACAAATTTATAAACAGAATCTACTGCCGGTATATCAAAATTCATTACGTGATGTTTGTTTTTTAAAATAAATATCTTTTCCCAAATCATTAAATCTATCGGACAATTTGTTTTAATAATTTAACTTCTGGATTTATTTCATGGTTAAATCACCAAAAATGATCTGCTATGGCCGATTTATCAGTCTGTTTGTACTTAATGTTACAAAAATATTGTTTTGTTCTGGTTTCCAAATTACGTTTTGTCTTTCCAATATAAACTTTATTACAATCGAAACAATTAAATTGATAAATACTAGAATTTTTTTATTAGAAATTTTATCTTTTTTAGAAAAATGCAATATTTAATACTATATTTATTTTGAGGATCTAAAGTTATATCAAACTCTTTAAAAAAATTTGAAAATGTTTATTAACCCAAGGATGGTAAGTAAATTTTTTAAAATTATAATCTTATTTTATTGTTTTAAGGGTAGAAATATCATTAACAATTTTTTGATATTTAAATTTTTCAATTCCTTTATATATAAAGTCTATTAAAACCATTAATTAAAGCAGTATTAATAATATGTTTATATTCTTTATTGAATTCCTCTTTATTCAAGGGTATATTTATTAATCTATAAATCAAACCATTGAAAACAGCAAATTTATGTGAAAAAGGGTTAAAACTTTTATTTTTTATGTAATTATCAATATGAGTAGATTTCCTATAAATATGATAGTTTAATTTATTCTTATTTCTTATTATCTTTATATCTAGAAAAGGAAGAAATCCACTAATTTCAGTCTCTAATGTGAATTTTATAGGTTTCTCTTGCAAATTTGGTAATTTTAAAGCATCATTTATGTGTTTATCAGGACAAAAATGATGCTTTAAAATTAATAAATTTGCAAAAGAAAGCTATAAAATTCACACTAGAGACTGAAATTAATGGATTTCTTCCTTTTCTAGATATAAAGATAATAAGAAATAAGAATAAATTAAACTTTGGTATTTATAGGAAGTCTACTCATATTGATAATTAAATAAAAAACAAAAGTTTTAGCCCTTTTTCATATAAATTTGCTGTTTTCAGTTGTTTGATTTATAGATTAATAAATATACCCCTTAATAAAGAGAAATTTAATAAAAAATATAAACATATTATTATAACTGCTTTAATTAATGGTTTTAATGATGTGGAAGAATTTTCACAAAATCATGATCCTGTTCAATTTATAAGAAAAGTGTCATCATTTCTTATAAGGTAAGTGAAGTTTTAAGTTACAAATTATTATATTTGTATATGTGCTCCTTATGTTTATTTTAAAGGGATAAACTGAATGGATAAAATTAATGCTGATACAGTTGAGTAGCTACCATTTTCCTTCATGTAATCGACATACCAGTGCATGCAAATGTTCCTTCACCAAAATGTTTATTTACTCATGCCTGAATAGCATACATGTTACTGTTATGCACTTTACGTAAAATTGTTTGCAGTTCGTAAGTATTTAAGTTCTTGTTTACAGCTGAAACATATTATGGACAATATGAAATAGTGCCAAATTCACTTTTGTCAGGATGCTGCTCATATGCATAATTTAAAATACTTCTTTATCTTATCCCTAGAAGTACCACTTACAATGGTGTTAGGGAATTCTTGTTCCTCTATCCCTTAAGGTTGGGCCTGAGTAACCGAAGCTTTGGATCTGATAGAGAACCAGGATGGGTGATCAACCCAATGCCTGGTGTGAAGCTGAAGGAAGTGGATGATATATGAGGGTGAGATGAATGATACAAAAGATGATGGAGCAGTTGGTGGAATGCTGGCGGGGGAAACTGGAGGACCCAGAGAAAACCCACCCCAGTGCCATGTTGTCCATCACAAATCTCACTTTGTGGTCGCCTGGGATCGAATCCGGGCCGCCTTGGTGAGAGCCTAGTGGTCTAACCACTCAGCCATGGCGCAGCCATATAATTTAAATTACAAAGTACTTATTTTCACACACTCACCTGTTGCTTTTTATGTTTACAGCTGCTGGGATTACTAAGGCATGATAAACTGGTGGTTTTTTCTATTGGGCAGTGATGCAAGAATTATTGAATAACAAGTGAATGGTGATTCATAATTTGTTTCTGAAGGAAGCTTTTCATAGTAGAGTCTTTTTCATAATTGGTAATTGCTGTCTTCTCTGATATTTGCTCACATTGTCACATTCAGTTTTTATTTAAACCACTTTTAATTCTGTAAATAACCTATCTCTCTATAAGTGTGTGTATGGTATTGACAAGAATTGTACATGCATTAGGGGACATTGACTCAAGTGCTTGAACTGTTGTAGGTAATGATATACACTACATATCCTGATTCAGAAGTTGCAGTTATTTGCGCAATGAGATGATTTTATTGCTCATGCCAATACATTTTATCTATGCTGTAAATGTGTGAAATGAGAAAACAGCTGACTTTGCTTCTACATACACTCTGCATATAAAACATGTATAACACTCTTACCTTATAGAAGACGCTGGAAATGTCATCCATTATATCAGGAGAACACGTTCTGATTCTTGTGATTAAGTCGAGCCACTGTAATGTTTCTGATTTCATTTCTAATATTTTCTTGTAGTTCTTCCAATGTGTGAGTGTTTTGTCTCATAAACTTTGTCTTTCAGTTTACCCCACAAGTAAAAATCACACACTGGTAGATTGGGGGGGGCGAGAGGACTGTACACCAGCACTAATCACTATCTTCAATCACTTCCCTTTGATTCATTGACTCCTCTGCTGTATGGGCAGTAGCAGAATTTTGTTGAAACCACTTATATGATTTCTCTTATTCTGTCAGTTCATGATAAAATGGGGTCAAAATGTCATGTTGGTACCTCTCTGCATATATAGTCTGCTATATTGGACCAGTTATGTGTCTAGCACTAACAACACACCAAACTTCAACTTTCCGATCATAATGAGGGCTTTCTTGAATGTGATGTAGATTTTCAGAGGCCCAGTACCGATTGTTGAGAGTGTTGACATGACCACTGAGGTGGATCCATGCCTCATCGAAAAAGACAAACTGTGGACCATTTAAACCATCATTCACTGATGAAAGAAACCGTTCACAATAGTGCATTCGTGATCCTGGGTCACCTTGTTCTAAAGCAAGGATACTTGTATAGATGTATTATTTTATCTTGACAGAAATCTTGCGCAGTAGGGATGAGTAGCAACTGTGGTGGGGATAGTGCACCTATCACCACAATGCATCCCACGCGTAAGATTACGAGAGGGGAGGGCGGTGCATAAGGTGTCTAAAAACAAATTTCATTCTCGAAGCCAGTTTTGCAGCTGTTATAAACCATGTTGTAATTCTTACTATGGTAGTAACCTCCACGCTTTTGTTGGATCTTAAATAGTACATAGGCATTTGGAACAAAACCATGTTCTCCTCCAGCAGGCATGATAAACAACTGTCGGCCTTTCAATATCGCTGCAGAATCCCTGTAACGTATTTCACTCCAGGCATATGGTCCAGTATGTGCTGTATTTATATAAGTTTCATCCATATAAACTATATAAACTTCACTTCGATATCTCCGAATATTTCGTAAATACTTAAGCCTTTTTGCACGTATGGTGCAATGTTCGATTAAAATTTGTCTGTCACGCTTAGTGCTTTTTTTTTTTTCCCCAAATAATCCTAGCTTCAAAAGAACTCTTCTTAATGATTAGACACTGCCTTGGAAGTCAGTAGAATTTTTAGCTTCATAAGCACTTTCTTCAAAGTTGGTCTTTGTTTTTCTGTGCTTTAAAAATTATTCATATTTCGCCTAACTACTTCTGAATTAAAACATCCAAATTAGATTTTGTGCATGTTCTTAATCTTTGTTTACTGGGCATAGAGAAGGACGTTGTTGCACTAGCACCAATGGCTTTTCTTTCCTTAATAACTCACCTAAACTGCTTTCAGACACAACTGTTGCCTCAGATACCCCTTCCTCAGATTTTTATAGCTGACCCAGACCGTTGTTCCTTTTTTATAAATCTATTGATATTGGTTATTACTTCTCGTGTTTTTAAATGTAGCACTTTATTTCTTAATGTGCTGCTAGGAGGCGTCATTTATAAATGCCCTCTTGGAAACAGGAGACAAGCACATTTTGAAACAAGCTGTAGTGTTACCGAGTAGCTTTGCACGTGTTTAGCTGCTCGCAACTGACCTGCCCTCCCCTCCAGTTGCAACCGTTCTGAGGTGGACTCGTCCAGATACCACTGCGCATCGCTCTGCACTTTTCAAGATAAAAAAATACATCTGTACACATATACAGTTTTAGTTTTAATAATTTAGTTGCTCTATGTGCAGAAGACGGAAATTCCCAACTAATTTTGGGATGAATTTGGTTGGTGAATGTTCAAAACATGCACCTCTGTTAACACTGTACATTAACGCTTTCATTTTTTGTTTACCACAGAGCCAGTGGTTTTGAATTTCTTCACAATGTCATGAATTGTAAATCTGTAAGGAGGCACTTTACCAGGGAATGTTTGAATACACTTTGCGTGAACACGGCTTGGTGTTTCCGATTTATTATGACTTTAACACATGACAATGTGTTGCTCTAGAGTCAAGCGCCTGTTCAAGTTGGTGGCCAGTACAATACTGCCAAGTGAGATGCTCACTGCTAGTCCTGTGCAAACGGGCAGTCAGTAGTGGGGGATCCAGCAAGGTCACAAAACAGGCAAAATGTTGTGTGCTTCATTGGATTTTAAATGAAGAACCGTGTATGTTACATCATGTATTTTAGGCAGTTTATCTCTTATGACATAAAACACCATATTAAGCTAAAATTAATATGTTGCAGTTGCTTTTATTTAAAAGAATTAGATGCTTCACACTTGCAGATCTTTTTCTGCCCTTACAGGTTCATATTAATTCCTTATGTGCCATAATATTCATATACAGGTTATTATTCTGTTCACATGTTATAAAGACTCACTATAAATAATTTCAGTTTACACAGTGTGGACTTGGATTTCTTTCAACAAAACACAGCTGTTATTTTACTGCTAATTTTTGTTAGTAATGAACGGATTATTGCAACAAATGAGAACACCAGTTACTGCTAATCATACTTTGTCTTTTTATCAGTTAGTGTAGCACTAATGTTTCACTTAAGTCACTGTTGTACACATACCTCAGAACAAACACAAGTAATGTGTGTTTGGAAGAATTTAGTAACAGTGATGTCAAAATTTATCATAAAAACTATTTGTAGTCAGTTCATTGTAAGTGACGAGTGTCAATAAACCGACTACAAATAGTTTTTACGATTAAACACAAGTAAATTGAACAAGTTCCATTGAATCAAATCATAACTGAATTGTCACTGCTGTATCACAATTCATGTAGAATTGAACTCGAGACTGTTCACTAGGCCAGTCCACTGAACACTCCGTAACTTTTCACACTGTCCTTGACTCACTCAACGTGATTGGTTGACAGACCCACAGACTCTTGGCCTTCTACCTGTACGATCTAAAGGAATTATATTAGATTAGATTGATTTGTGTTCAGTAGGTTCACTTGTAGCCAGAAAAGGCTGTGAGCATTGAACATGTCCAGAGGTATAAAGTTTAATAGCATATATATGTACAAAAGTTAACATAAGACACATATTATAATATACAGGCAATATGAACAAATATATGGAAAACAAAGCAGGGATAATTATATATGATACAAAATGAAACACTTTTTAAACCAGCTTTCACTAGGCTTATGCCAGTACATTTCAACCTTTTTGCAATGGATACCATTCTTGTTATTTACTAAATACATATACATTAAAAATAAACTTTCAACTTGCATCAAATATTTATTAGTAATGATTTGTCATTGCAATAGTTAGATACTACTTATAGAGCTACAGAAGCATTATCAGGATAATTTGTCATTCAGATAATCTTATACAGAATAAAAAGATTTTGAGCAAAGGTACTCTCTAACAGCTTTTTTAAAAGCACCGAAATTATCAACTTTTTCTTTAAGAACATTAGGAAGTGCGCCAAATATTTTGATAGTTTCATAATGCACACCTTTCTGGAAGCAAGAAAGTTTAGCACTGGGATAATGGATATTATACTTTTGTCTAGTGTTTATTTTGTGAATTACATTATTTGTTGCAAATAAGGCACGATTGCATACAAAGAATTTTAGGATCGAGAATATATAAATGCAAGGAAGCGTTAATATCTTCAATCTTTTAAAAAGAACTTTACAGGGGCATCTGGTGTGGGTGTTAGTAATGATTCTTATAACCCTCTTTTGCATAAGAAATATTTTTTTACTTTCTACTGAGTTACCCCAAAATTAATAGAAATTACCTAGAGTTGCAATAACACGCACAATGATATTCTATTTCCAGGATCATTGTTTGGCTAGAGGACCGGTTGTAAGCACAAGTAGCCTGCAGGATTTGGTCGGTAGCGTGGTGCCCTTGGCCAACTCTCACTGTGACATTGCGTCTGCTTCAGAGTTGGTTGTCCTGATCAGCCTTACAGTGTCATCATCTTTGCTTGGGGCAGCCTCTGTGCATGGTAGAGTACATTGATGGACCTCTTCTCTATGTAATATTTTCCTTGCATTGTTTGCTGTATCTAGGTAGCAGCACCTCTTTGTCTGGTTAGAATGATGCACACCATTCTGCTTGAAACCTTCACTGCAGGCTTGCCAGTCATAATGAGACTCCATCCAGTTGTCACCAAATGGGGATCTTGACGCGCCATCTTGTGCACTGTGTGAAGATGGTCCATGGGTTACTGGCCTTAGAGCACCTTCTCAACCACCTTGACTCTGGCAGGCCCAGCCACAACCTCTGCCAGCATTACTCAGCAGAATCCTAAGTTGTTTGTTGGGGCTTCAGAGCATTATCTTGTCTTGTCCTACTCACAGAACCCTTCTGCCAACATTTACTGTTGTCTTGTAGTTTTCTGGCTTTTGAGGGTGCTTGTTCCAGTATCACTTCCTCAGCCACACAAACCATAAATCCTGCTTGCTCTACTTTGATTGTTTTTCGAGCTTTGGCATTGCTGAATTTTATTATTGGTTACAGTTGTGTCTTTTGCATTGGTAATAACTTGTTCTTTACACTCAAGGCTATCTTACATTGTTCATTCTACCAAGGGACCTGCCTAGTTTTGTTGGATGTAACTGAAATAGGAATACATGTAGACATTGATTATATGATTGCGTTATTAAAGTCCTGTATTATTTTATTAGTGTTATGCAAGTTAAGATCTTTAGTTTGTGTAAAAGGTTCTTTTTTCCCTTGCATACATTTATTGTATGTCTTCCAGTTCACCATTTTTATATTCCACTTTGGATATGGTTTAGGAGTTCTGCAGATGTGTGAAGATTGCTAATAGTATGAGAATGTGATCACTACTTTTGGGAGCGTTGTAGACTCACCATTGAAAAATGTGTGCATTATCTAGTCATATGTCCAGTCAGTTGATGGAAATGTGTGTACCATGCCCCAAAGTATAATATGTTGGTTTGGGAAGATTAAATGAAATTAGGTCATTTGTAGTATCAAGAAACTGTGGTTATTCTTTCCCATATGCCTGTTTCTTTACTTCAGCATTCAGTGGTGTGACTAATTAAATCTCTAAGGATAATGAAGGGTTGAGGGAATTGGTTTAGTAGTTCATTAAGTGTGGAAGTTTAAATTTTTTAAAAAAATTTAATGTCCTTGGGACTGTGTGCACTGGTCTGTGTGCTTAGGTAGTTACCTGTGATTTTAGATATCTGTAGGCTGGCTCAGGTGTAAGTCTCAGGTTCAAAGCCCATTCATGGCATCTCTTCTGGTTCAGATTTCTGTCACTGTAGGTTCACATTCTTCGTGTGGGTTTCACCCTGGCTAGAACTCCCTCAGGGGAGAAACAAGGTTCTTGGCTTATGTTGGTAAGCAGGAACCTAGATCTCAGGTCAAGGAGATAGGAACAGCTATGAAACTAACACTAATCTGACTAATGTACTTCAGTTGTATTTTCTTTTTCACTTTCCATGTCTCATGCATGTATTGAAAATGTTCATGGCGAGTTGATCATATTCATATTCATTTATTGCATCCGTAAATCATACATTCATGATGTGGAATTGTCAAATTACTAACTACACAAAAAATAGTAACAAAAAACAAGAATTACAATAAGTTGTTAAGCATAATAACCAAATAAATAATTAAAATTTACATTCCTTTTATTCCTACCCTTTGTCATTTAAATAATCTTCTACTGAGTAGTAACACTTTTGTAACAAATACTTCTTTGATGTGTTTTTAAACTTTGTGAAGGTGATGTGGAATTGTCAAATTACTAACTACACAAAAAATAGTAACAAGAAACAAGAATTACAATAAGTTGTTAAGCATAATAATTAAATTAATTAAAATTTACATTCCTTTTATTCCTACCTTTTGTCATTTAAATACTCTTCTACTGAGTAGTAACACTTTTGTAACAAATACTTCTTTGATGTGGTTTTAAACTTTGTGAAGGACTCAATGTTTTTAATTTCAGTTGGCAGTTTATTGTAGATATGAATTCCATTGAATTTAAAACTGTGCTCATACATTTTCTTTTTATGATAGGTGACATGTAAGTTTGAACTATTTCTCGTGTTATGGTCATGAATATCATTGCTTTTTTGAAATTTATCTAAGTTCGTTTTAACCTGTACTATTATTTCTAAAAGGTAAATGCTTGGTAATGACAGTATGCCTAATTTTTTGAACCATTGCTTACAACTATCTGGTCAAAATATTTGTGGAATTTAAACTTACACTACTTATTCTTTTATTTTAGTGGCACGTTGGGATTTGTTAAACACAATACTATTCTCTTTCTCCATTATATCACTTAATTGAAGCCTGAATCACTCTATGACATGCAGACTTTTCGCGGAGCAGAATTCTTTATTTTGCATAAAGACTGCTTGAAGATTGCTGAATAATTGCATGACTACTACTGAATAACTGTCCTTACGACTGAAGAAAGACTGCCTCTAATCTCTCTCAAAGCTTACTTATGTAGTATATCAACTCTGAGCCTAAGTTCAATGCCCTTTATCCCTATTGGCTATATTCTTCTGCTTTAGAAAGCATTGGTCTGCCATGAAGTCACTTTAAATTATTTTTACTGATCGTACTGCTAGATCACATGACTCCCTTGGCACGTGATGCGGGATATTACTTTACAAGGCGGTACTTGTACTGCTACTTGCCACAATCACTAAACATATTACAGTGGAGGAATACATTTTTTCCTTCGCTGAAATACAAAGGAGTTTCTTGCCAGATGTTGTAAACATCTTCCCATGTTGCTTCCAAAGACAGTTTTTAAATTATCATTAACTTCAGAACCAGGAATGTTTTCACATAGACTACAATATTCTTACATATAAAATTTGCAAATTTTGTGCTTCACAGTATTTCAATTATACATAATCACACTGGATATGATCCTTATGATCAGTACAGCTCTGATTTATATGCACTATAAAGCATGGATGTATGCATACATCCATGCACTAAAAATCTGGTCAATATGCTCTAAAAACTTTATAACATGCATTTAAAATGAAGTACATTATTTCAGATTTCTCACATTTATTAATCTTGAAGTAATCAAATAGTAAATTCTTAAATACAAGCACTAATTAATTTTTATTGCTCTCTCTTACAGTCTGTGTTATTATTAGTCGTGTTTATTGCAATAAACAGTTACATATTTTTCACTATTTTCTGGAATAAAGTTTTCTTCTGTCAGTTAAAATGCTTTTATATTTCTAAGTGCAGATGTTTGTCGATGTTGCATAATCGATAATCTTTTGTTGCAGGGCACCTATAACAGTGTTTTTTTTTGTGTAATTTATGTCCTCCAATGTTAAGTCATATTGGACGATGATTGGAATGGTTGAAATGATGCTCAAATGAGCCCAGGGTCCATAGAGGTTAGAGTTACCCGACATTCGTCTTTCAGGATAAGGGAAAACCCCGGAAAAACCTTATCCAGGTAACTCACCCTAACCAAGATTCAAACTCGGGACCTCTTGAACGTGAGGCAGACACGCTACCACCATGCTACCAAGGCAGGCATATAACAGTGGTATAAAAATAATATGGGTTTATTTTAGTTAAATAAAACCAACAATCACTAACTTAAAAATCACATTGATTTTAAAATATTCTGAAAATAAAACTTAATATTTTAACACATTTGTACATTATTATATTTCCATCTGTTAAAAGTAGGATTTCTATCAATCCATCATTCAGTTTTCGTCAAACTAAAGAAACTCTACTGCTCTTCTCCTTTGACATTGTAATATTCGCTTTCCTACTGCTCACACTTCAGAAATTACAATTAGCAGCACGTTGGTACAAGTTTAAAAGTTAAGTGAAAAATGACACTTTTTAATTGTTGGAGATGTTATCATTGCGGCAGATGGCTTTGTTTGCAATATTAATACAAATCGTATCAAGCCTTACGATACATCGACCGCACCGAAATTTATATATTTACCGCATGATTGTTGAACGCTATTTAGTTTAAGTTGCTGAGTGGCATATTTTTATATCAGGAAGTACTCATTGTTGACAGCTATGTTCTCATTTTGCGGGACCTTTTATGGATTTAGAAACATGATACCTTAGTCCTTCACAAACAGACCAGTAAAAGAGAAATTATCTTGTATTCCTCTCTTCTTTTTAAAGTATTAGGGTGAAATATTTATACAAATCATTGCTGAAAAAGTAAAATATATGCATAAGTCAAATAAAATGTGCATTTATATGCGCTATAAAACTTCTGTAATAAACTCCTTACAGTGTGGAATACATTTATTACTTACATGCATAAGTTTAACTAGCAAGAGATAAAACATGCAAATATGCAAAATTCAAGCTCTAATAATTAGATATACCTTACAAAATTATTTTCTAGCTAAAATACGGCCTCATCCTTCAACATTAAGTCATATCAGATGATGAATGAAATGGATGAAATGGATGAAATGTTGCTCAAATGAGCCCAGTGTTCATAAAGGTTAGAGGTATCCGACATTCATCTTTCAGGATAAGGGAAAACCTTGGAAGAAACCTTATCCAGATAACTCACTCTGACTGAGATTCAAACTGAGGACATCTTGAACGTGAGGCAAACACATTAGCACCTATATTACAGAGAAGGGCTGGTAGGTTCAGTGGGTTTACTATTAGGTAGGTAAATAATGTGTATGTATAATTTAACAGGTGGGAGTATACATGTGGCAATCACTTCAAAAGACACATTCAAGAGTAGAGGTTGCTGTGGAATAGATAGATAGATAATTTATTCATCTTGTAAATCATACATTGTACATGAGTACTATGATATAAGACACGTCAAATTGTGAATTTACAGTTCAAATAATGTATGTTATTTAATGTAGGTGGCTATGTTGCCTGTGGTATGAAGACAATTAGACCTACTTTGATATTGATTGGTATACCCTCTAATTGGAGCAACATGTTCATTTTACAAATTAGTTTTCTGTTGATACAAGAAAAGTTGAATTGTGTTGGTGAAGTAAGAGCTTTAGATATTCAAAGTGGGTACAATGAATGTATAGTGTTCAACACCCGCTTTTGCTACATACAACACTGCAGGCGGTGACACTTATGATACGTGTGATGAAGATGGAACAATGGTGGAATGAGATGGTGGGGGAAACTGGAAATCCTGAAAAAAAAAAAAAAAACCGCACCCCAGCTCTGTGTTGTCCACGACAAACTGGGTACAGAAACCATTCATTTTTCATTATTGAAGGTTCACTGACATTTCTTATTTGTACTGACTGACCTGCAGGAGAGCTGTTCATTGGGGAAAGGGAATTTGTTCTCTTTTGTTTAATAGTGGTGAGTAGCTTTTATTCTTATTCAACCTACATTGTTGTACATTCACACTACAATCAGTGTGTAGTGAGTGAACTCTTTTCAGTGTCTAAGAGGGGTTCAAGGTAATTTGTGTCCTGCAGGTAGTGCCTACAGTATTTTCAGTGAAGCGTTTTAATCCAGGAAATTAGTGTGATACTATGAGGTTCCTTTTCCATGATTATTTTTAATGGCTGCAGCAGATCAGTGTATGTTGTCACCATCTTTGTTCTCTTTTCCTTTTTAACTGTGTGTTTTATCTGGGATTGCAGTTGGTTGTCAACATTCAGTCCTTAGAAATGTCCTCTGTGGTCCAAGAGAGCAAATTAATACTGAGGATAGTGATGGTTGTACATTCTTTATATACATTGTAGCTTGAGCTTCTGCTGACTGTTCTTTAAATGCATGAGCATATTGATTTATTAAACACAGACATAAATTGAACACTTTATTAAGGAAATTATTGTATTAACAATTGAGGATTAGACCTGTTAAATGTTCATAAGTAATGCTGTTTTATCACTTTTTATGTTCAATTTCAGGTTTGATTATGATCAATATCAACAGCTGAGAAAGTATAGCTTTAATTTGTATGCTCTATGTGTAATTTGAATTCACCCTTTTAGTTTCTAAATGTGATTAATGTTTAAATCTTTTTTGCTTGTTAAACAAACTTTGCATCCTAATCTTTTTCATATAAAATTGTGTTACCCAAATAAAACAGAATGTATAAAGTACCTACCATATATTAATTGTAATTAAAAGACATACTTGAACTCTACCTTCTTATATCACAGAAAGCGTATAAAATAGTATATTAATTTTTGAGTTTGATTTATGAGTCACTATGTTTACGCTCAAACTTCACTTATGTCAAATATATGTCAAATATAAGTGAAGTTTGAGTGTAAATATAGTGACTCATAAATCAAACTCAAAAATGAAGAATATTTCACTGTTAATAATGCTTCTGCTTTTAATATTTTTACTATATCAATGTTTGAGATACAATAAACATAAAAATTATTTGTGTTTATACAATAAACACAAATAATTTTTATATTAATTTTGACGTCACCGTTACTAAATTCCTCCAAACACACATCTACAATAAACATGTTGTTTTACTGCCAGAGTGGCAATATCTTTTTAAAATTAAATTCCTTATTCAAAGCAGGAAACATACTCGAGAAATCTGTGACAGTTTTCTGTGTTGCATCACTTATGTTATTGAATATGTTGCTCAATCTTGAAGTGCATTATTTTTAAATGTTAAGGCTTACTGAATTTGCTTATAATATGTTATTTAATTTCTATTTGGCAGATTCAAAATGGCATTTAAATGGTGCTGTAAGTGTGTGTCGCCAGAAACAGAGGATGTAAAGGAGTTGAATTACCAACAAATGATGCTACTGGATGTACCAGCAGAAGTTTTTGCATATGAAAGGACATTAGAGGAATTATATTTGGATACAAATAAGGTAATTCTTAATATTAATCATTGTTTAAGATCAAATATAACATCATTACTATCATGTTGTAGCCATCGTATGCTTAATGAGAACATAACTTCAAGTTGTGTATCTTGATGGCATGTGCAGTGCCTAGATTATCACGTGGAATGGATATAACTTGAAATTTAGAGCCTAAGGTTTACTACAAAAGAATGTTTATTTTGGCTATTAAATTATCTTAGAAACTGTAGCCTAGTGCTTATCAACATATGGGCATCATCACAAGTAGACACAAACCTGTGGTCCCACAATCTCAGCTACTAAAGAAAGACTAAGAATCTAGGCTTTTAAAGTGCTGCAGTAGAGTGGCATTGCCCAAACCCACTACCAACTTAAACAATTTTGGGTCCTGTTATAAAATGACAATAAACTTTCATGCCTGAAATTCATCCTAGAGAAGCTCATGTCATACCACAAATTGGAAGCTTCATTATAGAGAGTTATTTGATTCATACAAATTCAGAAAGGTTCCAGAACATTACTGAGTTTAATAAATGAACGCACTGAAAGAGTACACAAGGAAGCGAAAATATGTACAGTCCGGCTGCTCTATCTCCGGCTCTGACAGTTCTCGAGAGGGGGAAGCACATTGTTGCCAGTTCTTTAGCGGGAATTTCAAGCAGAGGAACATCTGTATTTTAAATATTTCATGCATTTGCAGATCGTAACTTCGTAAATGTACGTGGACAATGTGTATATACATGATCCCAGAATAGTTGCATATGGAGACAATATACCATTTACTGGAAAAGAAATAACAAAATGCTACTTCGCACGAGTGGAAAATTCCTTTCTCATATAATATTGATATACATGTCGCCTTATAGCATCCTTTTGAAAAGCATCAAGTGAAGCTTTGAGGCTTCCTCGTTGCCTTTGCTTTCCCGGTGTACGCAGAACTGCAGACGGCGAACTTAAATCAGCTGGCACTCTTCCTTGGTCACATTCTTCCCACCTTCAAGGCATCACAAACTCTGTCCAGTATTAATCTGTGGTCCAGCACCTTGATAACAGGTAGTGGAGGTCCACCATTGTCCCACTCCTTCTCGAAGTACTCACGTAGCCTGAATATAAATTCACGGCTTTGGCTCTCATTAGAGCCGATTTTTTTCTTGAATTCTGACGAACCAGTAGCCATATTACTATAATAGCGATAATAATAATAAGACTTACAGATGCTACAAATCGGAATTCACGCATACACAAAAAATTAAACAAACCACCATTGCGGGATCCAAAAGCAACTAAAAGCCACGTGGTCCACACAAAATTGCAGCGGCAACACGGTGCTGGATTTGCATGCCATGCTTAGCAGCGACAACGCTGATTGGCGCTAGCAGACAGTTTTAACTTCCTGACCACGACACCGGATGTACAGACTCCCAGTACCACCAACAGAAGCAGATGGTGTGCGTGAAAGGTGTGAACGAAATATTCTAATAGAGTGATGTTGTAAAGAATATCTTGCATGATAATGAAATTACAAGTTGGATTTCAATGTTTTGAAGCTAATATAGTCCTATACTCTCATTATAAAGATAATTCTGACGATATGTTTTCAATTACTCAATATTATATGTTGGTACTATTAATCTTCCCCCTCCACCTCCTGCAGCCACTAAACGTCAGAGCCGGAGATAGAGCGGCCAGACTGTATTTGAGTAACAAATTTAATCAAAATTAACTTTTAAGAGTTTTACTAACATTAACTTTATGTAGTACATATGTTTCGCAGATGTCAGCATCATCAGCTGCTTTTAACTGCCGGAATGATTTGAAGTGCTCCCTTTGGAGTGCTGACGCTCTCCTACTGTGCTTCTGATGAACCCTATGGAGTGGGTTGTTTTTGGTGGAAATTTAAAAATTCATCAGTGTTGACTTGTGTTACTTCAAGATCGTTCAAGTATCAAGTTCTATTGGCTTTTGCACTTATTGCAGAAGATGAATACTATTTTTAATGTTGTGGCTGGGTTTCCAAAAATGGTATGCTGCTACTGATATTTCTATGTGTTTGTACTTTGTGTGCCTGAGATGTTCTTTGTGACGGGTTCCAATGTTCCCTTTGGGTTTTCGTATGTATATTTTTTTCACAGTCTTTACAGCTGATTTTGTTTCTTTGAAGGATGTGGTACCTTGGATTTGTTTGATTTAATTAAATTTTTTATTCTGTGTCTGTTTTGTGGAGCTAACACTATATTACAATTGTTGAAAAATCTTTTGAATTTTCTAATGAAATTCAAGTGGTACATATGTTTTTTAACTTTTTTTTTTATTCTTTTCTACTGTTAAAGTGGTTTTGTCCAACATATGCTTCTTTTTTTTCCCTTCAATTTCTGTAACTTTTTATGCACTAATGACTTGAATCTCTTGTTTTCTACCAGTTACTATTTGTTTTAATTCTTTTGTATATACTATTTTGTTTAATGGCATGTTAAATAATCTGTATAGTAGACTTTCTGATAGCATGTTTATGGTTGACTGGGTTGAAACTCTTTGCTTTCGTGTGGTTGTCTGTATGTGTTTTTCCTGTATTACCAAACTCAAGTTTATTGTTATTTCTCTTAGTTCTGAGATTAAAGAAGGGAAATGTTCCATTTGTTTCTTTCTGCATAGCAAAATTTAATTTCTGGAATCTAAAAGTTGAAAAGTTTTAGAGCGTCTTCTACTGTAGTTTAACAACTTAGTAAAATCTCTTGGTCTACAGATTGTATCAATATTTAGGAGGAATAAATTGCCCCACCACTCTACCTGTATTCTGTCTTTAGTTATTAAGTTATCCAAATAGATGTCTAAAGAGGAAGTTGGTGAGAAAATATGGGATGTCATTGAAGTAAACAGAACAGTTTTATAGTGTATAAAAAATTAATAGGACCTTGCTCAATTTCTTCTCGGGCAGCAAGCCAGGTGAACAGACGATTAGAAATCGACGTTTCGAGAGAGTGCATTGCTCCCATCATCAGGATGTTTATTGAATGTTATAACCACAAATGAAACACTGGATATAACACAAATATAAACAAAGACAAAACACTATCAAAATTCACATTACTGTACAAAAGGCTGTTTTCAGTAAATTAAATTCCAGGTCAGGAGATGGCGTGAGTATAGAAAATTAATTGGGTCAATGAAACATAACTACTTTAACTTGACTATCAAGCTGATTTGATCTTTGCTTCTTAAATCGACGGATTTCCATTTTTAAGGCCGGTTTCCAAGAGGAGCTGAACTGAAATCCAGCATCATGATTAAGCGTGCTCCTTTCAGAGTAAATGGCCAAAGCCTCCTTAATTCTCCACTCCCAGTAACTGTTGCATATTGCCAAGGTGGTCGTCTATCGAAAATTGGCTCTATGGTCGTTATCAAAACAATGCTCTGCCAGCCCAGACTTCTCAGGTCGCATTAAACGAATGCTGCGTTTGTTCATTTATTCTTGTACCGATGGTCCTTCCGGTTTGTCCCATATACGGTGTCCCACATTCACAGGGAATGCGGTACACTCCCGGAACTTGGAAGTCAAGTTTGTCTTTCACCGGTCTCAACAGATGTTTAATCTTCGGAGGTGGCTTGTGGATGGTCCTGATATTGTATTTGGCGAGAATGCTGCTGATTCTGCCGGATAGATTGCTGGTAAACGGGGTGCAGGCTGTAGCGGTATGCTTATCTGATGCTTGCTGTGTTACAGGTTTCCCTTTCCTAGCTTTGGTGATCGAGGCTTCAACATCATATTCGGAGTAGCCGTTTTGACAGAAAGTGAGTCTCAGGTGCTGTAATTCCTGTTTTAAGTGGCTGGGATCAGAGATAGACAAAGCTCTGTGGGCCAGTGTATTGAGAACTCCTAGTAGTTGAGACTTATGATGGAAACTATGAGCTTTCAGATAGAGATCGGTGTGTGTAGGCTTGCGGTATACAGCATGCCCCAGTGTACTGTTGCTGTTTTTTGAAACAAGAATGTCCAGGAATGGAAGAGTTCCATCCTTCTCCATTTCCATGGTAAACTGTATTTGAGGTCGAAGCCTGTTGAGATGCGCAAGAGAGCAAGTCAAAGTGTGATCCATGTGGCCAAATTACTAAAGTGCAATCCATGTATCTATAGAAATGAGATGGTTTTAAGTGGAGCTGTGGCAAGTATTTCATGTTCTAGGTGTTTCATATAGAAATTAGCTATAGCTGGTGACAAAGGGGAGCCCATTGCTACTCCGTCTACTTGTTCATAGAAAGTACCATCAAACAAGAAGAAAGTGGACGTCAGGGTGTGTCGGAAGTGCTCTGTGATATCAGCTGGAAAATGCTCCTTCAGAAGTTGGATGGCTTCCTGAAGTGGTACTCTTGTAAATAGAGAAACCACGTTGAAGCTGACAGGAAGATCAAAAGGGCCATGGCCATGAATTTTAGGAAATTCAGAAACCTGGAAATAAAATGAGACCTATTGTAAATTGTATAAATTCACCAACTTTAATTTAGCTTAATGGTTACATAAAAAATTTAGTAATTTTGATAAATTTGGGAATTTAAGTATTAAAAATTCTTTTGAATTAGTTAAAAAGATTGACAATGTTATATTATCTAAAACTGATAAACTTGTTTCTTTTGATGTAACTGCCTTATTTCCTGGATTTCTAGAGAAAAACATTTAATTTATTTAAAAAATTGGTTGAA
Source organism: Mantis religiosa (assembly GCA_030765055.1). NCBI lineage: Eukaryota > Metazoa > Arthropoda > Insecta > Mantodea > Mantidae > Mantis > Mantis religiosa. The sequence continues at coordinate 162,355,086 of CM060948.1, read as the reverse complement.
TTCAATAAATTTACATGAAGACTTAATAGTTGATTTTATTGAACTTACTGAATTTTGTTTAGATCAAATTTTTTTCACTTTTAATGGTGAATTTTTTTAACAAACTTGCGGCTTAGGAATGGTTAATCCTCTTTCACCTTTTGTTGCTGATCTTTTTAATGAATTTATTCAAAATGCAAGTCACTAAAGCATTCCCTTTAATTTTTAAAGTTTGGTATAGATATGTTGATATTTTTGCAATTGTTCCTGATAAACTCAAACGATGCTTTAAAATTGCTAAATTTGCAAGATAAAGCTATAAAATTTACATTAGAAATTGAAATTAATGGATTTCTTCCTTTTCTAGTTCTAAAGATGATAAGAAATAATAATAAATTAAACTTTGGTATTTATAGGAAGTTTACTCATATCGATAATTACATAAAAATAAATTTTTTAACCCTTTTTCACATAAATGTGCTGTTTTCAATAGTTTGATTTATAGATGAATAAATATTCCCCTGAATAAAGATGAATTTAATAAAGAATATAAACGTATTATTACTCCTGCTTTATTAATGGTTTTAATAAAGATGTTATACATTAAAAAATTGAAAAATTTAAATATCAAAAAACTGTTAATGATATTTCTACCCTTAGAAAAATAAAAGACGATTATAATTTTAAAATTTTACCTACCATCCTTGGGTTAATAAATATTTTCAAAATTTTTTTTAAAGAGTTTGGTATAACTTTAGTTCCTAAAAATAAATATAGTATTAAAATTATTAATTTTTAGATGAGTCGTATTTATTACCATCTGCTTCACTTTCGTACCTATTTTGAGGACATGTTTCGCAAATCATCGTTTGCATCTACGGCTCTTATGCGACTAAAGCTTGATCCAGCGTTGTGGGTAATTCTATGCATGAGCTTTTTCGAAACACATATAACTAAAGACTTCCCTCATATGTTTAAAACATGGTACAGATACGTAGACGACATCTTTGCAATAGTGCCCTACAAACAAATAGATGATGCTTGGAAACTACTCAACCTGCAAGAACCCAGCATACAATTCACAGTGGAAACTGAAGAGGACTGTACTCTACCTTTTTTAGACCTTAAAATCAAAAAAAGCAATAAAAAACTAGAATTTGGTATCCATAGAAATGCAACACACACAGATAATTACATCAAAGCAAATAGTTTCAACCCAATTCCACACAAACATGCAACCATCAACAGTCTCACACACAGATTAGTAAATCTACCTCTCAGCCAGCAAGAATATCAAAACGAATACCATCAAATCTTAACAACTGCAATTAAAAATGGATATGGAAAAAACCTTGTAGATAAAAAACTAAAATCATTCAAACTTCAAAAGAGATTAAAACAGATCACAGCTCTCACACCAATAAAACAAGAAATTAGATTTGCTAAATTTACTTACCACCCCTGGGCCACAAAAAAGTTCCAAAAAATATTCAAGAAATACAATATAACATTGGCACCAAAAAACAATTACAACATTAAAAACCTACTTCACAGTAATAATACTGATAGGATAAAACCAGAGGAAAAGTCAGGCATTTACAAGATTAAGTGTAAAGACTGTGAAAAAATTTACATAGGGAGGACAAAAAGAAACATAGGCACTAGAAAGAAAGAAGACTTCAGGCACTTAAGATACAAAAATATTGATAAGTCCGCAATAGCAGCTCATTTCTGGTCTGAAAATCATGAAATTGAAGATAGCACAGAATTACTAAAATACGTACAAAAACATTGTGAACTCGTCATATGGGAGAGGATATACATAGAAAAACATAAAAACCAACTTATGAACTTTGAAATCTCGCCAGAAGAGAATCCCACATTTAAGTTCATCACTAAATCAACAGATGGCAGCAGCAACCCCAGAATTACCCACACCGCTGGATCAAGCTTTAGTCGCATAAGAGCCGTAGATGCAAACGATGATTTGTGAAACATGTCCTCAAAATAGGTACGAAAGTGAAGCAGATGTGTAATAGATACAACTCATCTAAAAATTAATGATTTTTCGCTTCACTGTGGTGTTCCAATACAGTTAAATCTCGATAGTATTAAAAATTTATTGCATTTCTCCAAAACAGATAAAATTCCTAATAATAAAAAATCTGATATTTATCAGTATAATTGTTTCGATTGTGATAAAGTTTATATTGGAAAGACAAAACGTAATTTAGAAACCAGAACGAAAGAACATTTTCGTAACATTAAGTATAAACAGACTGATAAATCAGCCATAGCTGATCATTTTTGGTCATTTAACCATGAAATAAATCCAGAAGTTAAATTATTAAAACAATTAAATTGTCCGATAGATTTAATGGTTTGGGAAAATATATTTATTTTAAAAAATAAACATCATGTAATGAATTTTGAAATACCGGCAGTCGATTCTGTTTTTAAATTTGATTTATTTTCAGATTTTGGTAGTACTAACAAGAACATATCAACATCTAACGTTCGTAACAATGGCGGCAGCTTTGTTATTTCTGGCTGAAGATATGTAAAAGTTTTACATGAAATCACGATCCCGGACAGTTTATAGGAAAAATATCACCTTTTCTTATAAGATAAGTGAAGTTTTAAGTTACAAATTATTATATTTGTAGATATTTGTTTGCTTCACTGTTAATAGCTTCATAGTTTACATATTTGTCAGATGTAAAACTTGAAGCTTTCATGACAAATGTTATTAGGCTTTGTGGATGATCAGCTGTGAAGTCTTGATTAATAAAGATCAGAAGTTGATATAGAGAAAGGAAAATATTTAGGAAAAATGAGGTTAAAATGATTAAAAGAGTTGTGAAGAAAAGTAGAGAAAATACAGTAAAAGGGTAAAGAGGTGTTAAAACTAAAATAAGTAAATATGAGTAATAGACCTTCGTTTATATTGTGACTTTGTGGGTTCGTGAAATTAAAAAGTTCAATTACACCACTCAAAATGTTCCTTATTTCCACCTTATTCCAATATCACAATTACAATTTAATGTACACAATTACATTTTTGCCAGTTCGTCTTTACACGTACGCTCTGGGCGCTCCTTACACACCGCCTGCCACGACTCGCTCCTCTCAACTGACTGTCGCCTCGCTGGTATTGATCGGCGGGCCGAAGTTTCTCGATTCTCCTTCTATGGAGGGGGAAAACATTCTCGAAGCTTCGTGTCACTAAGAGCGGCAGGAAGAGGGGCCACCTCTGCATCTCCCCTCCCTCCGCCGGCCCGCATTTATTGATCGGCATCGTAGCTCGCCGCTTACGTAACACTGCTCGCTCCTCAAGGCTGGTCGTCCCGAACAGCGCCTTCATAGCGGGCCAGGCGATCCAGGTGTACCACCAACATCTTTCCTCGGGGCACCTTCTGGATGTGGTAGACCACGTCGTTAATCCTCTTCACCACACGGTACGGTCCTTGCCATGGCTGCTGAAGCTTCGGGCAGCGTCCCTTGGTCCGGGTAGGGCGGTACAACCAGACCAGGTCACCTTGATGGAACCCTTGGCTGTTGGCTTGCCTGTCGTATCGGGTTTTCATGCGGTCGATCGCCTTCTGGATGTTCTGGCGAGCCATCTCGTGTATGTCGTGGAGGTGGTCCACCAGGTTCTCCACATACTCGGTCGCTGGCTGTTTCAACCCCGAAGGGCTACCAAAAGCCAGGTCACAGGGGAGGCGTAACTCTCGGCCGAATATTAAGCTGGCTGGCGTGATCCCCGTGGTGTCGTGTGTTGATGAGCGGTAGGCCAGCAAGAACAGTGGCACCTTGACGTCCCAGTCTTGCTGATGGCTGGCCACGACCTTCCTCAAGTGTTCCTCTAAGGTCTTGATGTACCTTTCGACCATGCCATCCGACTGGGGATGTAGAGGTGTTGTGCGGGTCTTGTTAACCCCAAGTCTCTCTAGTGCCTCCTTCATCAGGTTGGACTCAAAATTGGTGCCTTGGTCACTGTGCAGCTCTAATGGTACCCCAAATCGGCAAAACACTTGCTCCACGAGGCAGTCTGTGATTGTCCTTGCCTCTTGGTTCGGAATGGCATACACCTCCGGCCACTTAGTGAAGTAGTCCACGACCACCATCAGGTACTTGTTGCCTCGGTCGGATATTGGGAACGGTCCAGCAATGTCAACGGCGATCCTTTCGAATGGCGCTCCGACGTTGTAGGGCTGCATGCGACCCCGGCTCCTAATCTGGGGGCCGCGACTCGCCGCGCACACGTGACACTGACGGCACCATCTCTCAGCGTCTGCTCGGAGCCTCAGCCAGTAGTAGCGCTGCCGTAGGTTGTCAATCGCCCGGTTCGCTCCCAGGTGTCCCCCTGAAGTACCGGTGTGCACTTCTTCCAAGACTTCCGGGACTTTACTCCGGGGAAGTACCAACTGTTCTCTCTGCGTCTTCCCATCGGGTGATTCCCATACCCGGAACAGCACGCCCTCTCTGGTTTTCAACGAGTCCCATTGGGCCCAATAAGACTTGTAGGTGGCGCTCCTCGGTGCGATGTCCGCCCAGGTTGGTCTCGTCCCTGCCCAGAGTGACCCCAAGTCTGCGTCCGCCAGCTGCTCCCTCCTCAGGCCTGCGCTATCCCAGCCATCCGCAGGCACTGCCGTGACTACTCGAACTGCTGTGGCACGCTCCTTCTCCTCCACTCTTGTGCATTGGCCGCACTCTTCTGGACAGGGTCTTCGGGACATAGCGTCAGCGTTACCGTGGCTCTTCCCTCTGCGATGTTCCGAGGTGAAGTCGTACTCCTGCAGCTGCTGGACCCAACCTGCTGTCTGGCCTTCCGGTCGTGCCGTCACCATCACCTCGTTCCTCGCGGGGACAACCACGTCTTCGTTCAAGATGACCCTACCGATTCCAAGGCGCTCTTCGGGTTGACGGAGTATAACCTCTTCTCCGTTGAGCCACAGGACCTTCCTGCCGACGTCGACCGTCGCCTCGTGGCTCCTGAGGGCATCCAATCCCAGAATCACCTCCTCAGCCACCTTCGCGACGAACACCCACAGACGCACGGCACTCCGTCCCAAGGTCAGCTCCATCAGGGCCTCCTTTTCCACAGGCATGGTGTCGCCCGATGCCGTCACAAGCTCGCATGGTCGGCTCGGCTTCCTCGTCGGCAAACCCTTCGCCAAGTCGGGTCTGATGATGGTCACGGCTGCCCCAGTGTCCACCAGCACGCGGCACGGCTTCCCTCTCACCCAGCCGTCCGCGATGAGGCTGTCATCCATACGCCGGCTGATGGCGCGCAGCGTCACTCGAGGGGATGGTGGTGATGGCGCCGACGTGTCCCTCTCCACGCCGGGCCTTACTCGTTCTTCCGGCCGCTCTTCCTGGTGTGGGCAGTCTCTCTGCAGGTGCCCGGGCTGTCCACACCCCCAACACAGGCCACTAGGTGTTCGCCGGCGACCCTCGGCTGGTCTTCTGTCTCCAGCGTAGCGCACACTCCTCGTTCTCGACGACGGGATAGCTGTTACCTTGGCCGCCTCCATCCTTAATGCTGCCGTTAGCGCCTCGTGGATTGTTTTATAATCGCCGAGCATTAGGCGCTGACGAATCTCCGTGTCCCGTACCCCGTCAACGAATGTGTAAGCAGCTTCCCGGGATACGAACTCTGGTGGGAGGTCGACTAGGGCCTTGCTAGCCAGTTGTTCAACTGCCAGGGCGAACTCCTGCAGCGTCTCCCCTGGCTGCTGCGACCTTGCCTTCAGCTGGCTGCGATACGCTGCGGCTAAGCGGTGGTTCCCAAAACGATTCTCCAGGGCCTCCCAGATGTCGTTGGACGCCGCCGTTGTCTGTACCGCGTTTAGGACTTCAGCGGCCCGTCCCTGGAGGCTGGCTATTATGTGTGTGGCCTCCTCCTCTGGTGACCATTTGTTGTGCTGGGCCACTGCGTCGAATTGGCGGCGGAAGACCTCAAACGTTGACGCGCCGTCATATTTCGGAGGTTTGACGCGCGCCGATGTTGTGTCGCGTCCCGGTGCGTCGACCTTCAAATCCTTCATTTTCCTGCCGACGACGTCCTCCACCATGGCGTTAAGGGACTTTGCGTTGCTGTCAGCCTTTCCCTCCAGCTCGTCAACGCGGCTCGCCAGGTCTGCGACGCGCTTGCCTAACTCTGTGACGTCCTCGTTTACGCCGGTCAGCTGCTCTTCGAACTTCACGGCAAGGGCCTCGTTTGCCGCTTTCATCTCCGTGGCCAGGCTGTCGTTCGCTGCCCTTATTTCTGTGGTCAGTTCGGCCATCTTTGCGGTCATTGCAGTGGCCAAGTTGTTGTTTGCCGCTTCCATCTTCTCGGCGATGTTGTCGTTGGCCGTCTTCATTTGTTTCAGTTCCGCGGCCAGGTTGTTATTTGCCGCTTCCGTCTTCGCTGTTATTTCGGCCTTCATTTCTTCCATTGTGTGTAAAATCTTTTCCAGTGCCGATTCCATGGCCGTTATCCTACTTCTGACAGCAGTTGTGACTTTGTGGGTTCGTGAAATTAAAAAGTTCAATTACACCACTCAAAATGTTCTTTATTTCCACCTTATTCCAGTATCACAATTACAATTTAATGTACACAATTACATTTTTGCCAGTTCGTCTTTACACGTACGCTCTGGGCGCTCCTTACACACCACCCGCCACGACTCGCTCCTCTCAACTGACTGTCGCCTCGCTGGTATTGATCGGCGGCCCGAAGTTTCTCGATTCTCCTTCTATGGAGGGGGAAAACATTCTCGAAGCTTCGTGTCACTTCGAGCGGCAGGAGGAGGGGCCACCCCTGCATCTCCCCTCCCTCCGCCGGCCCGTATTTATTGATCGGCATCGTAGCTCGCCGCTTACGTAACAATATATTTACGGCTGAAATGTTAAATATGAGGGGAAGAAATAGGGCTAAGCATTTCCAAGAGGAAGGAACAATTTGTGTGAATTTTATATGTAGTTCAAAGAAGAATAAATTATTCTATTCCATGTAATGTGTTAAAAATTGTTTTTTCAGCAATTTTTGGGAATGCAGTTGTGACACTGACTAAACAAAAGAACAACCTAGTTATAAATGGTATAAAACAAGAAAATGACCAGATAGTAAATAGTATATGATAAATTAACGCCTCTATGTACAAAATAGTCGAGGAGATTTGCAATTGCTTGTCTGAAACAGTTGTTTTCTTGTTTAAGAATGTATATAAGCAAAGCCACTGATTTAGTACCTACCTGCAAAAACTTATGTGTTTCAAATGGGAAGGGCCTTGAGTGCTACTAGTTGAGCAACCAAGCGGAGTCCTACGGTGTTGTCGTATTGCATTCCCGCTGTGGTGTGTGAGGAGTGCCAACATAATCAATCTGTATGAAATACTATTCGCGCTAAGACAAAAATTCAGATTTTGCCGAAACTGATCCATGTGGAAGGTAGAGAGTAATGTATCTAACATAACCATTAAAACCCCATATTTTTAGCTCAAATAGTTTTTCTAATACAAATAAATAAACCAAGCTGTATTATAACAATAAATTGCGACGTAACCACTGTATGAATATTGTTATTGGTTGGCATGTATGCATGTATGTATATTTGTAATTACTCAGAACTGAAACCTAAATTTTTGACATTACGTGATAAAAGAATTACTTTGAATAAGCTGATTCGAGCAAGAGGAAACAAATTTCCTGTTGCCCTGGAAGAACATGTCTGGTCACATCATATCTTTATTTATGAATGGTTCATAATCTCTATTCATTCTAGAGAGTTCAAAGTGGTTGGTGTGTATATATGCACATATACTTTTGATTACTCAGAACTGAAATTTAAACTACTACATGACGTGATAAAAGATTACTGTGAATAAGTCAAGGTGTTAAATTTGAGAAAGAGCAAACACTTCATTTCCTGTCAGCCTGTGGAATGCTGTATGCTTATGTTTATGAATGAATGCTGGATAAGAAGTGTTTATTTACTCTGGCGAGTTCAGATCAATATCATTCAGTTGATTTTTACACGACAGTAGAGTAAGAGTTAAATAGTGCAATGGCTTCTTGCGGTGAAATTAGTGGCGAGTCAAAAAGGCAGGTATTGCAAAGTCAGGCTCGAAGTATTATTTTTAAGGTGTACACATTCTTCAAAAATTTTTCTGAAACAGAAACTAAAAATGAGTTATTGCAAAGAGTACTTCCGTTTAAAAACACCGAAAATGTATATCAGCTGGGTCAACTTGCAATTGAAATGCGACATGAGGTAATATGCCTCCCACCTTACTACTGCCAATATAATCCAATTGAGTTGGTGTGGGCTCAAATAAAAAGGAGGGTTGCAAACAGAAATAATACTTTTAAACTGGCAGACGTTGAACGACTTGTTCACGAAGAAATTGACAAGGTAACACAACAGGACTGGGAAAACTGCATAAGGCATGCAGAAAACCTTTAAGAAGACAAGTTTAAGAAAGAAATAGCACGTTACAAGATTTTGGAACTTATGATCATAAATTTGCAATACTCAGGCAATGAAGACAGTGACAATGACGAATTGTCTCTTAATGGAAGTGACATTGACAGCGATATGGATGAGCCACTGGCAGTTCCATTGGAATAGAAAAACAGGTAATTTATAAACTATAATTATGGTTATAGTATTTAAAAATATACATAATTTTCAAAAATACTTTTTCCAATTTTGATTTTGGCAACTGCATCATTGTAAAAGTTTGTAAAATATAATGTCTGCGCCAAGCAGACCTGCATGTTGTATGAGTGTGTGAGAGAGAGGGAAATATAAAAGGAGTGGGGTAACAAGCTGGCAACGCTGAGTGTGTTACGGCATCTGATTGGCTGGACTCCAGAACTCTTCCCATTTAAAACACATAATAGATTTAATGTTACTGTGCTTAGTGTGTCAAACGTCTTTTATTAAAGCATGCATATTTATATTCAAGATGTGAGACCTCTTTTTGTACATAGATATGCTGTGTAAAGGGTATTGTAAATAGTCTTTTATGTTTGGCCATTATATCTTCAGCACATTAGCAGAAGATCTGCATCTTCTGTTGTCATGGACAGCTGCATCTAATGATCATCTCATTTTCTGTTGCCATATTTTCTGTGTTAGCCAGATATGTGTACACAAAACATTTAGTATACGTGGTAGCATGTCTACCTCATGTTGAAGAAGTCCTGAGTTCGAATCTTGGTCAGGATGAGTTATCTGGATAAAGGTTTTTCCAGGATTTTCCTGTATGCTGAAAGATGAATGTGGGTAACTCTTAAGCTCTTTGGACTCTGGTCTGATTTGAGCAACATTTCACCCATTTCATTCATCATCCAATATGACTTAACATTGGAGGATGTAAATAAATAATGACGGTGGTGGCAGTAGCATGCAGCATAATAATAACAGTGGTAAGAAGAGTGGAATAATACAACAAAGGGAGCAATCTGCAAGGAGTTCATTCCATCAATCAAAGAAAGAATGAAAACACAAATTAACTTAAATTTTGCTCTGACAGCAATGAGTACTGGTCATGGATTAACAAAGTCATACCTGCGCGGACTTGGAATAATACTGGACACCACCTGAACAACAACAGCAAACAGTAGAACATCTGATATATTGATGCTGCAGACTTATATAACAAAGGGACATAATGAAGAGAACCATCGAATCCAATAGCTACAAATGACCAGTGACTAAAGAGCAATTAATCACAGACAACATTAGAGCTTTCAAGACGTTTATTCAAAGCATTAACTATGGTGAATTAAAATGAAATATTAAAGTGACAACAGGAAGATGGTGAAGTGATACAGTGATGTGATATGAAAAGAAATAAACAAATTGAACAAGAGAGGAAGATAAACTCAATAATAAGTGAGTGTGTACATGTATATTATGAATAAAACAAACTGATAGCAGGTATCAACAACAAGGCATATAGTATCGCTGTTGAGATGGGCCATGCCCACTTATATAAAACAAATAATAATGATAATGAAACCATTTACTAAATTGACTTACTCATTCCTGTTAGTAAGGACTATGATACAATGAAGCACAAAATTATATTGACTTACTCATATTTGTTTTTTATCCAGTCTTATTACTTTTTTACGTCTTGTACAGTGGTGTTCTGTGGATTACAATATTGGTGACTGGTGATTTTAGTCTGCTTTCATTGTTTGTTATTTCAGAAAATGTTGCCCCATTCTGTGATTTTTTATCTTTATATCTTCCATCTTATGGCTTACTTTATGCATTAAATATTACAAATAGAAGCATTATTAACAGTGAAGTTTTCTTCATGTTGAAGTTTTGTTGAGTCACACTTGTTTACAGGAAAGGGGAGAGTCAGTCATTATACTGTTGAGGAAGAGGGCGAATGTCCTGGAAAACGTTCCAGCGTTTTTTAAAAATAATAAGTGAAGGTGAGTGTAAACAAGTGTGACTCAACAAAACTTCAACATTACTTTATGCAATTGATAATGTTATTTTTTTGTTGCATTGCCTTTAACTGCAATGGTTATATTGGCGGCCGTTCTCCTTTGGAATATATCGAAGGTGTTAACTCGTACTCGTTGGGTTTTAATCATTAGATCAAGCACACATTCACACTCTCATTCATACTTCCAGACTGGGGAAGATGGGGAATCATCTTGGTTGGAGAAAAATCTCCACCCCCAGTCGGGAATCAAACCTGGGACCCCTAGCATGGCAGACAGGTACTCTACCAACTGAGCTACGGGGCCAGCCAATTGATAATGTTTTTAATGACCTTTAGCAGACATTGCTGTAAAACCCTACTACTGGTATGCCTGCTAAACACTAGAAAACAGTTGATTACTTGAGCATTATAAGTTGAATTTGGAATATACTTTCTGTACTTACTGTGTTAATATCAGAATATGTTACACATGCCTTTGCTTTTATCTTCAGCTGACACTGTTTATCAGATTACTAAAATAAATAGAAGAGGGCCAGGACCGAGCTCACGGGTAGCCCAAGTTGTATTTGCTGTAAAGTTAAGAAAAATCATATCAATTAATAGAAGTATTAACATGTGGCACAATTGTTTTAAATTCAGCACTAAATTTAAAATGATAGGAATGTTCTGATAAACATTACTTGTTTGTGTATGTCTTCACAGTCATGACTCTGTGCATCACTTCTATGAAAATATTTCCTTAAGCCATAATATCAAGCAAATTTATAAACATAATTGATTTGCAGTATATCTGGAGGCCATAACTTAAAACTGTTTTACATTAAGCACTCACTGAGGTATTAAAAATACAGAATGATTTAGTTTCTTATAACTAGGTAGCTTGAGGTCGCAGTAACTGTATGCAACTATCTTTTCAGATTCGTGATCTACCAAGACCTTTGTTCCACTGCCATGGCCTGAAGGTTCTTAGTATGAGTGAGAATGAAGTGAGGAGCCTGCCACCTGCCATTGCTTCTTTGATAAACTTGCAGAATATAGACTTAAGTAAAAATGGTAAGAAATGTTTGGGAATTGATGGCAATGTTGTTTTGTTTTATAAACCATGACAAATTAGAAAGATGCTTTCCAAAGCAGTAAAACCTTTCAAACATGAATGAATATAAAGTGACATCAGTTGGTGTTGGTTCAGCAGTTGCTGTAGTGATGTCACTAATGTTCTCTTTTCAGTCAAACATGTGACTGAAATGAGAGACTCAAGAAATTGTTTAAGTTTGAAAGTTCACCAATTCATATGCACGAGCAGTCAGAAACAACCGATTACTGCTAGCTCTATTGCTTCTCTTAGAGCAACCAATATGTACTTCATCTGTAACAACCATAGCCAACCTCTGAAAAAAATCTATGTATGTCAGCACAATAATTGTGTACTATCATCTAGAAGCGTTATAGCAACCAGTCACTTTTAAAAAGTACTTATCATGCTTTCTCTTGCGTTTCATTGCTTTACAGTCATTGTCATGCAGTGGAGTAGAATTTATTTTACTGTGAGAAGCAAAGTTTGTATGTTCTTGGAGTGTTCTTGTAAATATTAAAACTCCGATTAATACAGTGGCTGTCATGAAGCAGAATGATGTCAGGACATGTGTTGACTGTGCTAGCAACTTGGATAGGGTAGAGAGGAATCCAGTATCAACAGGTGTATTGTAGCGACAGTAATGCAAATGCAGTTGTTATATTCTCTGTGGTGGCTGGTGTATGCAAATAATATTTTTCTAGAATTTCCCTTCATTCTAGTTTCCATGACTTCATCATTTTACTGCTCAGTATCTTATCATGTGAAAATGTGTTATGTATAGGAATAGTATACAATCCACCTCTTTCCTCGCATTTCCATAATCCAAACCTACTTAAACATCTTGAGGAAGATATCGGAATTTTAAAGGAGAAATATGTTAATTCTGAGGTGATACTAATGGGAGACTTCAATATTAGGATAGGAGAAAATGATATAATGGGAGGAAATAACTGGACAATTGATATATGGGAGCAACTGGAAAGGGTTAGAAACAGTAAAGATAAGATAGTTGACAAAGGGTATGAGAAATTTATAGAATTCTGTGAATTGAACACCTTTGATATTTTAAATGGAAAATATGGAGAAGATGTGAGGGGGGAATTCGTCTTTGTTAATAAAAATTGACAAAGCGTAATTGACTATGTATTGTGGCCAATCAATAGGGGATAACTTTTAGGTAATTTTAAGGTGTTAAATTTAAGTTCCAGTAGTGGACATTTTCCGCTGATAGTAGACCTAATAATAAGTATTAAACAAGTGGAGTATAATCCAAATGAGGAAAGCGGTTATGTAGAAAAATATAGTAGATACAAATGGAAGGAAGAGTACTGCAATGAATTTAGAGAGATATTGAATTCTAAGTATGGACATATATGTCAGTGTGGAATAAATGTTATGACAAAGAACAAAGAATTGAAAATGCCATGGATATTTTAAATAGCCTCATGGTGAGAGTGAGTGAGGGAATGAAAATGAAAATGAGGGCAATTAAAAGAGATGAGGGATGTTTTGATGAAGAATGTAGAGTAGCTAGGAGACAGGTTAAACAGTTGCTCATAAAGTGGAGGGAGTTACGATATTCAGAATTAAAGGAAGAGTATATGCAAGGGAGAAACTTCTATATTTCTATGCTAGAACAAAAGAAAACAATCTGGAGGAAAAAACATGGAACTTATTTGCTAAACATCCTTAATGAAAACAATGTAAATGAGGTATGGAAGGCAATAAAATCAATGTATAACAAATATGTAACGAAACCCAGTATATAACCAAGGGAGCGGGTGGAATATTTCAGAGATTTTTTTGTGGGGAATAAGTCAATTAAAGAGATAGAAATTGGGGAAATTGGTAACAACTATATAGATATGCTGGATAATGAAATAAGAACTGAAGAAATTTTGCAACATGTTAGATTAATGAAGAGGAATAAAGCAACTGGAATAGATGGTATCCCAACAGAATTTCTTAAGGAATGGTGTACTGAACTAAACAGAGTTTAAGCCCGCCTTGGTAGCGTAGATGGCAGCGTGTCTGCCTCATGTTCAAGAGGTCCCGAGTTCGAATCTCGGTTAGGGTGACTTACCTGGATAAGGTTTTTCTGGGGTTTTCCCTTATCCTGATAGACAATGTCAGGTAACTCTAAGCTCCATGGACCCCGGACGACTCATTTGAGCATCATTTCACCCATTTCATTCATTGTCCGATATGACTTAATGTTGGAGGACGTAAATTACAACATAAACAGAGTTTAGGTTCTTGGGGGACTTATTTAACATAATAAGAGTGAAGAGACATATACCAGAAAAATGGAGAAAAGCAATTTACTCGTTCAATCTATAATGGTAAGGGGAGTGTTGACAAACCAAACAACTATAGAGGATTGTTATTTTTAGTTAATTGATGGAAATTAATAATTTATTCACACTAGCCATATTGTAACTTTGTGGGTTCGTGAAATTAAAAGTCCAATTGCACAACTCAAAAATGTTCTTTATTTCCACCGACTTACAGTTAAACACTTGCCAATTACACAGAATTACGTAATGTACACAATTACGATTCACCAGTTTGTCCATTACAATTCCACTTTGCTCTCGCAATTACACACAATCCTTCGATGCACTCACACGGTCTTCTCGTCCATACACTATCACTGCAAGCACTGACTGACTGACCCAATTCACTCACTGCAGCCCTTTTTATAGGAATATCACCGTTCTCGAAGCCTCTAGTTTCCATGAATTACCGCGAAAGTTCCAGATGGCAGTGGAAGGGGGGAAAGAGGCGGCCAGCGACAAGTGACATTTCCCTAATCATCCCCCTCAGTTAGTGACAGAGACTGATGAGTGGGTGTAGCCCACATGCCTCTGGTCCCTTCTCAGCTGTCGTTGGTCTGCCTTTCCGATAATTGGGTAACACTGCTCCCTCCTCAAAGCTGGTCGTCCCGAACAGCACCATCGTACCGGGTTAGACGATCCAGGTGTACCACCAACATCTTTCCTCGGGGCACCTTCTGGATGCGGTAGACCACGTCATTTATCCTCTTCACCACCTGGTACGGCCCTTGCCATGGCTGCTGAAGCTTCGGGCAGCGTCCCTTGGTCCGCGTAGGACGGTACAACCAGACCAGGTCACCTTGTTGGAAACCTTGGCTGTTGGCTTGCCTGTCATATCTGGTCTTCATGCGGTCGCTCGCCTTCTGGATGTTCTGGCGAGCCATCTCGTGAATGTCGTGGAGGTGATCCACCAGGTTCTCCACGTACTCGGTCACCGGCTGCTTTGCGTCCGGAGGGCTTCCAAAGGCCAGGTCACAAGGGAGGTGTAACTTTCGGCCGAACATTAAGCTGGCAGGCGTCATTCCAGTTGTGTCGTGTGTAGACGAGCGGTAGGCCAGCAAGAACAGTGGCACCTTGACGTCCCAGTCGCGCTGATGGCTGGCCACGACCTTCCTCAGGTGTTCCTCTAAGGTCTTGATGTGTCTTTCGACCATGCCATCCGACTGGGGATGTAGAGGCGTCTTGCGGGTCTTGTTCACCCCAAGCCTTTGTAGTGCCTCCTTCATTAGGTTGGACTCAAAGTTGGTACCCTGGTCACTGTGTAGCTCTAACGGCACCCCAAATCGACAGAACACTTGCTCCACGAGGCAGTCCGTGATTGTCTTTGCCTCTTGGTTTGGGATGGCATACACCTCCGGCCACTTGGTGAAGTAGTCCATGACCACCATTAGGTACTTGTTGCCTCGGTCGGAAACTGGGAACGGTCCAGCAATGTCAACGGCGATCCGTTCGAATGGCGCTCCGACGTTGTACTTCTGCATGCGACCCCGGCTCCTAGTCTGGGGGCCGCGACTCGCCGCGCACACGTAACACTGACGGCACCATCTCTCAGCATCTGCTTGGAGTCTCAGCCAGTAGTAGCGCTGCCGTAGTTTGTCAATCGTTCGGTTCGCTCCCAGGTGTCCTCCTGAAGTACCGGCGTGCACTTCTTCCAAGACTTCCGGGACCTTACTCCGGGGAAGTACCAACTGTTCTCTCTGCGTCTTCCCATCGGGTGACTCCCATACCCTGAACAGCACGCCATCTCTGGTCTTCAACGAGTCCCATTGGGCCCAGTACGACTTGTAGGTGGCGCTCATCGGTGCGATGTCCTCCCAGGTTGGTCTCGTCCCTGCCGCCACTTCCCTCAAGAGTGACCCCAAGTCTGCGTCCGCCAGCTGCTCCCTCCTCAGGCCTGTGCTATCCCGGCCATCCGCAGGCACTGCCGTGACTACTCGGACTGCTGTGGCACGCTCCTTCTCCTCCACTCTTGTGCACTGGCCGCACTCTTCTGGACAGGGTGTTCGGGACATGGCGTCAGCGTTACCGTGGCTCTTCCCTCTACGATGTTCCGAGGTGAAGTCGTACTCCTGCAGCCTCTGGACCCAACCTGCTGTCTGGCCTTCTGGTCGCGCCGTCACCATCACCTCGCTCCTCGCGGGGACAACCTTGTCTTCGTTCAAGACGACCCTGCAGATTCCAAGGCGCTCTTCGGGTTGACGGAGTATAACCTCTTCTCCGTTGAGCCGCAGGACCCTCCTGCCGACGTCGACCGTCGCCTCGTGGCTCCTGAGGGCATCCAGTCCCAGAATCACCTCCTCAGCCACCTTCGCGACGAACACCCAAAGACGCACGGCACTCCGCCCCAAGGTCAGCTCCAGCAGGGCCTCCTTCTCCACAGGCAAGGTGTCGCCCGATGCCGTGACAAGCTCGTATGGTCGGCTCGGCTTCCTCGTCGTCAAACCCTTCGCCACGTTAGGTCTGATGATGGTCACGGCTGTCCCAGTGTCCACCAGCACGCGGCACGGCTTCCCTCTCACCCAACCGTCCGCGATGAGGCTGTCATCCATACGCCGGCTGACGGCGCGCAGAGTCAGTCGATGGGATGGTGGTAATGGAGCCGACGTGCCTCTCTCCACGCCGGGCCTTACTCGTTCTTCCAGCTGCCCTCCCTGGTGTGGGCAGTCTCTCTGCAGGTGCCCGGGCCGTCCACACCCCCAGCACAGGCCACTAGGTTTTCGCCGGCGACCCTCGGCTGGTCTTCTGTCTCCGGCGTAGCGGACACTCCTCGTTCTCGACGTCGGGATAGCTGTTACCTTGGCCGCCTGCATCCTTAACGCTGCTATTAGCGCCTCGTGGATGGTTTTATAATCGCCGAGCATTAGGCGCTGACGAATCTCCGTGTCTCGTACTCCGTCCACGAATGTGTAGGCAGCTTCCCGGAATACGAACTCTGGTGGGAGGTCGACTAGGGCCTTGCTTGCCAGTTGTTCAACTGCCAGGGCGAACTCCTGCAGCGTCTCCCCTGGCTGCTGTGACCTTGCCTTCAGCTGGCTGCGGTTCGCTGCGGCTAAGCGGTGGTTCCCAAACCGATTCTCCAGGGCCTCCCAGATGTCCTTGGGCGCCGCCGTTGTCTGCACCGCGTTTAGGACTTCCGCGGCCCGTCCCTGGAGGCTGGCTATTAACTGTGTGGCCTCCTCCGGTGACCATCTGTTGTGCTTGGCCACTGTGTCGAACTGGCGGCGGAAGACCTCAAATGTTGACGCGCCGTCATATTTCGGAGGTTTGACGCGCGCCGATGTTGTGTCGCGTCCCGGTGCGTCGGCCTTCAAATCCTTCAACCTCCTGCCGACGACGTCCTCCACCATGGCGTTCAGGGACTTGACGCTGCTGTCGGCCTTTCCCTCCAGGTTGTTTACGCGGTTCGCGAGGTCTTCAACCATGGCGTTCAGGGACTTGGCGTTATTGTCGGCCTTTTCCACTAGGTCATTGAAGTGGTTCGCCAGGGCGCTCGTCCACTTGGCCCATCCGCTTGCCCAGCTCCGTCACGTTATCCCTCACGCCGGCCAACTGTTCTTCAAGTTTGGCGGCGAGAGCCTCGTCCGTGGTCACATAGGCCATCTTTGCGGTCATTGTCGTGGCCAAGTTGTTGTTTGCCGTCTTCATTTGTTTCAACTCTGCGGCCAGGTTGTTATTTGCCGCTTCTGTTTTTGCAGCGAAGTTTTCATTCGCCGTCTTTATTTCTGTCAGTTCCGCCTTCATTTCCATCATCTTCTCCAAAATCTTTTCCAATGCTGCGTCCATCGTTGTAATGTTCGGTGATGTTATCGTTCCGCTTCCTGACACCAGTGTGACTTTGTGGGTTCGTGAAATTAAAAGTCCAATTGCACCACTCAAAAATGTTCTTTATTTCCACCGACTTACAGTTAAACACTTGCCAGTTACACAGAATTACGTAATGTACACAATTACGATTCACCAGTTCGTCCGTTACAATTCCACTTTGTTCTCGCAATTACACACAATCCTTCGATGCACTCACACGGTCTTCTCGTCCGTACACTATCACTGCAAGCACTGACTGACTGACTGACCCAATTCACTCACTGCAGCCCTTTTTATAGGAATATCGCCGTCTTGAAGCCTCTAGTTTCCGTGAATTACCGCGAAAGTTCCAGATGGCAGTGGAAGGGGGGAAAGAGGCGGCCAGCGACAAGTGACATTTCCCTAATCATCCCCCTCAGTTAGTGACAGAGACTGATGAGTGGGTGTGGCCCACATGCCTCTGGTCCCTTCTCAGCTGTCGTTGGTCTGGCTTTCCGATAATTGGGTGACAATATATAGGCTAAGGTTTTTGATAGGTGGTTCAAATCCCGGCCATGACATTGATTTTTTCATGTTGACTCCATCTAACTATAAAGGAATTGCACTATTATCAAATGTGGGAAAAATCTTTATGGGTATTATGGCAAGTAGGGTACAAGCATCGGTTGGAGAATACAACATTCTCTCAGAATTGCAGATGGGTTTTAGAAGAGGGAGAAGAACAGTTGATAGTGTATGTATTATAAAGGATTCGGTACGTAGACCACCATGCTGGACCCATTGTTCCTATGCCCCCAAGGGTGGGCACCCCCTGGAGGAAGGATGAGGCAAAGGAGACAGGGCAGCCGACCCAAGGAGCCATGACAGTGCACAGTTTACTTGGATAGAGACTTCCCCCAACAGGCCAGGACAACGAACTGGCTCCCTCACAATGGGACGGCAATGAGCCCAGCAGCCGAGCCCTAATGGTCCCAAGGTAGGCGATCCGAGCCCCCCTGGCTGGCGGTCATGAAATGGTCTCAGCAGAGGAGCGGAGACCGGCAACTGACCTACCAGAGAAGGAAGTAGTTTTCCTCATCCTGCCATGCACTGCCGAGACACCCGCCAACACTGCTACCCTGAAAGATACCACCAGATGAAAGATGATATGAAATGATAATGGAAATGAAATGGAGGGACAGGAAATTCGGTGGATGTAATTAACCTACCCAGCATTTGCCTAGTGACCCAGGAAAACCCCCCAAAAAACCCATGGGTCGGGTAGGTCGGCCACAGGAATTGAACCTGAGCCTCCCGAATGCGGGCCACAGACAAAACTGCCTGAGCCATCCCGCTTGGTAATGCTTGAGTTACCAAATGCAATTGTTAGGCAGGTAGCACAAATAGAGATGGGTAGAATTGCCAGTTAAGGGAAGATTATGGAAAGGGCATTGAAACTCTGGTATAGAGTATTGAATCTGGAAGAAAAGAATTTGTTAAAACAATGTTTAATTTATCAAAAAAAAAAAGTTTAAAGAGCAAGGGATGAATAGAATGTCTTAGAAATAACCTAGAGAGCAGTGGATTAGGGCAAATGTGGAGAAAAAGAGAAAGTAATGAAAATTTTTTCTGGAAATTGCAAGAAAAAGATCTAAAGACAGAAGAACAGAAAATATTTAGTGAAATAGCCCAGAAGAGGTCTTTAGTTTTTTATATACCAATGAGGGGGACTTGGGGAAGGGAAAAGTACATAGACGTGACAAATAAACAGAAGAGAGAAGGTGTTGCATGGGTGAGAGCAGGAGTATGACGACTAAAAGGTATAAGGGAGGTTATTCCACAAAATTACTGTCCCATATGTAGGGGAAATGAGAACTTTGAGCATATATTTTTGAGTGTAAAGGGACAGAAATTTGGAGGAAAGAGTTTATTAATAAGAAATGGTTTAAGTTAGATAGGAATATAGCTATAGCTGAAATGTTTGTTAAAGATAGTAAGGAGATTGAGCAATTCTTGGACCAAGTTAAAAAAAGTGGCTATGGACAGTGAACAGAACCAATAACAGAACCAATAAGGAGCCTGCATTGTTATAATTAACTGTTTAGAAATAAGGATCTACTATAAAAGTGAGTATGACTGGTACAGAGCCAGGGCTGAACACCGGTCACTCTCAATTGTACTGGCTTAGCTAAAATAAAATAAGTAAATAACAAAATAAATAAATAAATAAATAAAAATCTTATCATGCTTGCATGTCATATTTATATGAGTAGCTTTTTTTTCCATTGATGAAGACTTGTAACCCACATCAAGAAACCTGCTATAAGAACATATCTTAGGGTCTGTTTTTCATTGTGCCCAATATTGAAAAACTATTGAAGGACAAAAGAAATAAAAAAAAACTCCACGTTGGAGCCTTAAACATCAACAGAGTAATCTCAGAAACTATTTGTAGTTGGTTTATTAACACTCGTCACTTACTTGTTTATATTTATGAGAGACTAGTTTCAAAGACATTCGACTCCATTTTCAATCTCTTTCCAACTGGCATCTGTTGTTGTCTGCTCTCTCTCTCTCTCTCTCTCTCTCTCTCTCTGGTGGTGGAACTATGAACTTCTTTGTCAAATTATCTACTGGTGGGATTTCAAAGTTCATTACGCGATCCTTATTTTTCCATATGAATATGTTCTCCCATGTTGTCAATTTATTTTGGTTTATCACTCCTTTTAATAATTTTGGATTTGGATCAATGTCATGGTTTTCATTCCAAAAGTGAAATGCTACTGCTGACTTATCTTCTTGTTTCAATCTGATGTTTCTAAAGTGCTCTTTGACTCTGGTTTTTAGATTTCTTTTAGTTTGACCTATGTAGCATTTTTCACAATTCTTACAACTTATCTGATATATTCCGGATCTGTTAACTGATGGGATTTCATCTTTTGTTTTTGAATTTAGCAATTTTAAAATTGAGTGTCTATTGGTAGGTGCCAAGGTGATATTTTTTTCCTTGAAGATCTTTTTAAATTTATTAAATGTTTTTGGGTGATATGTGAATGAACTGAATATGCTGTTGCTTTCTTTTTCTTTTGTAAATCTGGTTGCTTCCTTAATGGTTTTCTTTAGTTTAGCTTTTCTAATTTTCTTTAACACCAAACTTTTGTTGTATCCATTTTCCTCTGCTATGTGTAGTATTGTTTTTTGTTCTTTGAAATATTCTTCTTTTTCCATGGGTATGTTGACTAGTCTGTGTGTAAGACTATTTATTATTGCATGTTTATGTGTAATTGGGCTGTGGCTATTATTTTTTATGTAATTTTCTGAATGTGTTGGTTTCCTGTATATTCCAAATTTTATTTTTGTGTCATTCCTGATGATATTTAGATCCAAGAAAGAGAGTTGTCCATTGGTTTCCTTTTCTATAGTGAATTTTATAGTCCTTTCTTGCAGATTGAGTAATTTTAATGCATCTTCTAAATGTTTATTCGGTACAATTGCAAAGATGTCGTCAACATATCTATACCAAACTTTGAAGATCAATGGGAAGGACTTTTTGATTTGTGTTTCAAATGCACTCATAAATAAGTTAGCCAAAAAAGGTGAAAGTGGATTGCCCATTGATAACCCTGATTTCTGCTTGTAGTGTTTTCCATTAAAGCTGAAGAAGTTTTGTTCAATGCATATTTTTGTTAGAGAAATGTATTCTTCTGCTTCTATTGCTTCCATTTCTATTGTAGTTAGCCACTTTTTTTAATACAGTCTGTAATTTTTCTGTTGGTATGCTTGGAAATAAAGATGTGACATTAAATGAAACCAGTCTGTCATTTTTGTCCAAATTTATGTCTTTGATTTTTCCTACTAAATCTAAAGAGTTTTTTAAGTTTGCACTTTCGAAATTTGGAAAACTATTAAATTTATTTAGCAACCATTTGGCCAAATTATATTTGGGGGCATTTATACTACTAGTGATAGGTCTCATGCCTTTACCTGTTTTATGAATTTTTGGCAGCCCATATACTCTTGGTAATGTTGGGTTATCTACTTTAATTTTGTGAAATTCTTTTTTGTTGATTATTTTGCTTTCTTTTAGAGTTTTAAACTCTGAAACTAGTCTCTCATAAATATAAACAAGTAAGTGACGAGTATTAATAAACCAACTACAAATAGTTTCTGAGATTAATTTTGACGTCACTGTTACTAAATTCCTCCAAACACATATATCAACAGAGTACTTAGACATGATTGTGATTAATAGAGAAATAGGGCAGAGTGCTAGGAATTCTGATAGGGTGTATGCAGAATGATTTTCACTAATAGTGTCATATTGGCATACTGTTACAGTAAGTAACAGAGATACGTTAACTGATATGGGGAATGTAATGCTATAACCAGACATGGGGTTGGACCTGTATGTTATCTTCACATAGAAGAATAAATTTTACAAATTATTGTCCAAAAGCACCCTAGCAGAAGCACTTTGCAGGACACTAGAGAACTTGGGATGTCCTATGTGTAGGAATTCACAAGATATGAAATAAACATCGTTTTCCATCTTGCCACACTTCTTTATTTACACATGTAGCCAACACACAAAAGGTAAAGCAATGAAATTTATCTTCTCTAAACAACATTTCTCTAACATACCGCCCCACCAAAAGGCATTGTCTTTTGATTAGATAACACAAGGATAATGTAAGAAAAATAGTTACTTCTGTGTACGTAAGCACAGGTCAGCAACAATGAATGAGAGACAATATAATTAGTTTTGTAAATTTAAACAATAACACATATCTCTTAAATGGCCGTCATTACGTAATACCCTACATTTTGCATAATTACTACTTCACAAATTATCATGCTTAGGAAGAACACACAACTTCCTAATAGGTCTCTTGATCACACCTGAATTAGTCCTAACACTAACAACTCTTGTCAGTGCATCATTACCAGGGTGAATCATCTCTATCACTCCCTTTCGCCATTGCATAGGAGACAGATTGTCGTCCTTTATAAAAACATCACCAGGGCAAGGATTTGGATGTTCCTTGGTCCATTTATGACACTGTTGAAGTGTATTCAGGTACTCCTTGTGCCATCTACTCCAGAAGTCCTGAGTCATTTTTTGAATATGTTGCCATCGTGACAGCCGGTTGAGGCTGGAATGGGTGAAGTCATGATCGGGAACAACTGTGAGGGGTTCCCCAATAAAGAAATGAGGAGTTAGGTAAGAGGAATCAGAAGGATCATCACTGAGTCTTGAAAGAGGACGAGAATTTAGACAAGCTTCTATTTGAGCCGATAGAGTTGTTAATTCTTCAAAGGTAAGGATTGTATTGCCTATAGTTCTTCGCAGATGATATTTAAAATTCTTTACCATTGCTTCCCAAGCTCCTCCGAAATGTGTTGCAGAAGGAGGAATGAAGTGCCAGTGGATTTCTTGTCCTGATGCGGCTTCTATAATACTTCTTTGTTGCTCGGGATCCTTCAGGAAGCTTTGAAGCTCCTTTAGCTCTCTTGCAGCACCAATAAAGTTAGTACCATTGTGGCTGTAGACGTTAGACGGACAACTTCGACGTGCTGCAAAACGTCGAAGTGCTGCCATGAGTGCTGTTGTTGACAGACTGGACATGGCTTCAAGATGGACAGCTCTTATTACAAGGCAAGTGAAGACTGCTACGTAGGTCTTATTTGTTTGCTTATTCCTCAGAGCACCAATCTTGATCAAAAAAGGTCCAGTATAGTCTACCCCTACGTTCAAAAATGCCCTGGTCGGTGTTATTCTGTAGTGCGGGAGATTTCCCATTTTCTGTTCACTAGATGTTGCCTTTATCTTGAAGCAAGTTAAACATGAATTAATATTATACAAATAAAAATATTTAGTAATTATTTTCCACTTATCTTGATGACTATACTTCTATCTTCTTCTATCGAAATTAATTTCATGGACATTTGCCCACATCTTCAGTCAACACACTTCATTGTCAAGGATACCATGTATTTACGTATTACCAACATCTGAAGACGAAACAAACCTAAAAACAGAATCAGTTGCCGGTATGTCAAAATTCATTACGCAATTTTTATTTTTTAAAATAAATATTTTTTCCCAAACTATTAAATCTATGGGAACATTTAATTGTTTTAATAATTTAACTTTGGGATTTATTTTATGGTTAAATGACCAAAAATGATCTGCCACAGCCAATTTATCAATTTGTTTATATCTAATGTTATGAAAATGTTCTTTCTTTCTGGTTTCCAAACTACATTTCATCTTTCCAATATAAACCTGATCACAATCTAAGCAATTAAATTGATAAATACCAGATTTTTTATTATTAGGAATTTTATCTTTTTTAGAAAATTGTAATAAATTTTTAATACTATATTTATTTTGAGGAACTAAAATTACACCAGCTTTTGAAAATGTTTATTAACCCAAGGTTGGTAAATAAATTTTTTTAAATTTATAATCATCTTTTATTTTTTTAAGAGTAGAAATATCATTAATACTTTTTTGATATTTAAATTTTTCAAGTTTCTTTTGTATAAAAGCTTTGTTTAAACCATTAATTAAAGCAGTATTAATAATATGTTTATATTCTTTATTAAATTCTTCTTTATTCAGGGGTATATTTATTAATCTTTAGGTCAAACTATTTAAAACAGCAAATTTATGTGGAAAAGGGTTAAAACTTTTATTTTTTATGTAATTATCAATGAGTAGATTTCCTATAAATACCAAAATCTAATTTGTTATTATTTCTTATTATTTTCAAATCTAGAAAAGGAAGAAATCCATTAATTTCAGTTTTTAATGTGAATGTTATAGCTTTATCTTGTAAATTTAGTAATTTTAAAGCATCATTAATTTGTTTTTCAGGGACAATAGCAAAAATATCATCAACATATTGTCGTGGCATGGGCATTAAAGTTTCGGTGCAATAAGAGGACAGTCGGCGGATATAGTTTCATGGTAATAATGAGCCTTGCTTAGCAAGTAACGATAGCGGTGCTATTGTAAGCGGGCACCGGCGGGCAGCAATAACAGAGGTAAAGGCCCCGCCGGCTTAGATTAGGTTACGCTTCTAGAAGGCGACAGAATGTTCGAATTATGTAACTAGATGCTTGTTTTCCAGAAACCTCTAGTGATTGACAGAACAGTCTGGTAATCATGAGTGGAGATATAAAAGGGATTGTGACACGCTAGCAGGACAGTAGTACTTGTGAAGCAGTTGTTGTGTAACAGTCAGTGTTGTTGTAACGAGAGCTAATGTAATCAGCTGCAAAGGTTTGTTATTGTCCTCGACCTTGGAAGATTGTGTGACGTAATGTTGTTACGTGAGAATTGGACAGTGTATTGCTATGGAAATAAAGGAGATTTTTAATTTCTGCAACTGGGCCTTTTGATTCTACGAACCCACAAAGTTACAATATCTATACCATGTCTTAAAAATTAAAGGAAAAGCTTTAGTGACTTGAATTTCGAAAAAACTCATAAAAAGATCAGCAAGAAAAGGTGAAAGAGGATTACCCATTGCTAAGCCAGAAGTTTGTTGAAAAACTTCACCATTAAAAGTGAAAAAATTTTGATCCAAACAAAAATCAGTAAGTTTAACAAAATCAACTATTTAGATATGTAGGGCATGCCTTAAGCCATGCCAGAACAATCTCTGAATCAGTCCAGAGTAGTGTTCTGGTGACAGTTAAATGTAGAATACTAAGTGTTTTTTTTTATTAGGCGTGCTAGTAGCAGAGCACTACACAGTTCAAGACGTGGAATAGTCACTTGTTTCAGTGGTGCTACTCTTGACTTTGCACATAGTAGGCGCGAAAGTACATTGCCTTTATGATCTGTAGACCTCACATAGATGCAAGACCCATAAGCAGTTTCAGATGCATCGCAGAAACCATGTATCTCAACTGAAATAATGTTTCCCTCACCTAGGACATATCGTGGCGCTCTAAATTTGTTTAGCAAAGGGATCTGCTTGCATAACTGCAACCATGTTGTGTGCAGACCTGATAATTGATCGTCCCATCCAGTCCCTTCTTGCCACAAAGTCTGCATGAAGATCTTGAAAAGAACAACTACAGGAGTAATCAACCCAAGGGGATCAAATATGGATGATATTATGGACAGTACCATTCGCTTAGTGTTGAGTCGGTTTTCATTTTCAGTATGATGTAGGTCTAGACAAGAGCTGATTTGAAATTCATCTGCAGAAGGATTCCAAGCTAGTTCAAAAGCATGGAAAATGTCAGATTCAATGTTGGTTAGAGAGTGGTTTATTTCTCTCAATCCTTCTGGAATTGATTCTAAGAGTGAGGAATTGTTCGTACACCGTTTTTGCAAATGGAGGCCGCCACGTTGGAGAAGATTTTATAGATCTGTCTGTAGCTGTAGAGCCTCATCTAGGGTGTCCGCTCCTGATAGACAATCATCCACGTAAAAGTCATGTTTGAGGACTTCAGCGGCTCTAGGGAAATTGGCTTGTTCTTCTTGTGCAAGTTGATGAAGACATTTTGTTGCTAAATAAGACGCTGAAGACGTTCCATAAGTGACAGTCGTAAGAGCGTAAGCCTTGAGTTCATCTTCTGGATTTTCTCTCCATAAGATGCATTGTAAGGGTTGGTGCTTAGGGTGTACCTTTATCTGACGGTACATCTTCTCGATATCAGTGATAAAGGCTATTCTGTGTGTTCGGAATCGTATGATCAGTGAGCAGAGATCTTCTTGTACTGTGGGTCCAATCATTAATTTGTCATTCAGAGAGACGCCATTATCACTTTTAGCTGAGGCATCAAAAACTACCCTTAGTTTGGTTGTGCTGTTTGATTCCTTACGAACAGCATGATGAGGGATGTAGTATTCTGCCCTTTGAAGTAAACATTCAGCTTTCAATTCCGTCATATGTCCAACACACTGGTATTCCCTCATGAACTGAACGGAATCTTTACTAGTTTCTCATTTGCCTGTAGTTTTCGTTCCAGGAAGTTAAAACGTTGAGTGGCGATGCCCAGTGAATTTCCTAGACTTATATCGAGATTTAACTGTATTGGAACACCACAGTGAAGTGAAAAATTATTAAATTTTAGGTGAGTCGTATTTTTTACACATCTGCTTCACTTTCGTACCTATTTTGAGGACATGTTTCGCAAATCATTGTTTGCATCTACGGCTCTTATGCGACTGAAGCTAGATCCAGATAAAAAATTAAAATTATTCAAACTTCAAAAGAGATTAAAACAGATCACAGCTCTCACACCAATAAAACAAGAAATTAGATTTGCTAAATTTACTTACCACCCCTGGGCCACAAAAAAGTTCCAAAAAATATTCAAGAAATACAATATAACATTGGCACCAAAAAACAATTACAACATTAAAAACCTACTTCACAGTAATAATACTGATAAGATAAAACCAGAGGAAAAGTCAGGCATTTACAAGATTAAGTGTAAAGACTGTGGAAAAAATTTACATAGGGAGGACAAAAAGAAACATAGGCACTAGAAAGAAAGAACACTTCAGGCACTTAAGATACAAAAATATTGATAAGTCCGCAATAGCAGCTCATTTCTGGTCTGAAAATCATGAAATTGAAGATAGCACCGAATTACTAAAATACGTACAAAAACATAGTGAACTCGTCATATGGGAGAGGATATACATAGAAAAACATAAAAACCAACTAATGAACTTTGAAATCCCGCTAGAAGAGAATCCCACATTTAAGTTCATCACTAAATCAACAGATGGCAGCAACAACCCCAGAATTACCCACACCGCTGGATCTAGCTTCAGTCGCATAAGAGCCGTAGATGCAAACAATGATTTGCGAAACATGTCCTCAAAATAGGTACAAAAGTGAAGTAGATGTGTAAAAAATACGACTCATCTAAAATTTAATAATTCCTAGACTTAGTTCTGTCTTTAGAGGTAGTTCAACAATGAAACGTCCAGTTTCATCTCTTTTAGTAGTTTTGCTGAACCATGTCTCACATTCTTGCTGCTCTGGGGATAATGAAACATCAGCTAGTTCTTCAAGTCTGAGCTTCTAAATTTTATCTTGATCTGTTGAAAAAGGAATGGTCTTCTGATTATACGCCATTGGCTTGTGGAATACCTTGTGGATATTCCCCGCTGAGGATCCATCCAAGGTGTGTGTTCTGTAGAACAGGATGGCCCAGACGAGTCCTTCTCTCAGGTATCATCAACTGGAGGAAAAACTGTACTCCAATTAACAGATGTGCACACTGAGGAAGGTAGAAATGAGGATCTGCTAGGATTATGTCATCTGGAACATTCCACTTCTCGTGATTGATAGTTGCAGTGGGAATATTACCTGTAATCTTCGGAAGCACTATACAATCCATGTTAAAATGGTAGTTGTTGACTGTAGAGTGAATGTTGACGTTTACTAAGGAATCAGCTTGAGATGATAGTTCTCCGAATGCCTGTAGAGAAATTGTTGAAGTTTTTCTCCTTTTCAGTCTCAAACGCTGTACAACATGTTCCGAGATGAAGTTGCTTTGAGAACCACTGTCAAGTATGGCTCGAAATGTGTGTAGTTTTCCATAAGAATCTTTAATTTTGATCAGCACGGTACTCAGAAGCACCTGAGCTCTTGGTGTATTCCTCAAAGAGTGATAAGATGCTTGATATGATTGATCGTCGTCTGATGGCTCTGAAGGTTTGCTGTGTGACTGGTTGGAGTGCGCTGGTACTGCTGGTTCAGGTTAACAATGAAACAATGTGTGATGGTACTTACTGCATAATTTGCATTACATGGTAGACTTGCATTCATTCCACGAATGAGAAGGACTGAGACAGTTGCTGCAATACTTGTTAGCCTTCACACACCTTGCTCTTTCTTCGGGAGATAGCTTATGGAAGTCTTGACATTTGTACAGCTGATGTTCTTGTGAACAGAGACAGCACCGCTCTGTAACTGTGATGTACGAATGCTGAGTCAATGGTCGTTGTTAATTTTGCAAGCCTGACCTTGACCTTGATTCTGTTTAGAAACCTGAGTTTAACCGCAAAGTTGTAGTTTTTGGCAGTATTTTTCAAAGAATCGAATCACTTGTTTGAATTCCACAGAGTCTAAATGTGAATGAGTGCTCTCAAATTTTAGTCTTAACCCTTTATCAAGTCTGGATAGCAAGGTTTCACACAAAAGAAGATCCAGAATGCTAGGCTGGATATTAAGAGCTTCAAGTGCATCTACACTACCTTGAAATATATTAATCAACTGCCGAATTTCTACCTCCGTTGAACCTAACTTGACAGGAGGTTCTAGTATCTGTTTAATATATTCTACTGCTATTAGTTTTGGAAAATGATATCTGCTAACAAGGACGTTGTACGCCACTGTAAAATTACTATCTGATATGCTTATATTGCTAACAGCATCCCTTGCTTCTCCTTTAAGAGATGAGAGAAGATAATGAAATCTTTCAATGTTTGAAAGCTCGTTGTTATTCATGATTAGATTTTCGAAGGTATCCTTAAAATGCAACCACGTAGTCAAGATTCCGTCAAAGGTAGGAAGGTTGATTTTGGGGAGTTTTATATTTCTAGCCAAATTATGTGATGACTGAGATGCTACTTCACTAACCAACTGTAGACCGTTTGTATCAGTTCCACTTCGTAGCTTCGATTCCAGTAGGTCAACAGCATCTTCAAAGTCTTGCCGGTAGTCGGCGTGAGCTTCTTGGTCATCATAATTTACTTCTAGCTCATTCTGAATTTGTTTGAATTCTTCACTTATTGTGAGTAATCTATTTAGCTTGACTTGCAAAAGGTAGCTGTCAGCACTGTTCGCTTCGGAATCTACAAATGTTTGTAGATGTCAAGCCGGCTTTGAGAGTAGCTCTCCTTTTAATTAACTTCTGCTTTTCCGTGTCGTTCATTATACCTTTAAAATGGCAATGATAATAGTGAGTTATTAACAAGATTTTGCATAACTAATGCCTTAGGATTTACGAGTTGCTATGGCTCGCATGATGTCAATTCCTAGCGTTGTGCAATTGTTACCATAGAATAACTTAAGCAATTTGTAGCCTTTATATTGCGATTTATGAACCGCTGTAATCTGCCTTATAATTTATTCCTTCACACAGTATACCAATGAACATGCAATTCATGTAATTTTCAAAGAGTATTACGTTATTTCACGTTTATATCTGATGCCAGTTATTTGTTTTGATGCATGGTGAAAAATGCTGTGTCATGGCTTGCAAAATGACAAACTTAAAGCCTAATATAGCACTTCATAACAAATAATATAGCTTGTTACGCAAATCTAGTACCTTAATTTAGTGCTGGTTCTTGATGTGCACAAGGGAGGTTGCATCCGTTTTGGAGGACCAAAAATGTAGGAATTATTGTTCACAAGATATGAAATAAACATCGTTTTCCATCTTGCCACACTTCTTTATTTACACATGTAGCCAACACACAAAAGGTAAAGCAATGAAATTTATCTTCTCAAAACAACATTTCTCTAACACTATGTCTGTCTTAACAACTTTAAGAGGAAGTCTGCAATCCCTGTATCATCTGCAATGGTTACTAAACTTCCAAGAAATAGATTTTCAGCTATGGACTGCACTTGTGAGATACCAGTGAACCAGTATACAATGACGTGTTTACTGGTTCACTGGTATCCCACAACTGACATCATTCTGGTGAACGTATGCTACTCTAGATCATGTTAGTGTATGTTTGTAGATGTCTGAAGATGCCCAACAGTAGCAGTGATGATACCATTTGAGATAGCTCATTTGATTCTGTCATATTTTCAATGCTCTCTGAACTTTTATTTTACAATAAATGAATGAAAAAATGTTTAGTTAAAAAAAGGTTAAAATTAAAAGAAATGTGAAATGAAATGTGTATTGTTTAACGCCTGCTTTTACGACATATGGCACCGCAGGCGATGGCACTGATGATACATGAGATGAAGATGGAGCACCGGTGGAATGAGATGGCAGGGGAAACTGGAGGTCCCGGAGAAAACCCACCCCAGCGCCATAAAGAAACTGTGGGAGATGGAGAATTTCTGAATACGTATTTGAAAACATTATGAAAAACTCCATTAAGTACAACTGTTTGTACTAATGAGACAAAAATCATGAGGACAAGTGAAATTGGATAGAACAGGGAGAACCTGTTTTATGTCCTGTGTAGCCTGTCAGAACTCCTGATTTAATTCCACTTGACCGTCCCTATGGGTCCATTTAAAAGTAAGTAGTGTAAAGACAAGAACCAAGAATGCCGTGCTAGGGGTCCCCGGTTTGATTCCCAGCTGGGGGTGGGGATTTTTCTCCAACCAAGATGATTCCCCATCTTTCTCAGAGTGTCGAAGTATGAATGAGAGAGTGTGAATGTGTGTGTGACCTAATGATTAAAAGAAACCAATGAATACGAGTTAACACCTTCGATATGTTCCAATGGAGAACGGCTGCCGATATGACCACTGCAGTTAAAGGCGGGGTATAAATGGAACAAAAACAAAACAGAACCAAGAAACTTTTATCATTAGCAATAATTGATCAGCAAACCCTGCAGATCCATTACGTTTCCAAATGTTAATATATGTCAAATTGTCTTTAAAGTGATGTGCACAGTTCTTTCAAACAGTTGCTTCCCTAAATGAAAAAAAATTAATAAATAAGCTCTAGAATCTTGTAAAAGTATCAGAAACAGATTACCCATTGGATACTGATAAGTACTTTTACGTAATGAGGATTAGACCTGCAATTCTTTCCAGTTGAAGGTTAGGTGAATAAGTATTTGATAGAGTCTGTGTTTGTGAAGTTATTTTTTTCTGTACTTATTCTTATAATAGTAATCCTGGACATTTTAAGTGCTTTTCTGTAGCTTAATTTAATTTGAAATGTGATTAAATTTTAATGCATTGCGCATCTTATGTTTACTTGAACCGAAATAAACCTACAAACATATCAGGCTATTCTTCTGTTTTTTTTCTGTAGTTAAAATATAAAATTTTGATATGGTGTATACAAATTAACATAAATAATGAAATAAAGAAAAGCAAAAACATAAGAGTATCAAGAAATGCCTAAGTGTGATTGTCTCTGAGGAGAATTTGAGGAAGAAAGAAAGAGAAAAGAAAAATCACCATGGAAGGATTTTAACCTGAATCAAGCATACTGAAACTTACATCAGTGGTACTATGTGCTGATTGTATTGCATAAATGGTACTTCTTTTCATAACATTTTTTTTTTTTTTTACAATTTTCCATTTACCTGACCTAGTTTATATCTTAGTTACAATGTACAAGGTACAAAAATTCTTTCATACCTGATGTCTTTGAATACCCTGATCCATTTCTCTTACTCATTTTAATCCGTTTTGATCCTGTATCAATCACCATCTTAATTGCAATAATTTCCTGTATAATTTGTTCCATTTGTATACAAATATAATAATTTGTAACTTAAAACTTCACTTATCTTAAAAGAAATGATGAAAAAAATTTAAAAAATTTAAACAATTTACTTACCATCCTTGGGTTAATAAACATTTTCAAATTTTTTTTAAAGAGTTTGGTATAACTTTAGTTCCTCAAAATAAATATAGTATTAAAAATTTATTGCATTTCTCTAAAAAAGATAAAATTCCTAATACTAAAAAATCTGGTATTTATTAATTTAATTGTTTCGATTGTGATAAAGTTTATATTGGAAAGACAAAACGTAATTTAGAAACCAGATCAAAAGAACATTTTCGTAACATTAAGTATAAACAGACTGATAAATCGGCCATAGCAGATCATTTTTGGTCATTTAACCATGAAATAAATCCAGAAATTAAATTATTAAAACAGTTAAATGGTCCAATAGATTTAATGGTTTGGGAAAAGATATTTATTTTAAAAAACAAACATCACCTAATGAATTTTGAAATACCAGCAGTCGATTCTGTTTTTAAATTTGTTTCATTTTCAGATTTTGGTAGTACTGACAAGAGCATATTAACATCTAGCGTTTGTAATGATGACAGTTTTGTTTGTGGTTCCGGCTGACAATGTGGAAGAATTTCCATGAAACCGCGATCCTGAACAATTTATAAGAAAAGTTTCATAATTTCTTATAAGATACGTAAAGTTCACCGCCACCGCCACCGCCACCGCCCACTGCCCACCACCCACCACCGATCATCAAGGATTGGGCACTGTGACCTGTTCCGTTCTCTTCAAGAGCCTACTGTCAGTCCGGCTCTTTTTATGAGAATTGTGAGTAAGTTCCTTTTTTACTAGATTGGGTTTCCAGCCCAATTCTAAACCCCATCCTGGAGGGCCCGGTTTTATATCGGAGTTGTCCTCTCCTAGATGAGCTGTCTTACTGGACTTCGAACCTCATCTGTCCGTTCCTAATGTATTATCCCCATTAGGATGGATGCCTCCTCCGCGACTTCGCCGTAGTGAAGAACTAGATAAGTGAAGTTTTAAGTTAGAAATTATTATATTTGTATATATTTGTTTGCTTCACTGTTAATAGCTTCATATTTTACGTATTTATTTGTTCCATTTTATTTCCCATATACCCTCTGTTATATCTTTACCCTATTATATTCTGCAAAACAATGGAATATTCTCTCTGGCTCATTGTATATAACACACCTTCCTTCATTATCTTTTCTAAAACATTCTAAACACAATGCTCCTGATCACATCCAAGCCAGCTCTCTCCTCTCATATTTACTGTAGTAATTCACATGTTTCTCTCTCCCCAATCTTTTTAAATTAATTTATATACTTTTAGAGAACTCTTATCTCTAAAGCTAACCCAAATCTCTTGCCTTTTTGTATCTTTACCTCTCTGCCTAACTTCTTTCCCAAATCCTATTCTGTTTTGAACTTCCATTTTTCATAGCTCCCCATCCTAATTGCTTGTAAAATTTAATTGTACTTTGCCTGACCAACTGCTAAATTTCATTACTTCCATTTATTATTTCATACACTCTTTAAGAACCGTGTGCTGTCCTGGCTTTAAACCCCTGTGCCAATGTTTTAAAATTCGGTGCATCACCAAGCCCTTCCTCCCTATTCTCCCTAACTCTTTCAATGCTGCTCCTTTTGGCGAAGCTTTGGGTAGCCTCAGCACCTTTCTTTAAAACTTATTATGTAAGGACAGACATAGTATGTGTACCATTAAGCACATTAATTGCATTAGCTTTGTTGCACATGAATATCTCTTATTGGCATTCAGAGTTTATTTTAAGCACTGCTACAGTCTTCAGGCCACGCCGTGGCTCAGTGGTTAGACCGCTTGGCTCTCACCAAGGCGGCCCGGGTTCGATCCCAGGCGACCGCAAAGTGAGATTTGTGGTGGACAACACGGCGTTGGGGCGGGTTTTCTCCGGGACCTCCGGTTTCCCCCGCCATCTCATTCCACCGGTGCTCCATCTTCATCTCATGCATCATCAGTGTCACCGCCTGCGGTGCCGTATGTAGTAAAAGCGGGCGTTAAACACTACACATTTCATTTACTACAGTCTTAGAGTGTAAATTCAAGCATAGTATTAGTTATGTGTGTTAGAAACATCAGATTGAAACAAGAAGATAAGTCAGCAGTAGCATTTCATTTTTGGAATGAAAATCATGCTATTGATCCAAATGCAAAATTATTAAAAGGAGTGATAAACCAAAATAAACTGACAACATGGGAGAACATATTCATATGGAAAAAATAAGGACTGCGTAATGAACTTCGAAGTCCCACCAGTAGATAATTTGACAAAGAAGTTCATAGTTCGACCACCAGAGAGAGGAGAGCAGACGACAACAGGTGATAGTTGGAGAGAGGTTGAAAATGGAGGCAATGTCCTTTGAAACTAGTCCCTCGATAATATAAAAAAAGGAAGTGACGAGTGTCAGTAAACCGACTACAAATAGTTTTTACGATAGTATTAGTTGTTAATCCTGATTGTAGTCTGGGACAAATATTTTAGGTTATCCTATAACCTGAAGGTTGTATAAAACTAAATAGTAAAGGACAGGTTAACAACTCTGTGGTTTTTCTCTGTATATGAGAAACATAATAATGATGTGCATGTTTTGCAATATTCACATTGATTAGAACAGAAAAGGTCCTGCGCCGTGGCGTACCAGGCTAAGGCAGCATGCCTTAATCCCTGGCCACAGAAAGCGGCCCGGGTTCGATCCCACCCATGTGGTGGGTATTTTAGGTCCCGGGTGTAGGACCGGTGCCCACTCAGCATCGTGAGGAAGGTGAGGAGCTTACGCTAGGTAAGCGGCCATGGTCATGAAAACCAACACTCTGCGTGGGGGATGCCGAGATGCTGACCACATCTGCTCCCTGTATCGGTTGGATGATCGTCCACATCTGTCGTGCGTAAGTGGGCATGAGGCCGGCAGACGGGTTGGTAGGCCTTGGCCCTCTAAGAGCTGTCACGCCATGGGTTATTATTAGAACAGAAAAGATTTATATACCAAATAATAAAGGAGTGCACTAAGCATTAACATGAAAAAGAAGTTCAATGAAAGCATGGAAAATAATTGACAGTTTTCTTTTGTTATACCATTTTAATGTATATACATTTATATAGTTTATTTACCACTGAGAAAATATTTGTTGTTTAACTTACTGGTCAGATTTTTAGAGCTGTTTTTCTTTGAAATTGTTCACAAATTTTTAAAATTCCTTCTTATAGCTTGTATTATGATCTAGGATTTCATACATTTAGCTTACATATAAATAACTAGAGCATAAAATACAAGAAACATCTTAAAGCTTAGAGTTGTTTTTAGCACTTAGAGGAGTTAAGAAAGCATAATGTTAGAGAATCCTAGTAGCACATTATGTGTTAAGCTAACTGTTATTCATGTTTTTAATAGATATGCAAGAACGTGAGCACAGTTAAATAATGGAAATAGTATAAATGAAGCTGCATGTATTTCTTTGTCATTACATTACAGATCTCCGTGGGATACCTGACAATATAAAAGGATGCAAACATTTGACACACATCAATGTTGCATCTAATCCATTAGAAAAGCTACCAGAAGGCTTCACACAGTTATTGTGTCTAGAGGAAGTATATTTGAATGACACCCTCTTAGAGTTTCTTCCTGCTAATTTTGGGCGTTTAACCAAGCTGAGAATTTTGGAACTGAGGGCGAACAACTTGAACACATTGCCTAAATCTATTGCTCGTCTATCCAACCTAGAGCGGCTGGATATAGGACAGAATGATTTTTCTACTTTGGTGAGTTAAAATTTACTTTGGTCTTCCAAGTTTCATTATCTCCTGCCATTTGCATGATGTAGATCATTACTACACTGAAATATTCATTTTTATTATTAATTGAAATGTCATATCAGCTTTTTAGAAATGTATTAAAATGATATATTTTAATTATTAGAGC